>JAKTXJ010000016.1:0-307688 GCA_030582495.1 Suhomyces terraborum | reverse complement strand
CTGGTGTCCTCGATCCCCCACTATCTGTTATCGCCCCCACTCCTGCACACCGCACGCTGCCCATAAGACGCGAGGGCTCCAGCCCTAAGCACGTGCCCACCCGCACCCTCCTCCGCCCCAGAACCTGCACACCACCAAAGTCGCATTCCCATACTATCGATGGTGCAAAATTTGCCCTGAAAATTTTCTGCCTGTTATATCTTTTACTAGACTCTTTACAAGTTTACACAACAAAGATGGCTGTTGGTAAGAACAAGAGATTATCCAAGGGAAAGAAGGGATTGAAGAAGAAGGTCGTCGACCCATTCACCAGAAAGGAATGGTTCGACATCAAGGCCCCATCCACCTTCGAGAACAGAAACGTCGGTAAGACTTTGATCAACAAGTCCACCGGTTTGAAGAACGCTGCCGATGGATTGAAGGGCCGTGTTTTCGAAGTTTGCTTGGCTGACTTGCAAGGTTCCGAAGACCACTCCTACAGAAAGGTTAAGTTGAGAGTCGACGAGGTCCAAGGTAAGAACTTGTTGACCAACTTCTACGGTTTGGACTTCACCTCCGACAAGTTGAGATCCTTGGTCAGAAAGTGGCAATCCTTGGTTGAGGCCAACGTCACCGTCAAGACCTCCGACGACTACGTGTTGAGAGTTTTCGCCATTGCTTTCACCAAGAGACAAGCCAACCAAGTCAAGAAGACCACCTACGCTCAATCCTCCAAGTTGAGAGAAGTCAGAAAGAAGATGATCGAAGTCATGCAAAGAGAGGTTTCCAACGTCACCTTGGCTCAATTGACCTCCAAGTTGATTCCAGAGGTCATTGGCCGTGAGATCGAAAAGTCCACTCAAACCATCTTGCCATTGCAAAACATTCACGTCAGAAAGGTCAAGGTCTTGAAGCAACCAAAGTTCGACCTTGGTTCTTTGTTGGCCTTGCACGGTGAAGGCTCTACCGAAGAGAAGGGTAAGAAGGTCTCTTCTGGTTTCAAGGATGTTGTCTTGGAAGCTGTCTAATTTCTGCTCGTATATAGCATACAGAAATCATATAATTATCATACTTGGCGTAGAGTGATATATGAATGTTCAGAATAGGAATCCAGATGTAGGTGTCACATTTGGAGTAGAGTTCTTTAATGAATAGGGAGTTCGACAGAATCAAGAATGTACATGGAACTTGAAGGTTAGGTTGAGTTATAGTATTACTGTGAAAAGCGGAACCATACTGAACAAAAGTGAAGTGCGATTGGAAAATCCAAATTTATGGTGGTTTCGCAGTTGTGATCTTCTCAATAAAATAGATATCGTGACATGCGGTAGATCAACTTGAAAGGGTGACTTCACAATAATAGAGATTAATTTATGAGAGTAGACATACACGTACAATAGAGATAAGGTGCGATGGCTGATTCACATAGATCGACAGAAGAGTTATGTTCAGCGGAATATAAAATAGGAGTACTTAATATCGAATTTGTTCTTGACTAATGGCAGCTTCGGCTTGGCTTCAAATGAATCACTGAAAAATTGATTCACTACTTGAATAATTTTCTGAATGTCGATTCGAGCATAGCATTTAATACCGATCCACAAGATCATCCAAAGTATGACTTCGACTCAAAGCGTCTCAAAATGCAAATATGTCAGTATGTTGATGGTGTTCCTAGAATCACATATATTCGCACCAATGTCTCTTTAACCATTATTGGTCTCCACGAAATTTCTCTTTCCTCCAAAATCCATAATCCCACCACTACTATTACAAGTCACACGGTACGAATTGATCACACGGTACGAATTGATCACACGGTACGAATTGTTCACACGAACATATTGATCACACGTACATATTGATCACACGTACATATTGATCACACGGTACATATTGATCACACGAAACACATTGGTTCGCAGTACAATTTGATACCGTCCGAACACATTGGCTCGCAGTACAATTTGACCCCACGGTACGAATTGATCCCACACTACAAATTATTCACACCTTACACATGGATCCAATCAGCACAATTTGCTGCCGTTAGTATGTGTATCCGAACCCTTTCTTGCAACAGAATGGCACCCAAGCACTGGCACCTCAATCCATGACCGTCCCACGAGGGTCTTGCCTTGCTGGCCGCGTTTCGAACCCAGAGCTCCACCACCTTCCAGAACTGTCGTGGCGCACCGCAACCTACCGCGACCAACGCCCATGGCCGTGGCCCTGAACCACCTGATGGAAGGAAGCAATTTCATCCAGGGGCACCACCCGCCATACCCATCAGCAATAGCCATACCCATGATCCAAGGGAACATTGGAGCTGTAGTCTGCCATGTCCTCCCACTTCACCATGATATAACTTTCATCTCTAAACCGTCATCTCATCACATCTTCACTAGAACATCATCTCATCACATCCTCACTAAAACCTCATCTCCTCACATCACCATCGCCATCACCATCACCGCCACTACACCATTTTGACCACGTCAATTGGTTCCACCATGCCTCCAGCCCGTTTCACCATGCCTCCAGCCCGTTCCACCATGCCTCCAGCCTGTTTCACCATGCCCCCAGTATCCGTCTTGGTCTCTTTCCTGTCACCACTGCGCTCCATTCCAGAGCTTCGCCCGTCAAGTGTTCATGCCGCTACGCACTTCGTCCGCATTTCGTCCGCACAGTTCCACGGTACCTTTTCTCCCCAATTCCCCCACCGATACAGAACAGATCCTTTTGCGCGTCCACCCCACCGAAGATTCTTTCATCTCCCCAGCAATCTTCCCCACCGGCTCGCGCGCCAGGGAGATCGCACCAACGGTCTCGGAACTAGCCCGTGGAACGAGCCAGTGGAACGGTCAAGAGAGAAGCAAGAAGGGAAGAAAGGAGAAGGAGAACTGTAGAAACCACCATGTAGACCACCTTCCATGGAGACCATCGATGCAACAATCGTCCTCCATAGCTTCTCCCTCTTCTCTCCCTCTTCTCTCCCTCTTCTCTCCCTCTTCTCTCCCTCTCCCTCTCCCATTCCTTCAGTCTATATTTAGTCGGTTGCTTGAGCCTTCGGCGTGCCTCTTTCCCTGTCGCTATCTCTAGATTTGCACTTTCCGACCTTCGTGGCAGCGGTTTTGAAATTTCGCAGTGCTTGCTGTGTGACAACCCCTCGTCCCTTATACCGGAAAATATCCCTCGATACCACCACTCCATCATCTTCCTTCCACAACCATGGCAGACGTAAGTACAGTCTCTCCCGAGCCCAGGATGGGTCCCAGCGCCCTACACGGCCGTGGGAGCCCTCCCACGCCGTTCAATGGCTTTCGAACCGCTCGATTCCGCCCAATGGAGCCCCACATCGGCCGCTCTCCATATGTTTTGATACGATACTAACAGGCCAGACCGGCCAGCCCCAAGGCCAAATGACCGTGGAAGACATCCAGGACTACAACAAAAAGGTCCGTGATTCCAATGCCAACAACAAAACCGCCCCCGTGGAAGGCACGGAGCCCGAGAAGCCCGAGCAGCAGAAACTCAGAATCAGAGACAACACCACCTTTTCGTGGACCAATGTCGGGTACTGGAACTTCTCTGGCAGAGACGACAAGTCCCAGCAATTGAGAATCGTCAAGAGCATTGAGCTGTACGTTCTCGACCATTTCTACGGAGATTGGTACTGGAACACCTCGCTTATCGTTGGAACCTGTTTCTTCTCCTGGTTGATTGCCAGGATCGGAGGAGGCATCCTCTCGCTTGGTTTCGTGTTGTTGTTTACCAATTCGGTGTATCGGTTGGAGTTCAGGCGGTTCAATCGTGACATCAGAGACGATATGACCAGAATTCACGCCTCCAATAGATTGGATAACGAGTTGGAAACCATGGAGTGGTTGAACTCGTTCATGGACAAGTTCTGGGTCATCTACATGCCTGCATTGTCGGAAACTGTGATGTTCCAAGCCAATGAAGTGTTGAAGGATCAAGCTCCCGGGTTTGGTATTGAAGCGTTATCTTTAGAAGAGTTCACCTTGGGATCCAAAGCCCCAAGAGTCGATTCTATCAAATCCTACACCAAGAAGGGCCACGACCACATTGAAATGGACTGGGCATTCTCCTTTACTCCAAATGACACCGACGATATGACCAAGAACGAAATCAAGAAAAAAATCAACCCAAAGGTCGCATTGGGTGTTACCGTGGGTAAGGCATTTATTTCCAAATCCTTGCCTATTTTGGTGGAGGATATGTCGTTTACTGGAAGAATGAATATCAAATTGAAGTTGACTCAAAATTTCCCTCATGTTAAAATGGTTTCTGTTCAATTCTTAGAAGCTCCAATTATCGATTACGCCTTGAAGCCAGTGGGTGGTGACACTTTTGGTATTGATATCATGTCTTTCATTCCAGGTTTATCCAAGTTTGTTAATGGTTTGATTCACTCCAACTTGAGACCAATGTTGTATGCTCCAAACTCTTTGGATATTGATGTTGAAGACATAATGGCTCAACAATCCAATGATTCTATCGGAGTTGTTGCCGTCACCATCAAGCGCATGGAAAACTTAAAGATCGGAAACCCTACTCCAAAGAACAGTCTTAATCCTTATGTCCAGTTGAAAATCTCAAAGAATGCAGAGATTGATGAAAAGACCAAGGTGAAGAAGAGTATCAATGATCCAATCTACATGGAAACTGTTTATTTATTGGTCAATGCTTTGGATGGAAATCACTTGAGTTTCAATGCATTCAACTTTATTAAAGATAAGGCAGATGATCAATTGATTGGTAACTTTGACTTCCCAATGGTTGATTTGTACCAAAAGCCCACTCAAAAAGGTGTCGTTAAGACTTTAACTGAGGGTGGTAGATCTGTTGGTAAGATTGAGTTCGATGTGAGATGGTTTCCACAAATGGACCCTATTATTCTCCATGATGGTACCAAGGAACCTGTTACTGACTCGGAAATTGGTATCTTGAAAATCAATCTACACGAAGCAAGACAATTGGACATCTCACAATCTGTACTTGGTTTGGTGAACCCTTACGCTGAAATTTACATCAATTATAAGCTTGTGAAGACGTGTCGTAAATTGAGACAAACTAACGAGCCAGTTTGGGATCAATCTTTCGAGACTTTGATCACATCGCAAGCTCAAACCAATGTTCAAATTTTAGTGAAGGATGCCGTGGATGACCAAATTGTTGGTAAGGTGGATGCTAACCTTCAAGATCTTATCTTTGAGTCGAGCAGAGGCCAACAATGGATTAAGGGAGATCCTGTTAGAGAGGGCGATGATGCTGCTAAGTTCAGAATAAACACAACATGGAAAGCTTTAGCCATGGGAGATGAAGAAGAGGTCAAGAATTATCCTGATGCTGCAATTGGTGGTTTGAGATTACACTTGCGTGAAGCTAAGGGCCTTAAGAACATTGAATCTGTTGGTTTGGTCGATCCATACGCCAGAATCCTTTTGCACGGTAAAGTTAGAGCCCGTACTCCAACAATTGCCAACACCGTGGATCCAGCATTTAATGAGGTCTGCTTCCTTCCAGTGGAGAATGATCATCAACACTTCTTGATTGAGATCATGGACGAAGAAGATGTCAAGGATAGATCTTTAGGTTCTGCAGCAATTAATGTCCACGATTTCTTGAAGAAGAGTGACGATGGATACTTTTTGGCATATGACGGTTCCGAAGAACTTATCGAACAACCTATTCTTCTACATGGTCAACCATACGGTACTTTGATTTACTCAGTGTCTTTCATTCCAAACATTCCGGTGTACTCAGTTGCACAACTTGAACACTTGGATGAATATGAAAAAATCGAGGCCGAAAAGAAGGCTGAAGAAGATGCTAAGGCCAAGGAAGATGAAAGATTATATAAAGAAAGCCCTAAAGAATACCAATGGCTCGAAACAAATCAAGATATTATTCCACCTCCAGCCAAGGTGAACATGCCTTTGGATAAGGCTATTAAATACAGAACTGGTGTGATCAATGTCCATATCTTAAGCGGTGAATTTGAGAAGCCTGATTTGTTTTTGCACACCTTGTTTGATGACCATGCCTATTCATCAGGTGTGAGTTCTAGGTCCGAAGGTAGACACTTGAAGATTACTTCGACCGCCCAAGCTTTCATCAGAGATTTACCAAACTCCAAGTTAATTTTGCGTCTCGCTACCAGAGCAGAAGTGGATACTGAAAAACAAGTTGTATCGGAAAAGATCTTTGAGACCCTTGATCTTTTAAGAAAGGGTTTTGAGAAACCAATTAATGTGAGAATCACCGAAAGAAATATCGTTAGACTTCGTCTTGAATACGTTCCTTCAGCTTTCAAACTTGCCCCATTGGATACTATTTTGGATGTTGGTTACATGAGATTGGATATTTTGAATGCTGAAAACTTGAAGTCTGTTGACTCCAATGGTAAATCAGATCCATTGGTGGTTGTCAAGGTGGAGGGTGTTGAGATTTTCAGAACAGAAAAGAAGAGAAAGACTTTGGATCCAATCTGGAATGAAGAAGTTGAGTTCCCCATGCTCTCACGGTCTAGAGAAATCCTTACTGTGGAAGTGTACGATTGGGATTTGACCCACGACGATGAATTATTGGGTTCTGCTGTTTTGGACTTGTCTACCATTGAACCTCATACGTCTACACCATTCCTGGCTAATTTGGATACTCAAGGTAAGCTTAATTTGCGTGCAACTTTCAAGCCTGATTACATCAGACCAGCATTGCATTCTGAAAGTGGGTTACCTATCGATTTAACTAATGTCCATCATGCTTCCTTAAAGGTAGTAAACAATTTCAGTTCTACAGCAGGTAATGCTGTAGGAGGTGTTACTGGAGTTGCTGGTAACGTTGTTGGAGGAGGTATCGGATTAGCTTCTGACAGTGTTCACAAGAGTAGCTCCTTCTTTAAGGGTTTGAAAAAGAGAAGAAAGAGAGACGAAAAAGAGATGGATCCCAACTCAATCGAAGCTAATGCTGAAGAAGCTCCAACTGCGGCAAAGCAGGCCAAATCCGATTCTGATAGTGACAGTGAAAATGAAAACGATGAAGAATCAGAGTACACTAACGGAGGCTCTAGTGAAATCGACAGAACTTCCAGTCTGTTTGATCAAAGATCCAGGGATATTCCAGCAGTTGGAAATGGATCAGCGGCACCAAATAAAAATATCCATGCTGTTCCAAATATTCATGCTCAACATTTACCAGCACCTCAAAGACCACATCAACTTGGACATAGTCGTTCTATCAGTACTGCTACTGAAGACAGTTATGCAGCCAGTATTAATGGCCCAGGTACTATTCCAGGTAGAATAAGTATTGTCTCGGCGCTGGGCTTCACCAAATCGAATTTGGAAGTTAAGGTTTCATTGAAAACTTCAAGCAAGGATAAGGAGATCTACAAGACCAGAGCCACCAAGGCAGAAAAGGAGTCTGGAATTTATAAATGGAACGAATCTGTTCCATTCAAGTCTGCATCATCTGGTGAATTACATTTTGTTGTCAGAGAACACCACACTTTCGGTAAGAGGGTTGAACTTGCACACACGGTCTTGCCATTGACTGAAGCATTGGATGTTCATGACGACATTATCTTGAATGCAGGAGAGGGAGAATTGACGGTGAATATCAAGTACTTATCATAAAGATGATAGGGAATGAATTGTATTATTTCAAAATTTCAAAATTAAAATTCGAAACTTTTCTAGACTGTGAAAGGAGTCAACTGAAGTCAACTGAAGTCATTTAGATGTCTTCGAATAATTTGTATCTAATTTAAAAGTTCATGAGTAGTTTATACTTCCAAATGTGATTGATAATTAGTCAAATAGAATAAAAGAATCAAGTATCAATGTTCAAACAAACGTGTAGTTTAAAATTCACTGGAAACCATTGAAACGACATTATTATAACTGATCTCTAGCACAATAATCGGTTCTACGATTGAGATGGTGAATAAATATCAAATCAGCGGGGAGTAAGAGAAGAGATCGGAAATATCAGGAACGGAAGCAGTAGACATTTGAGGAACCAAATCAAGAGGAGAGAACCAGAGATCAATGCGATTACCCAATTCAATGACCCCTCTTACAACTGATTTGAAGGAGTCTGCAAAAAGCACCTGAGAATGAATGCGAGCACTAGAATAGATACAGCATTCAATGTGACCTTGAGATTTAACCCCAAGTATTACTGAACCTCTTAATAAGCAGTTCATTGAGCAACGCTGTGTGTAGTGCTCGTATAATATCGACATTGTCATCACCTATACAATCTGATACATATGTCACATCTTATGTATTTCACAGATGCTTATCATAGAAGTTCACACATGTTTATCATACAATTCACAGATTATTATCATAGAAGTTCACAGATGCTTATCATACAATTCACAGATGTTTATCATACAATTCACAGATGTTTATCATACAATTCACAGATGTTTATCATACAATTCACAGATGTTAATCATACAATTCACAGATGCTTATCATACAATTCACAGATGTTTATCATACAATTCACAGATGCTTATCATACAATTCGCAGATGCTCATCTCGCACTTGTCCTCTGGCCGCACCTCCAACTCCACCAACTCCACCAACTCCAACAATCGACCAATCTCCACCAATCTCATTTCTGCCCCATCCAAACCGGTCTCAGTAATCTCTACATCGTTTCGTAAAACAATCCCAACACCCCCAACATGCCCTCCTCTTACTATCAATACCTCACTGGTCTTCCTCTTCCCTCTATTATTACATCATATCACATAAAGATCACACAAATCACACCGTCGCACCGAGGCTCATCGTGGTGTTTCTGTAGTGCTAGTTTGGTGTCATGTTACTGTCCCACCCACGTGACGCCATCCGCCAGCCCTGTGACTGCTTTCCCTCCCTCACGTGGCAACAGTCACCCCCATGGCGCGCCCTCCTTCAATATGCACTCCGCTCTTCCCACTCCAGTCCTGCACCCAGTCCGTGCCCACTCCACCTGCCTACCCTCGTTCCGGCACACTCTCACTACCGGCCCCAAGTGAAAAATACATAGAAAAAATTCTTTCCTTCTACTTACACCATCACCAATAACTAGATCAAAGATGAGCCAAGCTGTATGTTAATCGAAGATATATGAGAGCCAGGTGGCAGCACTGGACGGCCAGTGAAACAGCACCATCCACACGCCGTGCTGAGGCACACAACACCGTCACTGCCGAGTTTTGTCACTGTTCTGGCTGTTTCCATCGGGTCCATGAAAGCCTGCCAGTGGGAGCACCAACAGCATGAACAGTGAAAATTTTCAGAGTGGGTGCATTCGGTGGTGTCAGGGGTTCCAGCAGTTCCGCTGAAACTGCAGAACCATCACGCCTTGCCCGAAGGTCTCTCATTAGCCAAAAAACCAACCTCCAAACGTATACTAACATTTAGGCCCCAAAGTGGTACGAATCTGAAGACGTTCCAGTTCCAAAGCAATCTAGAAAGGTTGCCCGTCCACAAAAGTTGCGTGCCTCCCTTGTTCCAGGTACCGTTTTAATCTTGTTGGCCGGTAGATTCAGAGGAAAGAGAGTCGTCTACTTGAAGTCCTTGGAAGACAACACCTTGTTGGTTTCTGGTCCATTCAAAGTCAACGGTGTTCCATTGAGAAGAGTCAACGCTCGTTACGTCATTGCCACCTCCACCAAGGTCGCTGTTGAGGGTGTCGACGTTTCCAAGTTCAACGTCGAATACTTCGCCAGAGAAAAGACCCCAAGATCCAAGAAGACCGAAGAAGCTTTCTTCAACGAAGCCCCAAAGAAGGAAATCAAGGCTGAGAGAGTCGCTGACCAAAAGACTGTCGACGCTGCTTTGTTGGCTCAAATCAAGAAGACCCCATTATTGAAACAATACTTAGCCGCTTCCTTCTCCTTGAAGAACGGTGACAGACCACACTTGTTAAAGTTCTAAGCTAACTTAATTACAGACTCCTGATGAGTATCTGAGTTTAGTGGAGAATTTCTTTTGTATATTTAATACAGCAACGACTAGGAAATTTGTAGCATGGTGAGAAGGATGGAGTGGAAGTTTGATATTGGGAGGAAAGAACATTCATCGTTGGTCCTACGGTAAATAGTGGTTCATATCAGTGAGATGAATAATATGGACCTCAACAGTGAACTAGACTTGTAGAGAATTAGAGGTTTGGAGTCAATGACATTAGACGAGTTTCGAAAAGTGTAGTTGTTTAGGATCTCGTTTCTATGGATACAGTTGTTCTTATCTGAATGTGGTTGGGTCGAGTAATTGAATAAACTAATAGTTGGGGTAACCAAACAAATTATACACTCTTCAACTGGTGCGAAACAACTCTTAGCTGTAATGGATGAGACTTCAAAACTTTGAGAGCATTTAGGAGTTGGAAACTCATATCAGGGATACTTCTACTTGGCGAAGTTCCTCCGTCAAAGTATGAATATTTTCTTGCTGCTGTAACTTATGTGGAGCGTTGAACTCGATTTCAATTCAGCACATTAGTATCAGACCTCCGACCGTGAAAAGTATTTACTTGACCATACTAGAAGAAATTCTGCAATATCAGGATATGCGTATACCAAGAATCTAATATCCTAACATACTCAAAAATTTGAATACTTGTGATCCCGGGTGGTTATTTTGAATGTAAATAGTCCCGATTTTTCGCCTTATAAGTAACATACTCATTCTGGGATTATGTGTAAAATAAAGTACCGTGATCTTGATTACTTCCACCTCTTTCGGAATTTAGCTTCTTCGAGATTTTCGAGATATAGCACATTCCTTCGAAAAATCAACCACTGGTGCTTTTTGACTTTATATATTGTCTCAAAGTTAAACTCATATTTTCTTCAAGTAATTTTTCACTATGCAAGACAAATCTCTGCACTAGATTTTTCATTACATGGGGGTTTTCATTATACAAATTCCTTCACTCTGCAAACTGGACGTGTCAGTTCTTGCATTGTTAGATCAAAAAATTCCTTGTATTACAAGTTTCTGGCTTCTCCTAATTTGCATACTCCAAGGTGTCTTGTGTCACTCCATACTCTCCGTGAACCGGTGATCTTTACTTCTCAAATTAGTCACTTTAGCGCACTTTTTCCCAACCGCATCTAAATGCTCGCTAAATCGGTGATGTCACAGCAAACCTCGAATGCAAGGATTTGACCCTTTACACCACGAAATAAGGTTGAGTTGATCATACCAATTATCCTATTACAATCATACTGAACCGATGATATCGGTGATTCAAATTACCGGGTTTCATTGCTGTATTGCTCTTCCGATTGTCCATTATGTTCATGTGCTGAACTTTTTACAATTACGAAAAGATTATCACATTCCGAACGATCGCAGCATAATTAAGGCGATTTTTCATTTATTTTAAGTACGGTGTCTATAGAGAAATATTAATTAGACTGTAGAAAATATAGGGTGGATCAAATCAGATAAGCAGCACATTCTTAACTCCACACTCTACTCGATTTGAACTTATCAAAAGGTTATTTGATTATTTTTAATGTTTGTATATTACAATATCAGGTAATCAGATTGTGTTCTTGGCTTATTATATGGTGTCAGTGCGACATGTGCCTCATTAATATACTAAACCAGGACTATAATTATCCACAGATCAGATACAAAGAAGATAAGAAGAGAAACCATATTTGGGTAAATCAACAATTTGTATTTGGCCCCTACTTCTCAGGACCTCTTGTCCATTAAACGTCCCAGAATGGAGGGTGCTACTGTGCACTGTGATTACCTAAGCGAAGGTGGGATCAGAGAGCACTACATAATAGGCAATATTCTCTGCAAAGACCTGTTATTCTTGGTTGAAATCGAGACATTGCTACAATCTGAAGCCTGGTGAGCATCAGCGGGGATTCCACCACCACGAATGCCGCTGGTGGAATAGAAATGGTCCGCTGTGGTGACAAGTCACGTGACTTTTGATATATCCTACCGTGGTGAAATCCTCGTTCCAGCGGGTGTTACTGGGGTTTCCGTTTGTTTAACCTTCCTAGATGAGCCTTTCCCTTAGAGACGTCGGAGGGTCCAACGCTAAGCATGTCCAGTAAAGTCACATGATGACTAAGAGATTACGTAATCACCCATGTGGGTGGGCGGATCATAACGAGGCAACACGGAGAAGTGCTCCTGGGGTTTCCTTCTAGCATTTACTGTACAAGCGCTCCGATCAATAGCATTGAGTCACACCCCACACAACTATGCTTCTTATTCTGCAGCAGCATACTAACTTACTAGCCCTTCATTTACCTCCACCAACTCTTGTTCCTGCACTTCCCTCCACGTCCTGCATGCACACGACGAAAAAACTCATCTCATCTCTTCTCATATCACACACTCTTCTATTCACTATATCCATCTTTCCATAATGGCTAGTTTGATTCCTATTTCCACTTACAACTTGGCAGTTCAGCCATTCAACCCAGTCCCAGCCATCGAGGATGACTACCCAGTCACCATCAGATTGACTTTGGCTGCTGTGGACCCTGAAGCTCTCGATGACAAGGAGGAACCATCTACCTTGAGAATCTTGAAGAGAGCTGTTCCATTCATTGACGATGAAGACTCCGACTTCGATGAGGATGAAGAAGATGAATTGGACTTGGAAGAAGAAGAGGAAGAGGAGGAAGAGGAAGAGGAAGTTGCTTCCAAGAAGTCCAAGAAGGCCAAGAAGGCCAAGAAGGAAGAAGAAGCCGAGGAAGAGGTCGATGAGGACGAAGAGGACCTTGATATCGACGGCTCTGATGATGAAGAAGACGACGAGGATGAGATCTCCGAGTTCGTTGTTTGTACTTTGTCTCCAAAGGTTCAATTCCAACAAACCATTGACTTGACCATTAGCCCAGATGAGGAGGTTTTCTTCGTTGTTACTGGTTCTTACGCTGTCCACTTGACCGGTAACTACGTTGAGCACCCAGCTGACGAAGATTCTGAAGACGAAGAGTACGATGAAGACGAATATGACTTATCCCCAGATGAGGATGAAATCATTCACGGTGATGGTTACGACTTGGACGACTTGGAAGACGAGTCTGACATCGAAAACAAGATCGAGGAATTGGTCGAAGCTGAAGAAAACAGCAACAAGAAAAGATCAGCTGAGGACTCTGAACAACAACCACCTTCCAAGAAGGACAAGAAGAAGAACAAGAAGGACGAGAAGAAGTCTGTTCAATTCACCAAGGAATTGGAACAAGGTCCAACTGGCTCCACTTTGGTCGACAAGAAGGACAAGAAGAAGGCCAAGAAGGAAGAAGCCAAGGACGAAGCCAAGGAAGAGTCCAAGGACAAGAAGTACCCAACCAAGACTTTGTTGGGAGGTGTTGTTACTGAGGACAGAAAGGTCGGAAAGGGCCCAGCTGCCAAGTCCGGTAACAGAGTCGGTATCCGTTACATTGGTAAGTTGAAGAACGGAAAGGTCTTCGACAAGAACACTTCCGGTAAGCCATTCGTGTTCGGCTTAGGTAAGGGCGAATGTATCAAGGGTTTCGACCTCGGTGTTGCTGGTATGGCTGTTGGTGGAGAAAGAAGAGTTATCATTCCAGCCAAGATGGGTTACGGATCCCAAGCTTTGCCAGGCATCCCATCTAACTCCGAGTTGACTTTCGACATCAAGTTGGTCTCTCTCAAGTAATTAATGTACATAACAGAAGCCTGGTGTTCAATGTTCCAAAATAAGAAGTTCTCCGGAGATTTCAAAAATCTCTAAAAATTCCATAAGACCTCAAAGGCCTTTTATATAGCTCAACCATTTCATAAACATAGTATGGTTTTTATGAATGTTTCCTGAAATCCTACTTGTAGCGTATTTAGTGCACTGTAGTGGTTATGCTCGATTAGAACGATAAATTGAAGACCGAGGATTATCAGAATGCCAGGGCTAATATTGTGTATTCATGATAGGAGTGGATAAGAAAGAGGAAATTTTTGAAAGAGGCAATATTAGTGGTGTTAGAGAAGTTGGATGTTAAAATTATCCAATTGTATGAGACTGACCAGAGCTCACCGATTTTTACTCCATGAACATATATATGATTTCCATTTCATCTTTCGCCTCTCTATTGGTTGTATCGGAGTGAAGTAAAAGTAAGAGAATAATTAAGTAAGGTAATGATTTCAATTTCTCGGGCGATATTCCGTATTGTAGCTGCTAGTAATTTTCGTATATTATCGTTCCAGGGTAGTTGCAAAAGTAAAAAGACAGGAAATGTGAAAAATTCAGAAAATTTCTTATCCTATTCTACGACTAAAGGAAATAGCTTTGAAAATTATACTTGCTTGACTTGCATACATACAGAAATGGAAAGCCAAATAGTTCCATAAATTGCTGTCTTGTAGCATCCACTGAATCACCAACTACATTACTCAGAAACGACCATCTTCGGTGAAGCTTCGAACTTAACATGTTACAAAATACCAAAAAAACCCCAAATCCTGAGACAGCTAAAAAACACATACCGCTTAAACTACGCTTATCATATGTTACGATATGCTCCCAATCGTGCCTCTTTAATCATTTGCAATCACTGTAAGTGTAGCTTCTCGATTCCACAATCTTGGGGCACAGAAAATTCAATTACTAGTTTAATGGGGCTCAAATGTGGGTCCATCTCTATTGCAAATTCCAAACACCAATAGAACTGTAAGGAATACGAAATTATCGCTGCAGCGAATTTGGAGCTTCAGCCTCCGATCCGAAGACATAAGTTTCTTTAGACTCAGTCTGATTATATTTTATGAATGGGATCGCATCTCATTTCCCCGATTTGATACAGGGACTCATGATATCTCACGAACGGGACCCTTACCGCGAAGTTGAAAATTTCAGAGTGTCCTCGAAACCCAATAATTTAACCAACTTCAATTGGCTTCGCCAAAGCTCAAATCAAATTACATTCGACCGTGATGGAGGGAAGAGCCGCGGTAACAATTCACAGGCCACTCCAGGAGACCGAATTCCTACCATCTTTCCACGATAAATGGGGCCATGACCATCGAGGTCAGCAGGACTGAAATATACAGATACAGTGCTGATACTTACACACTCCACTCAACCGGGCCCAGGCATCTAACTCCGGGTGCCGCTTCATAGTGCCGTTTCAACGGCTTAGTCTCATATTACGCAATTCCCAGAACATCGCTGGTACATCGTGGCAAAAATCTTCCGAAGACCCACCAAACACGCCCCCAAAGCCTCTCCAAAGCCCTCGTTGGCCAACGACTGCTCCGTAGGCCCCACAGCCTCCGTGATCCCGTTCCCCTGACCCCATTCCAGGTGATCTTTTTCAGTTCCACGTCATGTTAGTCAATTCTACGTCATCTCTCTTTCTCTTTCCACCGCAAGTCTCACTACAATATACGATTTGCACCCCGGTGTGGAGTTTCTTTACGATGCCCATGCCACGCACTCGGCTGTTGCACGCCAGTTAGTAATACCAGAACGCGTCTCACCACCACTTTAGCACCTCTAGCACCTCTAACACCACTTTAGCACCACTTTAGCACCTCCAGCACCACCCCAGCACCACCTCCAGGCCAATAGTGCGAATACCACGGCACTGGGACCCACCAGGGCCATCGCTACGCACGCGTCTTCCTCACACCACCGCCCTCCCAATGGACCCACTATAGTCCACCCATTGCATGTCGCCATGTTTCGTCTTCTTTCGCCTCACCTCTTCATCTTCCACCTCACCTTTTAACTACATTCGTTCCTTCCACCTTCTCTTCACCTTCCCTTCACCTCCCCTTGACCTTCTCTTCACCTTCTCTTCACCTCCCCTTGACCTCCCCTTCGTATAGCTCTGGCTCGTTCCTAGTCCTGCTGGTCCACCACTCTCCCCTCTCACTACGGCCTCTCATTTTTCGCACCCGAATCGACTGACCCACCCAACATCGCCTTTTCCCGTCGTACCTGGTGCTACTGAGAGTCTACGCGGAACGACGAAATTTTCGTTTCCTCTTCGTAAGCGGCACACTTCCTGCTACTTTCACCTTCAACCACCAAGCATAGCTAGTGTCAGTGGTCTGCTCAATCACTCCGACCCCAGGCTGACTGTTCATATCCTCTCCTTCGCCGTCTGCCATTCTCAACACTGGCCGCTCCCTCCTGCCTCCGTCCTCTGCTAGTCGTGGTCTTCGGTGTCGCCCTCGTCGTCTCGTGGTCCTAAACCAAACGTCCAACAGCCTTCGCCGTCGCCCGTTCCTCGTCCTCCTCCGCTTCCATGCTAGGCTTCGTCACAGATACAACCGCCGCCGTGGCCCGAATCTCGGCCCACAGGCCCATCCATGTCATCATCATCACCGCCTTGCTCGCCTCAATGGCCTATTTGTCAGTGGTAGATGAGTATGTCCCCGATAGCTTCCTCACCCCAGACGCCGGGGTATCGTACTATCACCCTCCAGGCTCCTCCAAGCTCGACAAATGGGTCCCCATCGACGATCCATCCCAGTACCCCGAATCGTCCCAGTTCGCCGTGATCCCATTGCATTTCTCCAGAAGCGCACCCGCCGACATCCCAAATACCTTCGCAGGCGTCAGTCCAGACGAAAAGTTGTTGATTGTCGACGCTGACAAGTTGAACGGTGCCTTACCTGAAAAGGCCGTTGCCAATGGCAAGACCTTGAAGATTAGACACGTTCAGCGCATTGGTAAATACTACGACTACGCTCGTGCTTTGTTTTTCAAAGTGAAGAACTTGATCCAGGGCGCCGAGAGCTTCGATATCATCTTGATTACTGCCGCCTACGTCGCCATGTGGTACACCCTTGTCAAAGTGTTCATTGATTTGAAACAAGTGGGCTCCAAGTTCTGGTTGGCGTTCTCCACTTTAACTTCCTCCACCTTCGCTTTCCTCTTCGCATTATTCACCACCACCAGAGTCTTGGATGCAAAAGTGCCATTTTTGAGTATTTCAGAGGGTGTTCCATTTTTGGTCGCCATCATTGGCTTCAAGCACAAGGTCTCCATTGCTTCCTCGGTCATGGTCGCTTCCGCCTCGGCATCGGACAGTAAGTCTATTGTTGCCAATGCTATCTCTGCCCACACCACGAGTTTGTTGAGAGACCATGTTGTGGTCATCTCCATTTTGCTCTCCATCAACTACTACGCCAACCACTTAGTGGGATTGGCCAACTTTTGTTTGTTGAGTGCCTTGATTTTGTCCTTCGACTTGTTGTTGGGTTACACCTTCTACCCTGCCATTTTGGCCTTAAAGGTGGAAATCAACAGAGCCCGCAGAACTGAAGATTTGCAACAAGCTTTGCAAGAAGAAGGTATCTCATACTTGGTCGCTCATAATGTTGCTCAACAGTCTGCAGCCCTCGAACATCCTGACCAAAAGTCTATGTTCGATTCTCAAGATGACTCTTCCATTTTGTCATTCAAGGTTGCAATGATTGCCATCTTCTTTGGATTCCACGCCTTCTGGTTGGGTAGTTCTTGGTTGAACTCCAAGGAGACTATTGGTATCCCCTTGAATGCACCTACATTATCAAAGGCAGCTGCAAACTATATTGCTATTGGAAAGAAGGGAACTGTTGCAACTATTTACCCCACAAGAGTTTACCAGCCTATGGGAATCTTAGTTCAAATCGAGGATCTTATCTTGTCACTCTTAGAAAATGTCAGTCTTGCCATCAGAGACAGAATTATTTCCAAGGTCTTATTATTCGGGTTTGCAGTTTCTATCAGTATCAATGCTTACTTCTTGAATGCTTCTCGTCACCAAAATTCCGCAACTAACCAATTGATTGAAAATGAAATTACCAAGCCTAAGAGTTCCACCCAGACTAAGTCTAAGAAGAAGAAGTCCAAGTCCAAGTCAAACAATGCTTTGAAGAATGAATCTCCTAAGGTTCTTGAGAACCCATCGGATGAAACCGACTCTTCTTCTCTTGAATTGGAAATTACTGCCAAATCCAAGCAATTGTCCTTGGCTGAATGTGAAAAGATTCTCAAGGATGGTAAAGTCAAAACCTTGCAGGATGACGAAGTTAGTTCATTGGTTGTTGCTGGAAAGTTACCATTGTATGCTTTGGAGAAGCAATTGGCCGATAATGCTAGAGCAGTTCTTGTTCGTCGTAAGGCGATTGCTAAGATCGCCAACGCTCCTGTTTTGGATACCTTACGTTTACCATATGAAAACTATGATTATGATAGAGTTTTTGGTGCTTGTTGTGAAAATGTGATTGGTTTCATGCCATTGCCTGTCGGTGTTGCTGGTCCATTATACATAGACAACAAGGCTTACCATATTCCTATGGCCACTACTGAAGGTTGTTTAGTCGCTTCTACCATGCGTGGTTGTAAGGCTATCAATGCCGGTGGAGGTGTTGAGACTGTTTTAACTCAAGACGGTATGACCAGAGGTCCATGTGTTTCTTTCCCCACTTTATCCAGAGCTGGTGCAGCCAAGTTGTGGCTTGACTCTGAAGAAGGTCAAACTATTATCAAGAAAGCGTTCAACAGCACCTCTAGATTTGCTCGTTTACAACATATCAAGACTGCTTTGGCAGGTACCTTATTATTCATCCGTTTCAAAACCACCACAGGTGATGCTATGGGTATGAACATGATTTCCAAAGGTGTTGAGCATTCGCTCAAGTATATGGTTGAAGAATGTGGTTTCGAGGACATGAGTATTATTTCTGTGTCTGGTAACTTCTGTATCGATAAGAAGCCAGCGGCAATCAACTGGATCGAAGGAAGAGGTAAATCCGTCGTTGCGGAAGCCAGAATTCCTGCAGATGTTGTTAAAAAGGTGCTTAAGTCTGATGTCGAAGCCTTGGTAGAATTGAACATCAGTAAGAACTTGGTTGGTTCTGCTATGGCCGGTTCCGTCGGAGGTTTCAATGCACACGCTGCTAACTTGGTCACCGCCATTTACTTAGCCTGTGGTCAAGATCCAGCACAAAACGTGGAATCTTCCAACTGTATCACCTTGATGAACAAGCTCCCTAATGGAGACTTGCAAATCTCTGTTTCTATGCCTTCTATCGAAGTGGGAACTATCGGAGGTGGTACTGTTTTGGAGCCCCAAGGTGCCATGTTGGAATTGTTGGGAGTCCGTGGTCCACATCCTACCAACCCTGGTGACAACGCCAGACAATTGGCTAGAATCATTGCATCTGCTGTCTTGGCTGCTGAGCTTTCTCTTTGTTCTGCCTTAGCTGCTGGCCATTTAGTGCAATCACACATGCAACACAACAGAGCCGCCCCTGCACCAGCTTCAAATGGAAGTGCTCCAGTTCCAAACGGGAACGCCCCTTCTGCTACCATTAACGGTTCTGATCTCAAACGCCTCCAACAAGGTGCTGTTAACTGCATCAAGTCCTAATTGTATATTCTGCATTAATAGAAAACTCATAAGCTTCACTGGTGTTCAACTTGACTTGAAGAATATTGTATGTATTTATGGAAGGCTAAAAAATGTCAAATAGATTTTTCAGTAATAACGTACTTCTAGCTCGTTTCTTAAAAGTATGGCAGTTTTCGAAGAAATAAATACCAAAATCTGTTGAATGTCTTCTGTTTCTTCCGAATATTATAGTACAATTTACGGCTTGTGATGTTTCTTTGAAGAGTGAGATGAAACGGTACAAGAACTTCGGTCTTTGGGCGAAATTTCAAGGCTTCAGAGGCTTCAACGGGCATCAACGCTGGAATAAAAATCGTTAAAATGTGCATATCAGCTCAGGATGAAATTGAAGCGTGAGAATATACAAGTGGAGTCTGTGAGAGAAACATTTATCGAGTCTCCTGCAATTCCAGTACCAGATCCAATTGAAATTCTTACCATTTCCATCCTATAATTCTTGAAAACCTTCCGACACTTGGTTCTATTCTTTCAATTCCAATCCGCTGGATATTTCAGCCCTCTAGTTCCAATTCTGTATCACCGCTTCTATAATTCCAATTCTCTAGCACCAACTCTAGCACCAACCCGATAAATATGTCTAACGTTCTGGCTCCACGATACCACCAAAGCCTACCTGGTCCACTACCGTTCTTTGTCACTGCACACAACACCTCTTGATCCCATCTATGCACACCCTCTGGACTCTTCTCCTGCTACTGCACATACCCAATCTCTGATCCCCACCTGCATCTCCACTGTCATGTCAAATGACTCAAAGTTCTCACACTAAATCTCCAGAAATCGAAGTCGCAACCTCAAATCTACACCTTCTATCTCGACCTTTGATCTGAAGTTCAAATCTCAACAATCTCTACCCAAACCTCACCCTCATCCCAACATACGTCGGTTTCGACCAAGTTAACCACATTTCGTCCACTTCAACCACTTCAACTCTTCAAGCTCTTCACCCATGCCTTCACAAGAGATTGGAGTCCCCATTCCTGACGTCCCCCATGCTGTGTCCGTCACGTTACCCACCTGGGAAGCCACGGTGGGCTACGAAGAGGGAGAAAGCTGGGTGACCGACAAGATGAACACGGGCTACCCCCGGTTCTTCATCCATGGCTTGATCAAGAAATTGGCCTCGAAACTCGAAGAGAAGTACGGCAGACAGGACGAGGTCGCCATGATCTTCCCTTCGTACAAAGTGGCCAAGAGATGCCGTGAGTTCATCAAGAGCAGAGCAGACAAACTGGTGAGCAGCTCACCAGTCAGGATCCTCCAATTGAGCACTCCTCCTCCAGCCGACGAGGACGAGAGATCGACCAAGATCGAGGCAAACATCAGCGTGGTATTCTTGCCATCTCACCAGTTCCCATTAGCCAAACAATACTGGCAGCATTCGGGAGAAGGGATCAGTTCGAGAAAGAGTGAATACGTGCTCCGTCAGCTCTTTGACGAGAACTCCACCGCAGAGTCGGTTACCAAGAACGGAGGCATGAAGGCCGCTTTCCAGGCCCAGCAAATCCAACAGATTTCGCCTTCAATTTCAACTCCAGCGCATTCCGTGAGCTCACCAGAAGTGGTGGCAGAACGTGAGTACAACGCTTTCATTGAGCAGAAGTTTGGAAGAGTGCTTGATCTCAAATTTGCCAAACATGCCAAAATCGCGTTAAGAAGAAGAATTTGTGGTAAGGTCGACAGATCCCATAATCAGATCGAAGAGCTTGAAAAAACCAGAAGAGGCAAGCACTTGAGTGAAACCGATGTTTATCTTTTCCCTTCGGGTATGGCATCGATTTTCTACGCTCACCATACTTTACTTCAAGTCTGTGGAACCCCCAAGAAATCGGTGTGTTTTGGATTTCCTTACGTCGACACGCTCAATATTCTCAAGAAATTCGGCCCAGGTGTTCATTTCTTGGGATTGGGAGACGACGCTTCGTTGGATACCCTCGAAAAGCTGTTGGAAGCTGGTGATATCAGCATAATGGCATTATTCTGTGAATGTCCATCCAATCCGTTATTGAAAACTCCTAATTTGAAGAGAATCAAGCAATTGTCTGAAAAATATGATTTCGCCGTGGTGGTGGATGAAACTGTTGGAAACTTCTTGAACGTCCATGTATTGCCATATGCCGATATGGTCGCATCATCTTTGACCAAGGTATTTTCTGGGGATTCCAACGTGATGGCTGGCTCTCTTATCTTGAACCCACAAAGTAGATACTACTCCACTTTCAAACGTTTTTTTGATGAGGAGTACGAAGATTGTTTATGGGAAGAAGATGCTTTGTACTTGGAAAGAAACTCCAGAGACTTTGCTGAAAGATCTGCCAAGATCAACGAAACTTCTTTGTTGACTGTCGATTTACTACAGAACCTGCCTTTGATATCCAAGGTTTATTATCCAACTACTGGAGAGAGTCAGAAATATTATGATGAAATCATGACGCCAACTGGAGGATACGGAGGGTTGATCTCTTTTCTATTCCATAAACCAGAGCATGCAATCCATTTCTTCAATGCTGTTAATTTGCATAAAGGCCCATCTTTAGGCACCAATTTCACTCTCGCATGCCCATACTCCATTTTGGCTCACTATCAAGAACTCGAGGAAATTGCAAAATGGGAGGTAGATAGAAATTTGATTAGAATCAGTATTGGATTGGAAGATCCTGATGAATTGTTGCCAGTCTTGCAGAAGGCATTAGATTCTGCCGCAGAAATCAAATGAAGCAATGCTTGTGCATAAATGTGCATTTGCAATTGCATTCACACAAACCTCTCAATCCCCAAAAATTCACTTCATATCTTATTGAGACTTGCACGGTTTCTTGCCCAAAGTGATCATGATTCCGATTATAATTATTTATAGTTCATTCTAAAATTTCATAGCGATATACTTACTTTAGGCTAATGACCAGGGAATTTGACATGCTCACATGCCTCAGGAGGCTCGCCAGTTATAGGTTCATGACGAACTTCGCCAACGTACCAATATCTCTTGCTATGTTCGAAAAAGTGCTGCCATTGTTGAATATCTCGTTGGGCATCTTGCTCGTTCAAGCCTCTTAGGTCGTAGGTGTATTGGTCTGGATTCATGAAACATCCCGTCACGAACACTCTGGCACAATCTTTTCCCGAAATTTTATGATAACTGCCACCCGGTCCATAAATTCCTGGAGATTTGGTCACGTCATACACTTTTCCGTTAACTGCAACATAGATAGGCAAGTGAGAGTCCGATCCGTTGTATAATGCCAATTGGTCAATGCTGAGGTCAAGATACCCGGGAGTAAGCTTAAATTTCACGTATCGTGGATCAAGCCATCTGCCTTGATATCCCCAGGTTCCTGTGGATGTGAACCACCACGATAAGATGGCGTTGAGCGCAAGAATGCCTCCTATGATTCTGAGGATGTCGAGAAGAGCGAAGGAATCTCGGGCTTCTTGATTCTGCTTCTTCTTTGGGGAGGCCATTAGTTGTGAAGATTAATGATGATTAGTGATGATTCTTGAAGGTTGGAGAAGCTTCGTGAAAAGTAGCGCAAGGAGTGGATGTGAATGAAAGTAATGAGATCAGTAAAAGCAGTGAGATCAGTGAGAGTGATGGGCTTAGTCACCGTGTAAAGTGCAACACAGCTTGATGACCGTGCGTAAAAGTGCGGGTTGTTATTGTCTTAAAATAGTGCACTATGATACAGCACCAACACAGATTAAGGACACGGTACAGTGACTGAATCAGACCACTATAATAAACTCAAAGAAATGAGTTGAGATCGGGAAAACCAAATAGAATGGGATATATACCAAACACATTGACTTCCGGCTCTTCTCTTTTGTTCACATAGTGACATAGTGAAAACCAGTGAATAATTCCAGCTTCTCTCCATTGATCAAGTGTGCGCTCGCAAGTTTGCACCAGTTTTTGGCTGAAACGATCAGCCTTCTGAACCCTTTCTCAACCTTTTTCCACGAAAACTTCGCATAATTGACCAGAGAACTCGATAAAAGACCCCCAGAAAGTGAATTATCTATTAATTACCTGTTGGGCACATTTACTCGCCGCTTCATTTGAAAAGATTGAGTCCGGGGCCAACCACCCCACAAATTTCTATCCTGAATAAAAAGACGGGTATATTTTCCACTGGTTTCGTCACCAGGTAGTGGAATAGTGCATTTGGCTCACCAAAATCCACTTTCGAACTACTGAAACACCCATGAAGACTTGAGTCGTAAGACGATTTTCACAAAACCGTTCACCCTGGATCGTCTGTGCCAATCAGCCGCTTGCAACAGTTCTGAGGCACTGTCCTGGGTTGCAAACGCGGTCACGTGACCGTGAGCTTAAAATATCACTGGTTAGATTGACACGACACCAATCATGAGTTTGTCGTTCAACACCGACAGAGTTTCAATTGGTGACAGGGACAACCGTTGGCGTGCTAAGAAATCTCACAGCTCCAGTACCCCTTTACCAATGTATTACAAGGATAAGCCCACTCCCCGGACCAACACGCGGCCGTTGTTGATCAAGGTGATTATCGGGTCATTTGTGCTCTATGTGATCTATTTATTGTCTGGATCCGGCTTGTTTTCTACCAGAACTCCACAGAACTGGAAGGACCGTCAGAGCGAAGTCAAGAGCGTGTTTTTGGAGTCATGGCATAATTACGAGAAGTACGGTTGGGGAAAGGATGTGTACCATCCTATCACTCAAACTGGTGAAAACATGGGGCCCAAGCCATTGGGTTGGATGATCGTCGACACCTTGGACACCTTGATTTTGATGGATGCCAAGGAAGAGTACGAGCGTGCCAAAAATTGGGTCCATAAGGACCTCGACTACGATTTCGACTATGAGGTCAACGTCTTCGAAACCACCATCAGAATGTTAGGTGGTCTCTTATCTGCATTCCATTTTACCAAAGATGACATTTTCTTGGATAAGGCGGTGGACTTGGCCGATTCTTTGGAAGGTAGTTTTAGAAGTGACAGTGGTTTGCCTTTCGCTTCCGTCAATCTTCACACCGGAGAAGGTGTCAGAAGTCACGTCGACAACGGTGCTTCTTCTACAGCCGAAGTTGCTACTTTGCAATTGGAATTCAAGTACTTATCTCGTTTAACAGGTGAAGCTATTTACTGGAAGGCCGCAGAACATGTTATGGAGGTTTTGGATGCTAACAGACCAAAGGATGGGCTTGTTCCTATTTATGTGCATCCAGACACCGGAAAATACCAAGGAAGTTTGATTAGAATGGGTTCCAGAGGAGACTCTTACTATGAGTATTTGTTGAAGCAATACTTACAAACTAATAATCAAGAGCAGATTTATTGGGATATGTACCGTGAATCCGTCGAGGGAGTTAAAAAGCACATGGTCAGTAAATCTAAACCAAATGGTTTGACTTTCATTGGAGAGTTGGAACAAGGAATCGATGGCCCATTATCTCCAAAGATGGACCACTTGGTTTGTTTCTATGGTGGTTTGCTTGCAGTTGGTGCAACCAATGGTAAGACTTATGAAGAGGCTAAGAAATTGCCAACTTGGAATGACGAAAAGGAGGATGACTTCAGGTTGGCCGAGGAATTGACTTACTCGTGTTACAAGATGTACAAGGATGTGGCCACTGGTCTTTCCCCAGAAATTGTTGTATTCAACACGGACCCATCCAGAAGTGAAGACTTCTACATCAAACCTTTGGATAGACATAACTTACAACGTCCAGAAACCGTGGAGTCCTTATTCTACTTGTACAGATTGACAGGCGACGTCAAGTACCGTGAATACGGATGGGAGATTTTCCAAAGCTTCGTGGAACACACGAAGATCGTCAACAAGAACGGAGAAGTCGCATACACTTCATTGGGAGACGTGACCTCGATTCCATCAAACAAGAGGGACAACGTGGAGTCTTTCTGGTTTGCAGAGACATTGAAATACTTGTACTTATTGTTCGATGACGACAACTTGGTTCCATTGGACGAATACGTTTTCAACACCGAAGCCCACCCATTCCCTAAGTTCGACTTGACGGAGAACCTCAAGACCGGATGGAGAAGAAAGATCGATGAAAACAAGGAGCCTACGATGCAACCACTCAAGGGTAAGATAGACAAGCAAAACCCGCCAGCAGCCCAGCCAGCTGACAAGGCCCCTGAGGAAGCTGCGAAGGAAGAAGTTAAAAAGAATCCCGAGTTAGCTAAGGATAGCACCGAGGAACTGAAGAAGAAGTTCGACAAAATCTTGAAAGACATAGCAGACGTTGAAGTACCATCTCTCTAATCACACAAAATAAACTCAAAAGATACGCAAAATAGTATAGAATGCATGTAGACTCTGCTTAGATGAATGTAAGAGGACAGACCCATTACTATTAGAATACCTCATGAGGAAAGGTAAATTCACAATCCAAATATTATGGGAAGAGGGTATGTTTTGGAGCAGAACAGTTCGGGAGAAAGGGTATCATCACAGACGGAAGATTGTACTGATGAATTTGGATGACTTCTTTCCCGATTGTATCTTATCAGCTAGAGAGGCACATGTCCATGCCAGACACCGGAAGAAAGGAACTCCACAACTGAAAGCATCAGTACTTCGAAACACTTCACAGTAATGAAACAGACATCATCCACTTAAACCATGGAAACTCTAGCCTAGTGCTGAAATGCTTCGCCACAGATCGATAACCACTACCATACCAAAAGTGTTATACTGCGTGTGGTACATTAGTGTGCCATAGCTAAGATTCCATACTAAGCAGCTCTTAGGAATCACAGGCACTCCATTATGAGCATCGTGCCCTTCTTCCTCCCACCAAGTTGGTAGCAAGTGTTATCAGAGCAGTGCGCACGGTATAGTGAAGCAATCATTTGCACATGGTGAGATGCTCCAAACAACTGCGCATCAAATGTGTCAAAGTTCGTAATCTTGACCGCCACTACCATCGCCACTATCACCACCGCAGCACCGCCACAAGGAACAAAGGATTCTATCCACGAGGTTTGCAGTTGCGTTGGAATGGAATCTTTGATCATATGAAGATCAAGCAATTTTACCGTGCAGCAATTTTCGCAACCGAGCACCTATCAAGATAAGTATATAAATGAATCAGCAGTCCATGAGTGTTTGATAAGGCAGCTTAGACACAGTTTATACAGGATCTATAACCCTCTACTACTAGAAAACCAAGCGTGGTACTCAAAGCAAGACACCCAAAGCAAGACACCCAGAAAGAGGCAAGCCTACCAGACTTGAGCCGCAGCGAACTTATCAACTTATCAACTTATCAACTAGAGCCAAGTCATCATATACCAATAATCCGAATAAAATGAAGTACGTTCAGCTAGTGGATCTTTTCATGGGTGCTGCTACACCCCAGAAGAACCATGTGAGCAAGCCCTCGGCCATAATGGGGGCCTCCACGCCGCGGATCAACCCCAACACCCCCAATACTTCCAGCATCTCTACATCGGAACCCACTCACAGTCGTGCGGTACAGGCTGCAACAAAAGAGACTGGAGAAGTGATGCGGGAGAACTTCTGGAACGGGTTCTTGGAAGTCGAGAGTTTTGTCAATTGAGTGCATCGAGTGGTCGGATCACCCGATCCACATCACCGACCTCCTCCACATCATCGAGTCATCGAGTCATCGGCCTCATTGACTTCTTCACCTCATCGAAGCATCTCAACCTTCGGCGATCTTCATCGCCAACATCGAGAGTTCTCGGTGCGTGGTTCGCTCGCATTATTTCCCCAGTGAAAAATCAACTGATTACGCAGATAGGGCAAAACTGGTACCTGAACCGTGAGAACCCAAAACGGCGAACTAGCACGGTGTGCAACTGCATAAAGTGCTAAACCTAAACGGTACGACTTCCGGGGTGTCCCAGAGGAAAGGGGTGCCTGAAGGAGGGGCGTTATGACTTATGCCTAATGATAAATGTTAACGAACGACTACTACACCACATAGATTGCACTAGAAGTAATTAGATACGGCAGTAGATGAATAAATGATAACGACAATAATAATTTTGAGTAGGAATGATGATGAAATGGCGGAAAGAACCGTTAAAAATGGTAGAGAAGAAGGGTTGATGAGAAGGGTTAATACGAAGGTTAATGAGAAGCTTAAATGAGAAGCTTAAATGAGAAGCTTAAATGAGAAGATAATAAGAAGGTTAATGAGAAGTATTGAAAAGAAGCTAAAACGAGAAGGGTTAACGAGAGGTATTAACGAGAATCTAAAACGAAAATGTTAAATGAAAAGGGTAAATGTGAAGTTAAATGAGAGGGTTAACGAGAAGGGTTAATTAGAAGCTAAAAAGAGAAGGTTAAATGTAAGGGTAAATTAGAATTAACAAGTTTAATGAGAAATTGAAGTGAAAGGTTTAAGGAGAAGAATTAATGAAAAATCCACACAGTAGTGCGTCCGTTGCCACAGAAGCTCATTACTAATCACCTCTAAATCCTCTCGTGTCGTGGGCTTTCGAACTCCTTTGGATCTTCAGTAATGTCACCACCGTCAGTCCCCGTTTGTCCCCGTTTGTCCCCATTTGTTGTTCACGTCCCAATGTGGCTAGTGCGTAAACCCGTAGCAATCTTTAAATCGCACTAATCGCGGCCAAATTAAGGTGTCCATCTGATGATATTAGTCCGATATTTCCACATGAAAACGGGTTTCCAGAGCTTGGACTCGGGACCGCCAACGGCTTAATGGAGCTCGATGGCCAGAGAACGAACACGGGGTGCCCCCTTTACATCTCCTGCCACCACCCGTAGTCTATAGCAGTAATCCCCCCCTCTGGTGTGCACCTCAGTTGCCAATGCTTGGGGGCCAGCTTCACAACCTTCACCGTGTCAGATCCCGCGTGCCGGCAATGAAATGTCCATTTGGGGAACCAAGGCGTTTTCCGAGGGCACAGCACTCGGACAAAATTGCTTCCGATCAACATACTCACCTCAATACACTGTGCCTGTACCACAGCTCGGTGAGTCTCTGAGGGGAACTCCAATCAATAAAGAGTGTGCACCGCTCCCTGAGATGCCTTCTATTATTGGGTGGCATTCGGTGGCTTCACTCAACATTTACTCACAATACTCTGCGTTGATTGGTATTGTTTGGCCGGGCCTGGGGCACCCACTTGGGAGTTGGAATAGTGGGAGATCATGAGCCCCATGGCCAAATACGACAGTATCTTGTTCCCCCTCGAAGAACGAGGGGCACGACGGCAGTAGTAAAAATAGCCCACTACATTCCATGCCATAGCGAATGGTGGTACTGTGATAGGCGGCGCCCTCGGAAGTCGTCGGCATAGCTCTGGCCACGCCCGGAATGCCACCGCACCACGAGCCATACTTCTGCGTATGCTTGCTGGTACATGAAGCTCACCGCGGAGACAAGGTCCACCGCATGGGTGCCGTAAAAGTTCCAAAGAACCGCCAAAAGTACCACTGTAATTACCATCGCAAAAGTACCACTGTAAAATTACCACCGCAAAATTACCACAACGTAACCCCAGCGTAACCCCAGCGTAACCATCGCTATTCAACATTCTCCTTGGAAAGCACACGCTTGTGCCCAAAGCGTCAGGGGTAAGAGCTTGTAGCTTACGTTTATCCTTGAGACCGCTCCCGTCCTTCTCGTGCTGTGAAGTTGTGTTCCCTTTCCTGCCCCGAAAGTAGCACCTCTCCACACCTCGTACCACCGTCTCTCCCTAATTTCCTGTGCTCCCTGCGGCCTCCCTAGTTCCTCGCGGCATCGCTTGCTACCGCGAATCCTCCGCCACCCGGAACTCGCGTCACGTGCCTGGCGTCGCCGGAACTCTGCCTGTTCCGGCCGCCTGCGTCCTCATCCTCACCTCCGAGGGGCTCATCATGAATGACGTAAGTAGACGACGAAAACAGTGCGGGCCAGAAATTTGCTGACTATCACCACCTCCCACCTCTCCACCTTCCCGTCCACCGACGCCATACCCAGCGACCCCGAGGCTCAACATGTCTTCTGACGTAAGTACCGTGTTCTCCAGGCCCTGTTTGCCCCCAAACTCGAAACTGCGGACTTTTTCTCATACCGGTGTACCATTACGTCACAGATCAGAAGTGAGCCCAGCGATGTTTGATACCGTCACCTTTCAAACCAAATGTCTTGCAAATGACACCGTTCCTCCTCGAGCGCTCATCTCCAGAGCAGAGCCATTTCCACCCAGAAAACGAGAAGGAAACACCCGTTCCATGGGGACGTTTCCAGGGCGTTTCGTCGGGCTCCTCCAAAGTTTGCTTACTAACTAGAACAGCTGAAAACTTCGTTCGACCTCGAACCAAACCCCTTTGAGCGGTCGTTTGCCAACAAGGAAACGGTGTCCAACGACGGCAAGACGCCCAGCACCATTCTGACGTCCACCTCCGCTACCTCCCAAAAAAATGGTAACAAGCACAACTTGCACATCCCCAACCTCGCGAGCTTGAACCAACAACAAGGCACCAAGCTCCCAGGAATAACACCTCCTCTCTTTACGCCTTCCGGACGGAGATTGCCTCCGTTGGGGCTCTCTCCAGGAAGCCACTTAAACCCAGAGACCCCAGGCACAAACCTCTGGAACAGCTTGATCAGCGCTACCAATAACAACCCCAGGCACGTCCAACCTCAACATCCCAATGGAATCGCGCCTAACGGCGAGCCGGACCAGGAAGGCGCCACGGCGGCCTTCCCTCCGGGCCAGGCAAACTCATATAACCAGTTCATCAACAACATGCGCAAAACAGGCTTGACGCCCAATGAGTCAAATTTGCGGTCGGGGTTGACCCCCGGTGTGATGAACCACTCCTCGTTTCCTTTCAACTCCGTGCCAGGATTGACAACTCCAGGTGCCCTCCTCAACAGTCCCATGACTCCAGGGTTGCTGAGCCTACTCGGAATGACGTCAAATCCTGCAAGTGTTCAGGTGCCTCTACAAATAGCACCCACTCAGACAAAGCCCCAACAACCAATCCCTGCCCCAAGACAAGAACCACAGCAGCAGTTGCAGCCTGTTCAACCACAGAATGAGAGCTCACAGTCTTTACCTCCTAATATTGCCATAGGTCAGCAGTTCGAGGCGCCTCCGATACAGTCACAGCATCCTCCTGCCAATGGGTTCATGCCTCAAATATCCGAAGACAATGACTCGTCAGAATCGCCAAAAGACGGCAAGAGAAGCGTGGAATCACCTGTGGCCAAGAGCACCAAAAAACAAAAGACTGAACCTAGAAAGAAGGCACCAGCAAAGAAAGAATCAAAGGTTAAGGCCGACCCAGAAACCACCACACCATCCCAGGTCGAACCACAAACATCTCCAAAGGGAAAGCCGGAGGACAAGCGCAAGAGTTTTTTGGAAAGAAACAGAGTGGCCGCATCAAAGTGCCGTCAAAGAAAGAAGCAATTAATTCAAAAAATGGAGGACGAGTTGAGTTTTTACTCCACGGGATATAGAGAGTTATCTGCTCAGGTGACCCAATTGAGAGACCAGGTGATAACCCTCAAAGGCATATTAGCCAACCACAAAGACTGTACGATGCTTTCGCAGCAAGTAGGAGGATTTGAGTCGCTTTCCATGATAATACTGCAGGCTAATTATGCCACACAAGTCACAAGCAACCAAAACAACGTCACCTCAATTCCAAGTACAATTCCCACCACCTTAAACGACACCAGGGAATCTCAACAACCAGCAAACTACCAAATACCTCCACCAGCTCCCACTGCAGGAGTTGCGCCAGCATTACCGATTCACATGAATAGTCAACAGGTACCTCAACAGGTCCCACAGGGTGCCCAGCCATCATCAGTTCTGGCCTCGTCGGTTTCGCCTCCACAGGTGGGCTCTACACAAGGACCCGGTTCGGAAAAAGGTCCTGCAACCAATGAATCTGGAGACTCAGCAATGAGTATGCCCACGGCTCAGCTCAACTATAACAGTCAAAGCGGCATTGAAATCTCTAGTCACCAGAGCCTTACAGATTTGCCAAATGCGATGAATGGGAACGCAGGAATGATGAATAATTATTCTAGTGGAGACCTTCGTGTCATCAACAGCATGTCTAACCTTTCAGCTATGAATCAGCCTCAACGGAAAGAGGGACCTGTGAATCCTGCTATGCGTCCGGTGAACAGCATGGTAGACCTTCAGCTGCACCAGTTCCAGCCCAACGTACCTCAGCAGGGATTCAATGATTTGATAGCCCAACAACAGGACTGAAGGGAATTTGTTACAGACAAGATCAAAATCATTCAATTTAATGGGAATGCAATGAAGAGATATTGAGTGGTTCTGCAATAATAATAACCACCCTTGTAACAGGAGTGACGAGACTGTCATTATGTCAGAATTAAAATTATTCATCATGATGCGGTTGGGATGACTTCTCATATAAACAAGTCATTATCGGAAAACTTGTACTAAGAAGGGCACTTGTACTAAGAAGGGCCGCTATGCCCCTCTTTTATCTGCTGAAGACTGATATTCAGTCTTCTTTAATTATTTCAGTTCAATCGGACCGAAACCCAATATGAGGACTACATAAGTTGTTCCAATTGCGGGCGAAGGTCAAATGGGAGATGCACACGCTGACTTATCTCATTGGGACGCACTTCATATTGTGATATACATATATACGTGGTTTAAGTGCATCATGTGGGCGTGGACTAATATATCGACGTGATAATTTTTCATGGTCAACCTCAATTACATAATTTACACGTATTACGTGAATAAGACAAATCTACGAGTCAATCCAAAAACATGACTTCCACGTTGCACATGAACCAAATGATTCCAAACAGGTTTTGCAGCTCCCGCATCTCCTTGCTTTCATCCCGGAATTCAATTGTTGTTCCTGACCGTTACGTGTCACTCTCTTTGTGTGTTTGGCCCTCACATGTCAAGTCTCACTCGTAAGTCAGTAAATTGTCCCATAGCTTTTTTCAGTATGGTCACTCTCATCGGCTCATCACGTGCGAAATTCAAAACAAACAAATAAACGATTCACCAACAAACAACGCCTGTTTCACCGCGTTGGTTGATGGCCCTTTTTAACCTGTGGCGAGAAAATAAACTACCTAGGTCACCAGCTCAGTGTTAATTACCTACAGGCATCTAATCCCCCATTTGTTGCACTTAAAAACTCCCGAAACTCCCGACATCAACCTCGATCTCTTGCATTCGCCCCAGCCGCCATGGTCATCACTCTGAGCCAGATGGAGGACTTGGAGCTTCCGGATCTTCCTCCCAATCTGAGGATGCAAACAAATTCGATCCGTTCCGATCAATTTACACGTAAGAAATTGAAGGTGATACTTCACCTTATCACGGGAGAGTTGAAGGTCAGAGGCACCAAAACACCTCACATCTTTCTACCCTTTCGATCCAAAGTCGATGATAAGAAGCTCGAGAGCTTCTTGGCACTATTATTCCCCAACGGGGAGCTTTTAAATGTCAAGGACGAAGCAAATGTGCAGAAAATCCTCAAGTCCTTTGATGAGTTCACCTTGATCTGTGGATTGAAGTACCTATGGAGCAGATTGCCAAATCATGAGATCATCGGGTGGAGTGTGTATTTGGAATACAAGCGGAAGGAGAAAGAAGCTGGGCACCCCAAGAGTGCCTTTTTGAGTATCATGCCCAAGTGTTTGTCGTCGCCTGCTCACGCTTCTATTGTATATGATTTCTTGGATTTGCTCATAAGTGTCACATCGAACTCTCAATACAACTACTTGAGTGGAAGGAAAATTGCCAAGATGTGCAGTTTATGGGCCTTCAATGGGACCTCTCGTTACAGATCATCACCTTTCTATGATGCGACCTTAAGTAAGGAAAATAATTTCAATGATGGTCTTGAAACGTGGAAGTCGTCTTCAGATGCGTTATTTCATCTTTTGCTTTCCTTTTTGAGAGCAATGCTACCAGAAAACGAACAGGAAACTTTAAAGCTACCGAAAACCTTGCAATCTTTATTGATTACCAATGCTTACCCTCCAACTGAAAGTAATGATTCGTTAAAATCAATGATAACGATCCCTTGTGTTAATGTGAGCTCTACCAAACCGTCCAATAACCCATATGAACTTCTTAGTAAAGTCAGGCATACGTTGAGTTTTGAAAAAAAAGATTCGTTCTTGTCTATCGAAAACTACACAATCTTGAAAAATATATTTCAAAAAGAATCTACAAATGAAATTGTATCGACATTGACTGAGGAATCGCGAAGGATATTAAACAGATTGACTGCCGAACCTATTGCATCTAATTACGATTTGTACCCAGGATGGGTAAAATCTGAAAATTCAAATGAGCCAAGCGTTGATCCCAATATTCCGTTGTATTCCTCAATATCTATTACTAACTTGACTATTCAAGATTACTACATTTGGACTTGGCTTTCATCAGTGGGATCTGATCAAACAAGCCATATAAAGAAACTATTTGGAAGGTCACTTGTGTTAGAGGCTGGTTTGAGAGGGTTCCAAAAGTGGTTGATAATTACTGAGCGTACTTTAAGCTCGGATGATTACATCAACCATTTCAAGCACAATGAACCTGGTAAGAGAATCATTTCCAGTGAAAGCATTAGTAAGAAAAATACACCTTTACCACCACCTCCACCACCGGAAAAAGATAGTGGCTTATTGCCTACTCTCAACTTTAATGATGAAGATTCAAAGCTTAAGGTTCCAATAGATGAAATATCTCCTACAAAAGAAGAATTCAAGGATTATCATACATATCTTCAAAGTTTAGGAGAAGATCTAACTTCTAGACCAGCAATTCCAGCTTCCTCCACGGAGAGAAAACCCTCCAACGGTAGAAGGCCCCCTCCTCCACCCCTTGACTTAGTTGAAACTACTTCATCAGCCACTCAATTAAACTCTGCTAATCAAGATGCATACAACAATCAAGCATATAACCAAGCGTATACTCAATCCGCATACAATCAACCTGCCTATGGAGTTGATGCTAGTTATGCTCTGCCAGTATATCAACAACTGAATAATGTGCACCAAACTCAGGATCATGCCGCTTATGCACAAAATGGATACGGATCGGTGCCTGTCGAAAATGCTACTATCGCACAATCACAACAGCAGTTACAAAACCTACCACAAGAACAACAATCTCACATAATGCATACGTTGCCTGTAACTCTTGAAAACAACAGCACTCCCACTTTGACTCCCGAAACACAAGTGATTGCAGAAAAGTCTCCTGTTCTGCAAAACAATTATTCTCACCACTTAACTCCAAATGTGAGCGCATCAGAACGAAACAGTACTGCAACTCAATTCTATTCGCCGCAAAAAGATGGTCAGTTTCACGAACCTTATGAGTTATATGTTACAGAGTTTGAGAAGCGAGAGCTTGCAAAGCAAAATGTCTCCAAAGAACCATTTGACAATTACCAAATTCCTGGCGTGGCTCAAGATCCACAGCAAGTAGTATATGAGACACAACCAACATTGCAAACTCCACAGGGTGATGCGAGTCAGATCCAAACATATGGCCAAGAACAAAATCAATATTTGCAAGCATCACCTTCTTATCCAAACTATCAAGATCAGCAAGAACCTACCGTTAATGTGAACACACCATCTGTAGATCAGGTGAATTACTCTCTTAATGAAGTACCCGCCTCTCAATACGTGGATGCTCAATCAAATCAAAGTCAGGTGTCACCTGTGGCTGAACACGAAACAGAGGAAGCTAGAAAAGCTAAAGAAGAGAGGAGAAAGAAGAAAAAAGAAAAGAAAAGGAAGGAAAAAGAGGAGCAAGAAAAGGAAATGGCTGCACTCACAGCTGCAATGGCTTATGGATTTTTTCCTCCCCATCCTGGGATGGTTCCACCATTTGGCCCAGATGGAATTCCTTCAATGCCACCACCTGGAATGTTTCCACTCCCACCTGGAATGGAATCGGAATCCTCCAAAAAGAAGGAGAAGAAAAAGAAGAAGAAGAAACCAGAGGGTTATTCAGAGAAGGATACAGCCTTGCAACTGTCTCCAGACCACGAGACTAACCCAACATTTACTTCTCCAGCACATCTGCAATTACCTTCTCCAACAGTGTCTACACATTCCCCACAAGCTGAAGAATCTCATAGACCACATCCGGGTCCTATTCCAGCTACTTTGAATATACCACCGCCACTTCATAGCCATGGTTATACTTCTCCCATGAACTCACCTCAATTACCTTCAACTCATGGTTCCGCATCACCCGTTGCTTCCATTCCTTCTCCCAATCCTCAAGCCCCACAACAGGTAAATAATCCTAATCCTCAACCAATGGTTCCAAAGGAGTACCAACATTTGGTACCAAAATTACCCATCGGAAATGTTGGCGTAACTACATCGTCTACTGAGTCTTTACCAACCGCAGCCCAAGTAGCTACTAGATCATTCGGTAACATTTCGAATGCATCACAAACATCAGGACAAACGCCAGCACCATCAAATCCAACTTTGCCTCAAAATTCTGTGCCTGCTCCTGTGCCTGCTCCTGTGCAACTCCAAACTCTATCAACGCAAGCACCGGTACCAGTTCAAGCACCAGTTCAAGTACCAGCTCAAGTACCAGCTCAAGTACCAGCTCAAGTACCAGCTCAAGTACCAGGACATGCACCAGCACAAAACTCTTGGCACCAGTCAGGGCATCAACAACAACAAGTTGACTCTGCAAATCAAGTCCGGAGCCTTGCACCACCTCCATTACAAAGCCCATTGACCAAAAACCAACCAATATTCCCATCGGGACCTGCTCCAATACTTAGACCACGAGGACTGGAATCTTCAGAGAGTTCTTTGAATCCAGCCGTGGTTAGTCAACAGCCATTGATGCCTCCAGCAAACCAGGCACCAGCCATATCACCGATCTTATCTGGCAGAATCAACGCATCTTTACCAAGTTTACCATCTCCATCGAATTCAAGCCACTCTCCTCAGGCTTCACCAGTCTCTTCACAAAGTAGTATTCCACTTCCTCCGGTTCCGCAAATGGTAGCACCCAATTCTGGTCAAGGATCTCATCCCCCAGTGGCGAGACAACCAGTAGCACATGGACAACGTCCGCCTCCAGGTCAAGGAGTTTCCGCTCCAGCAAGTCAGACACACTTGCCACGGCCTAACCTTCCATCAGCTCAAACTTCACCTCAAATTAACCAGCATTACCCAGGGCATCCTCCGGCACCAGGTCACCCACCGGCACCAGGTCACCCACCAGCTCCAGGTTATCTACCAGCTCCAGGACATGCACCAGCTCCAGGACATGCACCAGCTCCAGGACATGCACCAACACATTATCCACAAGGATACCCTCCTCCTCCTCAAGGATATCCATACTACCAACCACCACCTCAAGGATATCCAGCGTATCCACCACCACAAGGGTATGATCCAAATTATCATCAACCTCCTCCAGGAGCTTACTACCCACCTCCCCCAGCAGGATATTATCCACCTCCTCCAGCAGGAGGTGCATATCCACGTCCTTCTGCCAAAGTCACTGGAAGTGACGTAGCCATGAGAGGCATGCCACCTGCTAATAAGTTCAACAAGAACAAGGGGAATAATAAAGCCAACCTAAGAGCTGCATTCAACCAAGGAAGTTTTGGCATATAAATTCATTAGAGAGACCACTTTGTACGATTAACGATCCTATTTATTGACTAGAAGCCTAGCACATGACAATTCAAAAAGAGTTACGAAAGTCAACATCTTGGATGTAACTACAGTATAAAATGCGATTCGTTCAATAAATAACAATAAATAATTCGTGAATAAATAACAATAAATAATTCGTGAATAAATAAGCAAGAATTCTTTGTAGGTTGTGTAATAAATATTTCGGATGCGGAATCGTTTGAAGTATGATCAATATTCAGATAATCTTAATTTCTTACCAATGTCCCTGATGGAGAAACCGCTGTTATTTCTGTGTAAGAATGGAGGATCAGGAGTCGCACCTCCTCTGGACTTGATATCATCGTCACCCATGTCGAAATAACCATATCCACCTAAAAGGGTAGACAAGTTGTTGGCAGGGATTGTTGAGATGATCTTCTTAACCGAAGTTGTCACCAGGTTCTTATTTTGTTGTTCTTCAATGAAAATTCTTCTGATCTCATTGAAGTAACTTTCCAAGGTTACCAAGAATCTTTCAGTTTGCCTATGTTTGGAAGATGCACAAATCGAAATCGAGTCATCCTTGATGATATAACCAATTCCGAAACCTTGAGCAGAAACGGGACCAAACCCAAACAATCTTAATGAAGGGTTACCGCAATTAGATGTTGATATAATGGTATTATTCAACTTATCCCAGCCAGCATCTGCAAAGATGTCAGGTAAGTCAGTCAAGCTTGATTTATCTATATTGCCAACAATAGTCTTATCGGATGAGGAATCATTGTCATCATCAATTAATGTAGTAATTGATGCTCTAGGTTCCATATCTGTTAATTCTGACGTTGTGGAGCCATCCACATACCTTTTCCAAATGGAAAATAAAGCAAACAAATGCCTATCAACACCTTTACCTTGCGAACATCTCTTAGTTTGGGCAGAATGTTGAAGGCATGCATCAGATAAGTACTTCAACTTATCTTGGTTGGGAATTGAAGAGTCAAAGAATTTACGAACAAACAAGTTTGACTCTTGACTGACAGTTCTAATTGCCTCGGTTCTTCCATGAAAGAATTGTTTGGTCATAGCAGGCTCGTATGTACACTCAACTTTTCCATAAAGAGCGTAATTTGCGGCCTGGAAAGCCATTTGAACGAAGGCATCAGGTGAAAATTTCATCTTTTTGATAAATGATGAGCCGTAATTTTTGAACTCTAAGTGTTTAAATTCATTTTGATTGATCAAATCACTCAATCTCGTTTCACCGAAACGAAGACTCAAAGACAAATCAGGAGTCAAATCCCACTCTAACTTACGAGGAATTGTGATAAGATTTTCCTCTGCAGTTGAGTTAGACAGGTCTGGATTAGATTTCCATAATGATGGAGTATTATTATTAATCGATTGGGCAAATGAAAGAATAGAATCTGTGTAAATGTCACTGACAAAACGCAAGACGGTGTGGCCATCAACACCAGTATGTTCGAAATTGATACCTGCTTTACCATTTTTCGTCACAATGATTTGTAATTTGTCATACCAACGATTGGTACAAGTACCAACCTGAATACCTTTGTCAAGGATAGATAACCCACAGAGCATGTTCTTCGACAATTCTGATAAGTCTTCAATTGCAATATCATCCAAACAAAGTACGAAGAGGGCTGAGTCCACTATTGAAAGAATTTCAGCGTTCGTCAGGTTGGTATGGATGCCATCACGTACGTTTGCCCAGATTCGTCTGTTCTCGGTGGTGAGGACTCCAAATGAGGACTTGGCGATTTCATCTGGTGGAGTTCGAAGAGAGTCGTTAATAATAGATGTAAAGTTAATCATAAGGTCCAGATCGGAGAGCAATATGTTACTTTTGGAGTCGAAGACATCGAACCAATAGAACTGGGACTTGCTCATGACCACGATGTGATTTGAGGAGGCATCTGATTGCATCACACATCCATCATTGGTGGGGATTCTGGAAGCACCAAAGAGCTTCGAGTATTGGTACATGCATAAATGTTGGCCATTCCTAAGAGTGTCTGGAGGGAGGGTTTCTGTACGAAGTGCCTGAATGAATTTAAGGGATGAAAGGGTGAGTGAGGTAGCACGCTTTATTTGGGGATTAAATGTGGTAGAGTCATTGTTGAAAGGGTCATCTTCGAGAAGAAAGAATGGGTTGAGGTTCAACACCACGGGATTGTCGTAGTTGAGGTAGGAATCGTACCAGAATTGCTCAATGTATGAATTTCTGGACTTGGAGTAAGCACGAAGCTCCGAATCCAAGTAGGCCCCGTAACCTGATTTAAGGAACTTCGACACAGCAGCCAGTGTTTGTGCGTGCTCCTGTTCGGTCTGGAGAGGCTTCAAGACCTGGAGATAGTTTGCGCATGTTTCATTGATATCTGGAATAGGGAGACTCTGGAGGGAGTCCTGATATTGGAAGGTGGACATGATGGAGGGGGAAATCACCCGAATGTTTGGTTTATATAAGGGCCGCACCAGCAGCCCTATCACCAGGTGGGTGCAGGACGTCATAATGTGCGGAACGGAATCCGGGGTAGCCCCACAAATGAGGCCGGGTAAGGTGGTAAACTCCGAGATCGATAGATGTGACTAGCGGATGAGAGGGTGACAAAGCAAAAAGGGGACGCCCTTAATGAAACAAGCAACTTCGGTGCCTAACAGGGCAACGCGACAAGTCCGCCGGTTTAGCGGGAAGAGCTGGGAACGTATTCACCGATCAACACATGCCACGAGTTTGGCCACAGCGCAAGTGGGATGGGATGGAATAAAATGGAGCGCAAGGGCTGAAGCTTGTCGAGTGAACTTCATTGATAGGGAGTGGCAGTTGGGAGAATGGGAGGCCAACAGAATGGTCCAATAAAATGAACGGGGTTATTTGTGGTAGGAACCAGTTGGTCTGACCAAAGCAGCAAGACCCGTTGCACCGAAGGCTCCAACACTCGCAGGGGGCCAAAAATAATCCATTCTTTGATAATACCATGGTTCTTATCTTCTGAGAATCCCTGAAACATGCAAATCTGGGCTTCTGCGGCTTGATACACCCTCCATCCGTTGTCAATGTCCTCGATGGTGTGAAGGCCCAGGAACTAGCGACGCCATGAACCAAGAAACGAGAAAAATCTGTTAACCTCAGAACCCGCCCAAAAATCACCTAGATCACCACACAAAGCGCCCCGAAAACAGTGTGGGCGCAAACTTAAAAGCACCTTCAACAGCCGTCGTGCTACTAGATCTCTTGTACCGAACCATTACACGGAGTCTACGCTCATTCCACCGTTACCACCGTACTATGGGGGTACTTGTTGCAAATGGCGTCCATGGGGCACTTGCTTCGGAGATGGAAATAGCGCGGAGTCTCCACATATCTTGCGCCCTTTGGTCCACTCCCTACAACAGCGAGCACCAGTGAGCAACAGTGAGACATATTAATTACCTACGGTTGCGGGTGATTGGCTACAACCACGAAGTCTAAATTGGGGAGGGATTTCAGGCACCAAAAGAAACCATCGAAAGAGTTGAATACCTAACAGCGAGCCCAATCGAGTTAAAGGAACGAGATGAGCGCAAGAGATGTGGTGAATATCACTCAGCTGAGGCAATAGAGTAATTATTTTCACCAAATGGTACGATACCATAAGGAGCGCCAACTTTCTGGAAGTGGACCAAGTGACGTGGTGCTTGACTTTGGTGAGAGAACTACTTCCCACCAAATGCATATCAACTTGGAGATCGTGCCATTTTGTCACATGGACGTTTGGCTTTTCTGAATTATTGATTTCCTGGATCCTTTGGCTCCTCCTGGTCCTTTGGCTCATTTTGTTCTTCTTTGGCTTTTGGCTTTTCGAATTCCTTTGGTCTCTTCTTTCCTTGGTTCCCTTGGTCCTTTGGGCTCGTTTGCTGTGCTGCTTAGCCACATCGACTTTCCATCTCTTTGTTTCCACAGTTCACGTGTAATTGTACGTGATGGATAAGCATTGTGGCCTTGCGGACTTATCTCCGGCTCGGTGAGGGGCGCAATAGATGCACTTTGATGCGCAGGCTTAATTGAGTGGGGGCGTTCAGTGCAGAAAGCCTAAATTAATGGTGCGATTATTGAATTGTGGGGGAAGTTACGATGCAACCAAAACAGAATGATGTCTGTCATCGAGACCAAAAGTGAAGGTGACCATACGAAGGAGCTATCGGAGGGAACCTAAGATCGTGTCAAGGCAGGTAGCTGGTGGAGATGAGTACAGCGGACTAATGGGTACGCTTGTGGTGTGAAAATGGTGGTCGTGACAGTGCTGATAAAGGTGCTGGTGAGGGTGCTAAGGAGAATGCTGGGGTGAGTTTGTCTAGTTGTGATGATCTCTACTTGATTCAAGTACGCCTACTGGTCTGCGGAACCAATGCATCTCCCCGGGAATGACACCTGAGCCGATAAATATTTACGGGAAATCAATAACACCGAATCCACGAAGAATAGTGATCATTTATTCTTGTTGTTATTATCAGACAGTATCCTTTTGTGCTGAGGATTTGCGGGTCTCAGAATTTACCTGGAGCGGTTTCCTGGCCGTTTCAACAGAACTACCCGAGTGAGCCTTGATATTGTGGTCCATTTCGGAGTTGACTACTTTGGCCGTTGTTTTAAGAACTCCACACTACCATCCCGTCCACGAGTTTTCACTTCCTAATATTGATCCTCGCACACTACGATAATATATGAGTTATGATACTATGACTTTATGACTCCATGAATTGCAAAAAATACCACAAGAACGAATTACACTTAAACTATCAATATCATGCATTAATACTGTATATCTATCAACCACGAACTCCGTTAATCACCACATAATTGAACACATCATCATCAATTATTCATCTGTTATGCGACACTATTTGTTTCGCACACTCAAAATCCAGCGGCCTCTCCGCCTTTTCTCCAAAAATCACTCACTGCTTGAATAAAATCATTCTGATTCTTTATCACATTCATTGCACTCCTGGGTCCACTCTCGGTGATATTATGCCCAAATCCTTCGAGGATCTCAGTAATTGGTAAAGCGGTGTTTTTGGAATGCTCCTCATTGAAAATATCAATATTTTCAACTCCAACACTTTGTGGAAAGAGCTGATGGTGTAATCTTGGATAAGATACAACACCTAAAATAGGAGTATCATGAAAATATGTCCTGACAATAGCTTGAAGAATAGCGGTGGGAATACGCAGACCTCCTGCAGCTCCGACCAACATGTCGATTTTATTTGTGGCCTTATCAATGATGAATGAAGGAGCTGTTGAAGAAAGCGGTCTCTTACCTGGACCAATGAAATTATACCGCGATGGGTATAACAAAAACAGGTTTGGTACTCCAGGTTGCGAAAAGTCATCCATCTCATTATTCAAGACAATACCTGTGTTAGGATCATGAATCAATGAACCAAATTGTAAATTGACTGTGGTTGTCATACTAACAGCATTTCCATCTTGATCAACGACTGAGAAATGAGAAGTTCCTTTAGGTTCGTTATTCTCATATTGAGGCTCGTAATTTTCCCAACCAAACGTACTGTTCGTTGAATATTTTCCACTTTCCACTTTTGTTTTGGGCCAGCTGGGATCTCTGAATTTCTGTATCAAATCAAGCTGCTCTTGCTTGTCCCGAGAGTCACCGAAATTAGTTCTCACTGCTGCTAACCATTTGAAGCTTTCTATTAGTTGATGGATTGACAATGCCTCGATATAGCTCCGAGAATCAATCTCCTTGCCGCTAGGAAGGATGAATTCTGAAACTGATTTTACATGTTTTCTGATATAGGTGTAGAAGTTCAATCCTGCAACCAAGGCAGGTCCCGAGGAAATACCACTGGTAGTGAAAAGTTCCAATTTTTGACCTTCTGCTTCAAATTCGAACGATACCGGCTGCTCCACATCGACATCATATTTTGCAAAGTCTGACCCTTTGATAATCCCATGAAACTGATTAGTGAGATGTAAAAGAGACTTCACAATAGGTCCTTCGGGATCATAGAAAATAGCACTACTGCCATTATTGGCAATTAGCTCCAATGTGTTTGCGTACTCAGGACGCCGTATTATATCTCCTTTTTTGAAAAGCTCTCCTTCATCGTCAAATAAGTAGTTTTTCCATAATTCCTTGATCTGTGGCACAATGGAAAACACGATGTTATCTTCCAACTCAATCACTTTTTGGAAAAGACTAGAGCATTCGAATCCTTCACGGTTCAATGCAACCACTGGCTCAAACAACTGTTTCCAAGTAAGGTTTCCCGACCCGTGACGGCGGAAGAGTTCTTCCAAACCCTTCAACTCTCCAGGAGTGGCAACTGCAAGCCCGCCCAAGATAGCGAGAATCGGGAACTTTTTGTACATGTCCTTGGTTGCCCCTTCTGGTGCGGATTCACGGGCGTCTATGCTCAAGGTCTCATTTTGATGTCTGGTCAAGATATACAGACCGCCACCGATGCCTGAGGAGTGGGAGTTTATGCTCCCGATGCACAAGGCCACGGTTACGGCGGCGTCGGCGGCGTTTCCTCCCCGGAGGAGGATATCCCTGCCCATTTGCGAGCACAACGGCACGTCGCTGGCAACCATGGCTCGAGTGCCGTTGTGGAGATGCTCGATTTTTGGGTCCAACGTTGGTCCGTAGAGAGGGATGTTCGAGGGCGGTTCTTCTGGAGGCGCCAACGCCATCTTGCCCAACACCAGATAAAAGTCTGGACGGCCGGTCACCAGGCTAAAGGGGTCCCTATCAAGGACACTCTTTACATGTATGACAATAGAGATAAGCAAGGTTAGGCCAAGTAGCTGGGGCAACGGCCACCTGAATCGGCCTTGACCCTTGTGCTGGGGATGGGGCCGGGCCCTGGGTGACAAGAGCGACGCTGTTTCGTCCTTCAACATGGATGGATTGGGGTCCACAACAGACGATCTGGGATAATAAATGTATTGGTAGAGAAAAAGAAGGGGAAGCACAAGAAGATATACCTTATCTAGTGGGGGGCATTTGCTCGTGGCGCGCACCGGTGTATTGTTCCCGGGGCCATCGTAGTAACCTGGTGCCATAGTGTGGCACGATGAGATAAGCCATTAGTCAAAGTGGCAAAGAAGGGAACGGACGAAGAGCCGAAGCCACTAGGGACGGATATTAAGAACACCATGGTGTATATGTCAGGCGATTAGGTAGGCGATTTGGCCATATAATGGGGCCAGTAACTAAGGAAAACTAAGACAGTAAAGATATCTCTTCTCTATTTTGTGATGGTTGGAACAATGTGCTGGTTTTAGTGGCACTAAGCTCGCATAGTGAGAGCGCAGAGGGGTCGAGGGAACTACCCCTCAAGGTGTAGGGCAAATCTCGGTACAGTGCCGTGGAAGTTACTGTGCAATTGAGAGTTACTGCGAGCAAGGCAGTTGAGTTGGATCTTGTGGCAGAAATGAGGGAATGGAGAGAGGAAGACATGGGCGATGGGTGATGGAGATGGGAAATTAAAGGGACGGACATGGGGACGGGCATAGGGATGGAGATGATAATAGAAAATGTGGTGGGAAGCACGAGATGTGAACTAAGGGGGACTCCAGAGAAGCAGTGTATAGTTGGTGGGATTGCAGATCGAGGTACTGTGAGGGTTGCAGTGAGCATCTGCTCATTGGATTAAATTTAGTGAGCGTCGGGACCTATGGAGATCTTAGAGGCACATTCACTGGGGTTTGGATCTTGGTGCTATTCCACCGACTGTGGATACTTCAATTAACGCTATGTACCCTTTGAACAGCCTGACCGATGCCACTAACTTCCGCTGACACTCAATAGTTCCCCGTTGTTGAAGTCCTCGTGCGTGATGAGATCCTCACATTCTACTTTCTTGTGTGGTGACGTTGGAATTGCAGATCGCGGCTCGAAGACGATTCGATCCTCGAGAAGGTAATCAAAATCATCACATGTTCTCCAGATCACCCATCCCAAGACCCCAAATAGCACAATTGGAACGAATTGAGGACTACACTGCGATCCAGAACGTATGGACTGGACCTGAGAGACCTATGCAACACCCACAAACGGGAGCATATTACCTCTGGACCTACGACCTTCGATCTGTGGTCTATTTGCCTCTTTCGGCTTCCTGGCATCACCAGACCCGATTCCTAGACATCCGATTGATCGGAGTTACAACCAGGGGATCCAATTGACACCACGGGCTCGCCACTTGGCATCCCCTGATCCACAGTGTGTTTCGGCTACTCATTCCCAGCTCGCACCATGAATTTTCACCCTCTCTTGAACCCAGGGCTTTCACTTCACCGTGTGGATACATCTCAGGCCAAGGGCCCATTTCACTGGAACTCCTTCTATCTGAGTAAAAGAATCACCCCAAGCTTCCGTCCCCCGAAGACTTTCCTCTCAGACATAAACCTATGTCTTTACCCTATGTATTCTACTCTACGTCCTCTGTTCCCCCATCCCTTCACTCGTCTATTCTACGTCCTATGTCCCTTCCCCATGCCCTCATTCCTACCGCTATTCCTCTCTGCCCAGTGCCGCACCACGTCACATCACACCACCCCATCGCACCGTTTCTCGCTAACATTCCCTGCTTCTCTTCCGGCACTACCGTCTTTCCACCACCGCCTCATATTTCCTCGCTTGGTGAAATTTGTTCTTCCACTCCGCACTCTGGTTCCACACCTGGTTCCACACCTGGTTCCACATCTCCCTGCACACAACGCGGGATGGGCTGTATTTGCAAACCTACCAACCCCATACTACACTTCCATTTCACTAACCAGCTCACACCGCCTCCCACTATCCGATGTCTGTGCCTCCGAAAAAGAGGCCCGTGTCGCCGGTTTACAACCAGGACGATGCGCTTCTCAACAACATCCTCCCGTCGTACCAAATGTACCAAAGCACAATCTCCAAGAACCTCACTCCCTCCGATGAGAATTTCACCGTGGACCCCCCGATGTACGAGATGACCCCCGTCAATTCCCAGGCCACCACTCCGTTTGTGACCCTTTCGTCGATCCAATCTCCTGTCAACACCCCGGGCGACACGAGAAACCCCAGCTTCGACCAATTTCCCGTGCCCAACGAGACGTTCACAGAGCAGAGCGCAGATATATGGGAAAACACCATCTTGGCTAACGTCCACAAGCTCCCTAACTTGACCAAATCCGACAACGAGATCGCCAAAAACTTGGAAATCGACATCGAAGTCACCCAGCAGGTGTGCCAGAAGGGAGTGGAGCCCATCCTCATCGATCCATCCAATTTGGAGTTCTCGCAGAGAGACTATATCCATGGCTACGTCACCATCAAAAACAAGTCCTCCGAGCCCATCACCTTCGACATGGTATACGTGGTGTTCGAGGGAACATTGGTGGTGTTGGAGAACAAGAGAGGCATGATAGACGTGGAAAAGAGAACCCATGTGTTCAAGTTCCTCAATATGCTAGATCTTTTCGCATCCTGGTCTTACGCAAACATAGACAGGCTAGTCACCGATAATGGAGACCCTCATGACTGGTGCGAAGGGGAAACCGATCCCTACGACAACACCACCTTGGCAATTGACTTAAAGAGAACTTTCCAGCCAAATGTAACGTATAAACGCTATTTCACATTCAGAATTCCCGAAAAATTGCTAGATGATTCATGTGAACCGCACAATTTGACTAGACATACAGAAGTGCCCCCTAGCTTGGGAGTTTCTAGGCGAACAACATCTCCATCGATGCTCTTAGCATCGAAGGAATCTCAAGTTCGAGACTTATCTTTCATTGATTCGTCTATTTCTTATAGCGTGGATGCTAGAATTATTGGGCGAGCTTCGGAGTACAACCACAAGACTGAAAGAGACCAATACGTAATTGTTCAAGAATCAATTTGCCCCATAAGAGTCATTCCTTCTCAAAATCCAGAACTCTACTATAACAGACAGGAGTTTTTGAGAGGAACAAATATATTCTACAAAGCATTTGTCGATTCAGTATTGGAAAAAATAGAATTTGGTAGAACTTTACTTCAAACGCCAGTGAATTTGAGAGAGGAATTGGCTCTCTCTCCTGTGAGCTCTAGAGATTCACAAGCCAACAACAAGTTAAGGCTGTTGTATGATGTGGCCGGAAGCACGATCAAAGATAAGTTAAAAACGAGGAAAACATTCAGTGACGATTCATATCAGTGTTTAATTCCTTTCAAGAAGAAGTCGTTAACCGGAGCAAGCAAAATATTAGGTGTTGTTTCTTTATCGACTCCCAAATCAGAATACCATGCGTCATATGTTGCCCCATTGAAATTCAGAACTCTTGAGCCTGTGAGAGAAAACTTTGATTTGACTATTCCAATAGAAATTTCTTATTTCATCGAACATGGAGCTAAGTCAGCATTGCCAGAAATAAAATCGATAATACCGGAATTGACAGTTCTCACCATCAGATCAAAGAAGTATTATATTCCTTTCGAAATTAATCATGAAATGTGTTTCAGAGACCAAGAGATAGATTACAAGAAGAAAGAATTAGACAACTTTGATTCTATTATCATCAAGCCCTTCAAAGAATATCTTGCAGAAATAACTCATCAGATACAAACGGTCGGAAACGACTTGATCAAGTTCGAGAGTCAACTATTCAAAGATGTGAAGTCTCTTGCTTCGCTCCAGACAAAGTACATCAACCTAGCATTCCAAGAAGATGATGTAAATTTCTTTTCTAAGACATCTAGTGGATCTGGGCTCCATACCTCCGTCAAGACACTTCCTTGGGAATTGGAGAACCACGTGAATGGAGGACATACACTTCATTCGAAAAAGTTCGATCTCAAGTTAAATCTTCTGGATTGTCATCTCAAAGGGCCCGAAAACAAGGATAGCAAGGGATTTAATTATTTCACGTTGGTACCAGACTTTCAAAATTGTCTTATGGCAAGATTATACTACATACGGATCACTGTCAAACTTTCGCATGGAGACTCGTTGGTGGTTAATGTCCCATTGACTATTGAAGGATAAGGTTTGGATTAGGTTCCGAAGGAAAGCGTTGAAGCGGAGGAGATGTTACATTATGCATATTAATTAGTTTTATTTCTCTAGTTATTTATTTGGAGTTCAAGAAACTACTGGCGTTATCTATAAATAAGTTTGAAGTTTTGCAAATGTAGCATTTTCATTTTCATTTTCATGAGTCTCGGGAAATCTTAGACTGAAGTGTAAGAAATCATAATAATTCGACTCCTTCTGGTGTAAGCAAAATACCCTTTAATTGTTTTATGGATGCTAACAATTACTATAGATCAATGCGTACCTATTGAACTGATTATTCCACAAAAGCTTGACAAATATCCTCATCTCAATGATAATATGAGATTACAGGGGTTATGCCAAAATTACAATGCCTCACTCACAAACAATCCTAAAAATTAATTGCAATAATACCTAAAGTTAAAACTTAGTTAATCAATTCAGTGTAGTAGGCTCAAAATGACGATACAATAACTCGTGAATACCCCTACTTAAGCTAAACTCATACCCAACTATCCCACCTCGACTACAAGCACCACAGACGAGGGACTCCATTCGAATGTAGCTTTGCCGTAATTTTCACGGCAATTACACGAATGAAACCATTCACATCGGTTATAGCCGTTGCACCCGAATTGGGCTAAATACTATAAGAATATGCATCCAATTTTCGATATCATGCGCGCGCGAGTTTGACATGAAATGTGTCAAAATCTGCGACCTTTCGCAGTACCACTATTATTGTTGTAAGTACAGGGAAAATAAAGTGCGGGTGAAATTACAAGACCGTACTGATATCCTTGAATTAAAGATAAAACGAATGATCAGTGCAAAGTTAAGTCCAGTGTGATACTACTTGCTCTCGAACGAACCTAAGGAGCATTCAGGGCGATGGTTATGAAACCAAAACAGGGAAAGCATGGGGCTGATTTATAGTCGTCATGAAGAGAATCAGCCAACCTTGGCACACGAAATGAGACAATTATGGAACGACACTTGCAGAACATGTGCAGGAAGGAATTATGGCCACTAACATGTAAGCTATGTTGATATATAAATGGTCTGCAAAATCACGAATAATACATTGCCAGTTCTAAATGCAATCCCTAAAACTTGCCCAATATGACCAAAGGTTTCAATACGAAATCAGTAGGGTTATTTATCTGAAATACCAATCACGTAAAGTACCAAAACATATCTTCGAAATGTTCTTGGTTGGATGCAAAACCAATGATGAAGGGGAAGTAAGGCTAACTTTGAAGAACAAAGAATTGTTTCGAGAAGGCCCAATGCTTGTTGCTGCTCTAGATTGGATCAAGAGTTTCGACATTGAGGACGAATTTGAAGTGGTTTGCATTGCTGAGGCTGTCGACGCTTCCAGAGAATCCAGTCCTCCTACACCTGAGCCCACCATATTTGAAAATGACATCCCGATACCTACAGAGTTATATGCCAATCATACTTCACCTTATTAAACTGTATCTGTTACCCATTTTTTGATAAATAACATGAAGGTTGATCCGATCTTTCGAAGTTTTCGCGGCATTGTTGGAAAACTCCAGGGCTTCCACGTTTCAGGGACCAGTATCATCTTGAATAAAACTGGTAAATCATACGAGGAAGAGCATTCTGAGACAGCAAAAAGAATGTCTCAGCTTCTTTAAGAGATCGAAGAATGACATTCAAATGGAAAGGAATCTTAAAGATGAGATGATGATGTTGTTGTTGTCACTTCAATCAATGTGGTTGAATTCGCGGAATAAAGAGAGCCGCAAAATAGAGTTTATGGAAAAGACAATACCGCGACGTACTGCTACTCACACCATCACTTTCGGCCAAAGAACAAAACCCTAGACTGGTTCCATGGAGATATGAAATTCAGAAACTCAGGTGTCCAATTCCAGTTTAAAGTGGATTCAGGGGAGCTCACAAATGAATAATACCAAATACTTCCAACTAGTCCACATCTTCCGACAATGCTCACTGGCAAACTCATTTCACCGAGTCTCGGTATAAAGCTGCAATGCTATAAATGCAGACAAGGAGCAGTGCGTTCTTAAATACTACACATGACCAAATGGTGGTATGGGGCGTTGATTTAGTATCACCATAATAATATCTTTTGCCTCGATAAGGAAGTGAATCTGAAGTTTCGCTTCCATTCTAATAGAAAAATTGCACCGGCCAGTTCGCTGGAAGAATAATTTGAATGCTTTGTAATTTTCGGGCTTCATGAACTTGAAAGAGAGTAGAAGAATTGTGTTATCAGGATGTGGTAAGTATTTTCTGAATCATCGAAAGTCATCAATTGTGTTCGATGCCAGGTATCTAGTTACGTACCTTAATTGTTGTAATGCAATAGTCTAAAATAAGCAATTTTTGGAATGCTGCCCAGTTATAGGCACGAATTGTGTGGTGAGTCTATTTGGTGTGGCGGTCACCCAAGGATCTCCCAATCATTAACATGATAAATCCATGAGCAATTAGAGAATATAATAGAGAACTGTGATAGTTCCTTCTCACCATTGCAAGCCTGAACTCGTAGAATCTTTTATCCTTCCCTAGTTGAATTTTCTACTGCATAGTCACTGTTCGTGATGCGGCCGATGTTCAATATGCCAAAAATCTTAAAAGTGTGCAGCAAATTTCAAATCAAAAACCCCGATGATCACCCTCAGCCGAAGCCATAAACCCATGAAGTGACTTTTCATATAGAACAATAAACCAGAAAAATCAAAAGGGGTTGTCGTAGTGAATCTTCGTACCTTTTGTTTTATATATCTGTTCAGAAGCGTGATTCTATCACAGCAAAAAGAAATTATGAAGCCGAAGCCTTTGGGCGAACTAGATAATGATCAGAAACATAGAGCATAAGCACTTTTCTCATCCGAGTGAAGTATAGTGAGAGAAAAGGGGAAAGAAGAGAAATAGAGATAATACTAGAGGGAAAGAAGGGAAATAGAAATCATACTAGATGGAAACGAAGGGAAATAGAGCTAATGCTAGAGGGAAACGACTGGAAATCAATAGAGAGATAACGTGTGCAGATGCTACGCAGCCACACAGAGCACATCGCAAGAACGTGAAATTTCCACTATCTACAATTTCAAGTCTCAGGGTCCTATTGCTCGCACTGTCCCTCCCGCACTAAAAAAGGTGCAACAAGGCAATACACTTAGACATTAAGGACGTGTTAAAACTGGATCAAGGCTTAGTGCTACGTTCTGCGTCCTCCTCGTACAATATCTCACGAAACACCAAGTATGTTCCATGATCCAGTAGCACTCTTTCTTGCTTCTTTTCATCTCCCCATATTCCACTTCTCTGCTCTCACCGTTGCAGTGCGGTGCGGCACGGTGCGCACCGTTGCGTTCCTGAATCTTATGGCCGCGATGATGCCTTACAATTTTGAATTGCCAAACCACTAAAGAGCAATTCCCGTAAAACTGCCTACTCCCTTTCTTTCTGCTTCCTCCCCTTTCTCTATCTTCCTTCTTCTCGGACCCAGGTCTCCTGTGAGTGCATTATTGTCCTTGTTCTTGCATAAATCAGTCATTTGTAGGCCTCTATGTGCCTGTGGCTCCGGCCCATGCGGTCAGCCCACAGAACGTCTTCCTGCACACACCATGTGTCAAACTACGCAATCCCATCCAGCTAACTTTGTACCCCAGCCTTTACTTCGTGTCTACCAGTGGTACTACCGAACCTGTACGCCTCTAGCATTGAGCTGCTATCCTTAGTAGCAAATCTGTGGCCAATTTCAACCCCTGGGTATTTCTGGTAAGTGATCTCCGACCATTAATTGCTGTTCGGCGTCCTGGTGCAACCTCTAGGCCCTTTCTACTCCATAGTACCCACCTTACTCCCCAGAGAAAACCCTAAACTGGAAAGGACTCCATATTTAAAGCAATATCAAAAGTCACTGGGAAAAGTCAACTAATATAGAAGCTCAGCTTTTTCGTCCCCTCGCTCCCTCCATCCTCCCATAAGCTGCTCCCATGTCTTCGAACAGAAACAAGTTCAACTTGAAGCTCTCGTCGTTGTCTTTGAAAAGAAACCACGCCCCAGAGGACGACGAGGAGCTTCTTTTGAACATCCTCCCCTCATATCAGATGTACCAGTCCACGGTTTCCAAAAACTTGACCCCCACCATAGACGACTTGAGAACCGACCCTCCCAGCTACGAGTTGACTCCCCAAACCTCCAATGCTTCTAATACCTCCAATGGTTCAGTGGAGTACTTAACCTCGCTTCCGACTTCTCCAGTGGCCAATCCCCAGGAGTTCATCGACTCCTCTAGCGGTGCAGTGGCCCAGCTCGATGACACAATCCTCGAGAACGTGCACAAATTGAAACGGTTAACTTCCATAAACAAAGAACTCTCCAAATCCTTGAATATTCAGATCTTCTTGACTGAGAAAATCGGCAAGATTGGGGAGAAACCTAACATTATTGACCCCTTGGGCGTAGAGCTCAAACAAGGAGACTATATATTCGGCTACATTCTCATTACCAACAAAACAAAACAAGATATCCCCTTCGATATGTTTTCAGTGGTTTTAGAAGGTCTGATCACATTTGGAAATACAAAGAACACAGTGGTACAACCTCCAAGCCAAGTGGTCCGGTTTCTCAACATGTTCGACTTCAATGCATCCTGGAATGATGCATGTCTTGATCGTCTCCCAACAGACCACAATAACCCATATGTTCCGATTAACTTGATAGATCCCGTGGATAACACACATGTCAACTTCAATAACAAGCGTATTCTCGCTCCAGGAATCACATACAAGAAGTTCTTCACCTTCAGGATGCCAGAAAAGCTCCTAGATAGCACCTGCGAGCACGGATTAGTGAAGCACCTTCAAATGCCTTCGTCATTAGGCATTTCAAAAAATGAGATAATCACGCTTTTAAGACAAAAATGGAAGGAAAGTGACGAGAATTCCGAAGAGTCGATTCGTGATAGAACTAAAAATGTGATGTACGCTTCCATCACTAATGATTTTGCATTCCCAGACAGTTCCATTGACTTCAGCATCAGTGCGAGAATCATAGGAAAGGCTCTGGATTATGAACACATAGTGCAGCGTAATGCTTTACCTCACCTAAACCCTGCAGGTGATGAGTACGTTGTGGCAAATGAAGACTATTGCTATTTACGTGTAATCGGAGCTACCAATTCGATTTTTGAGTCCAATAGAAAAATGATCAATGAGGAAGCCAAATTGATTTATACCCACATGGTGGATAAAATAACGGAAAAAATCGCTCTTGGAAAAGAAATCATAGCCAGAAATGGTCACACCCCATTGCAACAATCGACATCCGTCTCATCCACGCTAACACATTCTGAAAGCTCTACTAATCTCAAAGAAACAGCAAGTGCCCTAGAGTTGGCCAAAATGCAGCAAACATTCTACAAGAAAGTCAACCCCACTCATCCACGAGTTCATAGAGATAGTATTTACGAGGTCCTCATGCCATACAAGAAGAAGTCTGTTTTTGGGTCGTCCAAAATTATTGGATTAATTGCATTATCTACACCAAAAGAAGAGTACAGGGTCAGTTACAATCCTTTGGATAAATTTAAGGATCATAAGCAACCACCTCCGGTAACGGATGTGACCATTCCAATAGACTTGACATTTGTATTTTCTGATAATCAAAGCACGGTTTTGCCGGATTTGAAAAAGATATCAGTTGAGTTGGTTTGTTTAACCATCAAGTCCAAGAATTTGCCCATTCCAGTTGTTTTCCATCCCGATATGTTGTTCGAGAATAAGAGCAGAAGTACTGATACTTTTGATGTTGTGACTATCCGTACGTTTCAAAAATATGCCACCGAGCTTTCCAAGATTATCAAAGAGATAGGTTTTGAAGCTCTAGAAATGGATAAGGAATTGATCCAAAATGTCAAGTGTTTGGCTAATCTCTCTTCCAAATATGAACATTTGAAAATCGCTAAGACCAAAGTACTGCCATTGGATTCAGAAGAGTCGTTCTCGCTCTTATCATCGATTCCGTGGGAATCGGAAACTTTGAAAAGTTCTAACTCGTCTGGTCAAGTGGAAGAGCAAATCAAGTATTACAAAAAGTTCAATCTCAAGGTGGATATTAAGAATGCACATCCGAACGCGTCCACCTCTCCAGAATATTGTTTGGTGCCTGATTTCCAATGTTGTTTGATGTCAAGACTCTACTATTTGAAGATCAACCTCAAGTGTCCAAATGGGGATAAGATGGTGTTGAGACTTCCATTAGTTTTGCAGAAAACTAGACATGATGTCAAGGGAATTAAGATAGAAATATAAAACTATAACTATTGAAGGACACCATAATGAGGAACTGGTGATGAAAATTGGAGAATCCGAAAGAGACACCATTAACTAATAACAGGTAAAGCATGCTATTTGGGAAAGTACTGATAGAACTACCTTTAATGATTAGAATATAGAATATACGAGAAAGACAACTTCTAAGAGTAGTGTTTAAATTTACACCCAACTGACTAATACCTTGAATCTCGACAATTCACAATTTTCTCACCAACAAGCATCTTGTTCGGTATTTCTACTGCTCCTGCTTTTCCTACTTCATCCTCCTCGTTCCGTCCACTGTAACCTATTCCACAACCTCTCGCTCATCACCAACACTCCAAAGCCATCACCATTTTACCAGTGCACACTTCGCACACATCTCACATTTGCAACCGAAATTTCTTCTCATCGCATCATGTCCCAAGAACAAGCCCAAGACCCATCGGCCCTCATCTCCGAATGGGAGAAGAGAAGATATGTTCCAAAGCCTGGAGAGCCCGAACTACCACCTCAGCTCCTGGAGTTGGCCAACAAATCAGCCGATGATGTCATGAAAGAGTTGAATAGATTGCCATTCTTCATGACGGAGTTGGACGAAACCGGAGAAGACGGGGGAGAAAACGTCACATTAGAGGCCCTCAAGAGTTTGGCCTACGAAGGTGAACCCGATGAAATTGCCACTAACTTCAAGAACCAAGGTAACGACTGTTTCAAAACAAAGCAGTACCAAGCTGCCATCACATACTATACCAAGGGTATCGAAGTGGACTGTGGCGTGGACACCATCAACAGTGCCTTGTACCTCAACAGATCCGCATGCAACCTTGAATTGAGGAATTACCGTCGTTGTATCGAAGATTGCAAGAAGGTGTTGCAACTAGACCCCAAGAGTATCAAGGCATGCTATCGTTCGGGAAGAGCATTTTTCGCGGTGGATAGATTCGATGAGGCTAGAGGTATCTTGGAGTATGGATTGACATTAGATCCCGAAAACGCTTCCATAAAGGAGACTTTGGCCAAGGTTGTTGCCAAGGAAAAACAAATCGAGGAGAAAAGGCTCCGTAAAGAAAGAGAAGCAGAATTGAAGAGGCTACAAGGAGTGATTTTAGATAATGCGATTAAATTAAGACACTTTTCAATCATCAAGTCTTCAAGACCAGCTGAATTATTGGATAACGCCACAATCAAATTAGAAAATGACCAAGATCATGAATCCCAATTGATTTTCCCAGCAATGATTATTTATCCAACTATTGATGAATTTGATTTTATCTCCGAGATTAGTGAATTGACCACACCTTTGGAACTTTTGGAAATGATCTTGAACAGACCAATCGAATGGTTCAATGACCCAAAGCACAAGGGATTCTCGACCAAAAGCTTGGAATGCTATATGGAAACTGAGTCTGGAGGTTTGGTCAAAGTTGGTAAGAAGGTTGCCATCAATAATGCCTTGATGAACGACAGTCCAAAAGCCCCATTGTTTGATAATGGTTTAAGACTCTATGTTGTGCCTAAAGCACATTCTGCTGATTGGATTTCCAAATGGAAGAAGGAAGTGGCCTTGGCAAAAAGACTTTAATCACTTATAACCCATTTCAATGACGTATTGACGTTCTTCATTTTGTCTTTGCTTTTCGTCGGGAGACATATAAGGAGATTGTCTACCTCTGATTCGTGACGCTTGAGATTCGAAAATCTCTTCGATATTGATCTTAGGTACAACGCCAAAAACACTAGTGGGGTCAATCCCACGATTTTTCATAATAATCTTGTGAAGTTCAGGGGTATTACCCCAGCTTTTAAGAATTTTTTGGTTCAGTCCTTCCTCGTCGTCAGAATAGATTTCTGGTAGATTGTTCGGAGTTATATGGCTCGGTGTCGTCGGTTCATTCCTTTCGACTAGCCCTTTATATGAAGATACGCGACTGGCTTTCTTATTAAGGATTTTAGACTTTTTGGAATCATCTCTCAAATCATCATCATTCAATATATCATTAGGTAGAATTTGGTTCGTAACTTCTTGTTTTTTAATCTCTTTAGTTGCTTTTCGTTTTCTTGAATCTGTCATTTTATTCACGGTTCTTCGAGCAACTTCAGGCAATGCTACTGCATTACGTTGTGATTTAGATGTTTCGGGCTCAATTGCCTTTGTCTTCGAAGTATTATTAAAATCGATTTTATGATTCATCGAAATCGTAATTTTATGTTTGGGTTTCTGAGCAGCTGCCTCCATTCGCTCTGCCATCATAGATTTCTTCTTCAAATATGGAATGGAATTTGTCTCCAACTTTAATGGGGTCTTGGGTGTCTTGTTATCTGTTTCACTATTGTTTTTATGCGTTTTTGAGGGAGAAGATATCATCCGCTTGGTTGAATCGTTGGACGAAATATTTGTCGACGTTTTATGCAAATTAAATTGTGGATTCGATGGTGTTAATGAGGTTGTCAAGAATCTGTTTTTCGTGCTTAATTCTGACTTTTTGTCTAACACTGGTTTCTGTACCTTTGCTGCTGGAATAGATTTGCTTTTGAGTGCACTCGAACTTGTTGGAGCCATGATTCTATCCATCAAATTATTCTCTGCTTTTGCAGATAGAGTAACGTCAATATTCTTGGCCTTCTCCTGTAATGGTTGACTTGCTTTGGATGGGCTTCTATCCTTCTTTTGATGCAAACCCTTCTTAGGAGAAGAAATACTCGAGGCTTTTCGAATTGGGGAAGCACTATTGCTACGACTTGTAGTCGAGCGCATATATGAAGGGAGCTTGGACTCGTCATGGGCAAGTTTTGTTCGCAAAGGAGTTGAACCAGATGAGTTCTTAACCAATTTGGGTATTTGGTTCTGTTTAAGGGTTGGATATTCGTGTGGTAACTCAAGCTGCTCTTCCAAGTTGGCTTTAACTTCTTTATTCTCATTTGCTCTTTTCTCGTAGCTCCTCGTTTCACTCTTTGATTCTTTCGTGTTAAACTGTTCAAATTTGGGAGCTTCTGGCTTCAATGTTTGAGAATCTGGTTTCAACCTTTGAAATTCTGGTTTTATGCTTTCCGTATTATTTTCCGAACTCAAGAATGTACCAGTGGGTATTGCAACTGGAGACAATACCATGTTCTTATTTATCGAATTGATCTCAGACCTGGAAGCTATATCCAAATTATCGAATACTCTCAGAGATCGACTTCTTACTCCCATCAGTCGTTTGGGTTTGGATGAAGAAATGGTGATAGGTTCTCGGGATGGTAGCGAGACAAATATGGAGCTTCTTTTTGGAGTCTTGGATGGTCCATTTTTCGAACTTTCGTCTGTAATAGAACTTGGAAGCTTCTCGTGATCTGGAGATGGGTTTTTTTGCATCTCTTTTACTTCCGCCTGAGCTGTTTTCCCAGCAATACTCTTACGTATGGCAGTACTGATGGCGTGGAAAGAATCATCCAACCCTGGTGCCCCACTGTAGCTGTCACTTCGGCTTGTGGGGGCATCCGATGCCACGATTTTATTGGGGTCCATGGTTCTGGCAATGGGAACGAAAGAAGAATCAATGAATGGGGACGTTTTGATATTGGGAGAAGTTTTGGGGAACTCTTTCAGTGGTGACGGTGTGAACGGTACCAATGGCTTCGAGTGGGAACTCACTGCAATGGAAACATGACTAGGGGAGGATTCTTGCGACGGTATGGGAGACGTACTGGTATAGCTGAAGTGCGAAGGGGTATGGGTATGAGATCGGGAAACGGTATTTCGGGATCGTATTTCGCTCAAGAGACTTTCTGCTGCTTCGGGGTCTTGATCTCCCATTAACACGTTCTTCATGAACACGTTCATCGCATCCATTCGCTCCTGGAGTGTTTGGAAGAGCTGCTCATTGTGTATCAACACCACATCATTGACTGTGGAAAGCTCGTTGGCCACCCACTTGGAGGAGCCCGGAACAAGCTCGTTGCGCTTCTTGGTGGCACCCAGTGCCCAAAACAGCGAACTCATGGCACATCCACCGGGTGATTGTGGGATAGTATGGGAGTGTTTGGATCTGGTGTGGTACAATATGTATTTATGTGAAGTTGAGACGCGCACACGCACACACTGAACCCTTCGATTTGATCCATCGAAGTTAATCTCATTTGTCCCAACAAGCTCCACATTTCACCGGTAAATCTCCACAGAGTTGGAAACTACGCCAATGAGGCTCTTTCCTGGTACTGTGAAACCCGATGCTGATGTTTTTGACTCGTCCACGGCTCGTTCAACTCTGAACTCGTCTCCCTCGGCTACCCCAGCTGGAGACGCTGGCATTTTGCAACCACTAGTTCTGCCAGCCTATGAACATGTGCCCGTCTGGAACATTCTACCATCATACCAGCTCTATCAATCGACATTTTCCAAGAACATTTTGCCTGGATCAGAAGATCGCCCTCCTCCAGGGTACCTGATGCCACAAACTTCCAGTGGAGACTGCGAATACTTCCCTCCAATGGAGCAACCGTCCGAGGAGGGGCCACAGGTCCCTACCCGATGGGAGAATTCGATTTTGGGAAACATCAATCGAATGAAGAATATTAACCTTACCGGCCTCGACCTTTCCGTGCAATTGACTCAAGCTCCTAGTCGTGCTGGTGTTCCTTCCACCAACCTCGATCATCAGGCTTTAGAATTCCGGCAAGGAGACCCGGTTCATGGGTATGTCACCATCAGGAACAACTCCAACAGCAGACTTCCATTTGACATGTTCTTTGTGGTTTTCGAGGGCAAGATCTCGGTGATGAATGAACACTCTGAGAAGAAAGAGCCCTTGACTTTCTACAAATTCCTCAATATGTTCGATTACGATGCTTCATGGACACCAACACCCATCAACTACGAGTCACCCATGGTGGATCCTTTCGATAATACCCTTAATCAGCTTTCGATGGATAGATTCTTGGAGCCTCAAACTACCTATAAAAAATCGTTCAATTTCACAATTCCTGATAGATTATTGGATTGTGCTTGCGAAAGTCATAACCTTCAAAGACACATTCAATTGTTGCCTACGGTCGGCTTGGCTAGAGACCAATTTTTGAAGAATCTTCGTCAACTTCGTGAAAACAACAAGAAGCAACTGTCCGGCCGTCCTGGATTGACCAAGAGACCGACCCTCAATTGTGTTTTAGATCGCCGCATCAAGGACTTCTCTTTTTCAGATACAGCTATAAGTTACAGTGTTGAAGCTAGAATAATCGGAAAAAGCTCTGATTATGCTAAGTTATCTAATTCGATGCCACAAGGTGAAAAGGATGAATTCATAATTGTCTCTGATGCTAGCTGTTTCTTACGCGTCATTCCTCGTGAAGAACTACTTTATGAATTTGATAAAAGTACCTTGGACCACCAGTCTATGTCCCTCTACAAAAATTTGTTGGATAGGGTGATTAGCACAATAGATCTCGGAAAGCAGCTTAACAACGACAAGATCGAGGATTTGAATGAAACAACAATCGAACTGGGGAGGTCATACGCCTTGAAGAAAAAGCAACTTTATCAGCGGACGGACTCAAGTCCTTTGGAAATTCAATATGAGGTATTTCATCCGTACAAAAAGAAATCGTTAACAGCTGCTCCAAAGATTTTAGGAGTAATTGGGATCAGTACTCCCAAAGAGGACTACCGAGTGCATTATGTTCAACCGTTTGATTTTCATACGATTGGTGTCGACAATAGTAAAAAATTACCTACTTTATTGAATATCCCGTTGTCGTTAAACCTCCAGTTCAAAAATGAAGAAACTGCAAAAGCTAATAAACCACCTGAGATCAAGGACATCTCAGTAGAATTGGCGATTTTTACATTTCGCTCCAAAAAATACCCCATCCCAATAGAAGTCACCCATGATTTGATATTCAAAAATTCGGGAAGTGACAAAGATAATTTCGAGGGGATAATAATCAACCCGTTCAAAAACTACCTAGCAGAACTCACGACGTTAACACGAAAATTCGGTTGCGAAGTTCTAAATATCGATAAACAGTTAATTATGGATATCAAGAGCTTGTCTAGTTTGAAGACAAAATCAAACCTTGCTAAAGTTGATAATGTGAAAGTTCGGTTAAATCAACCTTGGCAAAATCGAGCACAAGGCACTGCTTTTACAAAGCAATTGTCGTTAGATATCGACTTGAGTGGAATTCTCAGCAAGACTTCTACGGAAGATTTGATTAGTGAAGCCGTGGTAATGGTTCCTACATTCCAAAGTTGCATCATGGGAAGAGCCTACTACTTGCAAATTAGTTTGAAGCTCCATAACACTAATACTATTGATGTGAAAGTACCATTGACGATTTTGGGGTAGTGCGCATTCGCACAGATAAGCTTATTCTAGTCACACCGCATACAGCCCACTAATCATCATAAACAACACACTTGCAATTTAATCACGATGAAGGATAAATGTGCAGTCTATGTGGGCGCCTCTGCGTTTCACTTCTTCACACTGGTCATGATGACCTTATTCATTTTCCTAAGCTATGTCCCACAATACCATCGTATCTACGTGAAGAAGACATCTGAGGGTTTATCAACCAGTTTCTTGTTCTTCGGGTCTGCTTCTCCCCTTTTCACAATTACAAACATCGTATTGATCTCATCCAAAGCAAGGCTGTGTTGCTCGCTGCTCAGCGTGTTTGACTGTTTCAATTCTCAGCTCAATTTGCTTCAGATTGGAGTCCAATGTATCTGCGCCATCTCCATCCTAGGCATGGTTTTGGTGGTCACCAGGCATTCAATAAAACAAGACAAGGATGAATACGCCAAGATTGTTCAGGTAGGAAACTTGGTGGCGCTTCACGCTGTATTATCATTCATTCAAGTTGTGGTTGGAATCTACACACCATACCTTTATCCGATCGCTAATGTCAACAGTCTTCTATCAATGGCAATTACCGTGGTCAAATACGTGCCCCAAATTTACACCACGTATAGACTCAAGCACCCTGGAACCTTATCTATTGGCATGATGTGCATTCAAACCCCTGGAGGGTTTGTTCTCACTGCCAACCTATTCTTCACCAAGGGAACACACTGGAGCTCATGGTTACCATACTTGGTGGCTGCTATTCTGCAGGGAATGTTACTCGTATTGTGCATCTACTATGAATACTTCAAAAACCATGGATTAGATGCAGAAATAAGCGAAATTAGAGCAGTGGAACATATAGTGGATCTGAATATGGAAACTACTGAACCTCTTTTAGAGACTGAAAGACCATAAAGTCCCTTAACTACTGCGTCCTGTGTGGAACTCGTAGTACTATTGCTATAATCATCATACTCCATATCCTCCTCACTGTATTTTTGGTGTGCGCACGCCGTTCTCGTACCACCAACCCATTGGTCAAATGAAAAATTTACAAAAATTTCAATCACACAATCTGCCGACATGTTCAAGCAATTCGTTAGCTCGTTGCGTTCCACCGGACGCATGGCTGTGAGAGCCCGTCCTACCCTCGTCAGAGGCTATGCTGCTTTCGACCGTTCCAAGCCACACGTCAACATCGGTACCATTGGTCACGTCGATCACGGTAAGACCACCTTGACCGCTGCCATCACCAAGGTTTTGTCCGAAAAGGGTGGTGCCAACTTCTTGGACTACGGTTCTATTGACAGAGCTCCAGAAGAGAGAGCCAGAGGTATCACCATTTCTACTGCTCACGTTGAGTACGAAACCGAGAAGAGACATTATGCCCACGTTGACTGTCCAGGTCACGCTGATTACATCAAGAACATGATTACCGGTGCCGCCCAAATGGACGGTGCTATTATTGTTGTTGCTGCCACCGACGGTCAAATGCCTCAAACCAGAGAGCACTTGTTGTTGGCCAGACAAGTTGGTGTCCAACACTTAGTCGTTTTCGTCAACAAGGTTGACACCATCGATGACCCAGAAATGTTGGAATTGGTTGAAATGGAAATGAGAGAATTGTTGAGCACCTACGGTTTCGACGGTGACAACACTCCAGTTGTTATGGGATCTGCTTTGTGTGCTTTGGAGAACAAGCAACCAGAAATCGGAGCTGAAGCCATCGCTAAGTTGTTGGACGCTGTTGATGAGCACATCCCAACCCCACAACGTGACTTGGAACAACCATTCTTATTGCCAGTTGAAGATGTTTTCTCTATCTCTGGTAGAGGTACCGTTGTTACTGGTAGAGTCGAAAGAGGTACCTTGAAGAAGGGTGAAGAAATCGAAATTGTCGGTAACTTCGAGAAGCCATTCAAGACCACTGTTACTGGTATCGAAATGTTCAAGAAGGAATTGGACTCTGCTATGGCTGGTGACAACTGTGGTGTCTTGTTGAGAGGTGTTAAGAGAGATGAAATCAAGAGAGGTATGGTCTTGTCTAAGCCAGGTACCGTCACTTCCCACAAGAGATTCTTGGCCTCCCTTTACATCTTGTCTACTGAAGAAGGAGGTCGTCACTCCCCATTCGGTGAAAACTACAAGCCTCAAGTTTTCTTCAGAACTTCCGATGTCACTGCTTCTTTCAGATTCCCAGCTGGCGAAGGTGTTGACCACTCTCAAATGGTCATGCCAGGTGACAACATCGAAATGGAGGCTGAGTTGATCAGAGGAGTTCCTATCGAAGTCAACCAACGTTTCAACATCAGAGAAGGTGGTAAGACTGTTGGTACTGGTTTGATCACCAGAATTCTTGAGTAAGTCTTTTGTACATAGTTTGACTACTTGTTTATATGAATGAAGTGTTTTTAATGCGTAGACTATTTGGACAAGAAGTTCAAGATCTCGAAATCGACCATAGTTGAATCGAATGAATTCTAGCTTGAAATTTGAGAGTACCCAAGTTTGAACAGATTCAACATTGTCTAAATTCTGGTATAAATGATTCCCAATAGTGCTTTACATTTTGGTGTACTTTGCTAAGCGATCCATTCTACCATTACAGATGTTCCGGTATCAAGCAATTTTCCCTGAGTGTGAAGATTGGTTTTAGAAACAACTATGCTAGTTTAGCGAGCAAAGATGTTCTATCAACGCAATTTCAATTAGAGGAAGAGTCACGTAGTAAAGAGCCTACAACATCCCACATATTATTCATAACAACCGAATTATTAACACATCGAACCAAATTTCCATCATTTCTACTACGCTTCCTAGTTCATTACTTCACTAACATACGAACCCCAAAAACTGAAATCCTATTAATCTCTCACACACGTCTTCCCTTCGGGCTCTTTTGCACCCAACGCTCGCCTGTATATACATCTACATCACTTCTCGCTTCGCGGAGAATAAACACAACCATCTGGATCTCATCCATTAGATCGAACGCAACTTTCCTCGTCCTCCAAACCCACCACATGGAGCTTTTCAATGCATTCCAAACCCATTGAGAGTCTTTCACTCCCTGCCATCAACATCAACAAAGAAATCGTTCATCCCATACACAATGCGTCCGGCTACACTACACGTCTCTTTCCTCACAGCAGACAGCTCTTACTCGCTCCAAAAGAGGTGGTGGTGATCCAGGGGTCCACTATATCCAAGAAGTATACATTCGACGAAAAGATCATCACGGCCACCTATACGTGCTTCAACAACAGATCCAACACACACGAAGGGCCGTATGTCTCCTCTGATGCTTTGGTGATTTGCCTATCTAAATCTGCCCATATTTACTATAATGATGGTAGAACCTATATGGTGAGTTTCCCATTTGTTTTGAAAAATGCATTTCCGTTCGAGTCCGGCCTAGTGCTTGAAAAGGACCAGTCTCAATATTCGTCCTATTCGTCCAATATTCATCCTCAGCAGTTGAACAATGCCAAATTCCTTACTCTAGTGGATCCTATAGGAGAATTCAAAATCGTCACCACGTCAACTACGTCCATAATCTCCCGTCACGAAGAGCTTATGACATTTCCAAAGCGAACCTTGAACAAATCCTCCAGTCTCTGTGCTACCTACAATATTCATGAGGGCAACATCCTAATCTACCAAATCAGAGCCTCTACGAAGAACAACAAAATCTTGAATTCTAACCCCGGAAGATATACAAAAAGAAAGCATTCCTTGGTGTATACTCCAAACCCCAGTAGGATTCTCGAGGACGAAATCCTAAGTGATGCACCTAGCTCTAATCAGAACATACTCTCATTAAATATGGAGAAGAAAAGAACCAGTACATTGCTATCTGAAGTTTCGTCAATTGCGCGTATGAGTACTGATCCAGGTATCCCTGAACTATCTAAGAAAAAGTCTTTGCAAAACGAATTCAATATTTATAAGAAAGACATGATTTTGACAAGGGTTGATGTTATTGCTCTCAAAATAGATCGAAAACAATTAAGAGTGTTTGGAATCGTATTCGAGGATCAAGAGGCAATTGTCCTTGTCAATAAAATGACCCGTGAAACAAGATCATACATATTTAAGCATCCATCTTCTGGTCGCTTCCAATCATGTTATACTTTTCAAAGTCAAGACTGCATTCCACTAGAACATGTGGACTACGAAGGTTACTTAATTTGCATTAATGAAGGAAATTTGACCCTTATCAATCCTTTTTTGGAGATAGTGTCTCCAAAAATTAACTTATCCAAAATATCTGATACAATTGTGGGCTTGGCTAGTTCCTGTGATGAGCGAGTCGGCTTGATTACAGCCAAGGGTTATACAATCCAGATCAAGCTAAGACTTGGCCCACAGAATTCCTTTGTTTTGAAATGCTTGACTTGCTTCAAATATTTATCAGGTTCTAAAATCAGTGAAACTGTTTGGATGTTATGGAGAACTGCAGTAATGTTGGATGATTTTAAGGATGAATGGACTGCCTTCGTAATTACATTTCTCTCGATCATTTACCCTTTTGATGGTCCGGAACCCACTGTCAAGAATTCTATTACAGAATTAATTCCCAAAGCGAGGTACTTACATGAAGCAGCACATCTCAACTACTCCCTCTCAGATTTGATCCCATACATCACATTATCTTTACATCTTTTGCGAGAGGAGTTGCGTCTCGACTTAACATCTGGTACCTACCTAAACAAAATTAGTTTTCTACTAGCTCAAATGATAACGTGGATGGGATGGCCCGATCATTGGAGAAATTATTATTCGATTAATAATAGCGCCATTGATTCTGAAGTAAGATTTTTACTGGTTTTCATTTTGGAATCGCCACCAAACGTCTTGGAATCGTTGGCAAGTTTGTTCAGTAACAATATCATTCGATACGTCACCTTTTCACAATTGGTTGAGGAAGGTGACTCGATTGATGCACTCATTACTCCACGAACACATTGCATACTAAAGTTTTTCGAAGTTATTGTATCACCAAATTATGGGCCCAGCACTGTTATCGATTTGATGTGTGAATATGGCATCACACAAGGTGATTTGGAAACTTATCCACCTGGAATTGCTATTCCTTTGAAGGAGGCAATACTGTGTTGTCAAGAAAATCCAACTTTTGAATGGACTGATAAAGCTTTAGAATTGGTAGGTAGAAAAGACCTCGACATGTTTTTGTCTGATGATAATTCAAACACTAACACAATAACTACCGCTTCAGAATCTAAAAGTATTGTTCAGGTATTATCCAATATTTTGGACAAAAATGAAACCATAGCTCCATGGGATGGACAAGCTGAAGCAGAAAGAATTAATATCACAAAATTGATGTTCGATTATGACCGCAGATATTTTGAAATTACCACTCTATTACATCAAACAAAAACCCAAAGTGCCACACTTCGTGCAGATGAAAACATCACGGAATATGACTTGGTCTTACTTCAAAGAGAATTGGCTTCTTTGGTAGCCATGAGAACATTGACAATTCCTTTGGGTAGAGCTTCTTTATTCTATGCAAGTCGAAAGCCCTTATTAACAGAGAAATTCCCGATCCCGAAATTCAATTTGAATACCTTAATTTCTCCCACTATGACAAATATAGTGTTATCAGAAGGTTCCATACCTGTCAATGTTTCTGAATGGGGTCACTTTCATAATGGAGCATCTTCGGGATTGAGTATCAGTAGAGATGCAAAGGGTATTTCTGGTAGCTGGATCATATTCAACAAACCTCCAGATTTAAATGCCCAACATGCTGGATTCTTGTTAGGCCTTGGTCTCAACGGGCATTTAAAGAAACTTGAAGAATGGCACATCTACAATTACTTAGGTCCAAAGCATCCATTGACAAGTGTCGGCCTTCTTATCGGAATGGCTGCAAGTATTCGAGGATCAATGGATAACAAACTCACAAAGGTGTTATCAGTTCATGCTGTGGCACTTTTACCTCAAGGAGCAAATGATCTTAACGTACCAGTGATGGTTCAAACTGCTGGGCTCATTGGGATTGGTTTGCTTTACTTGGAAAGTCAACACAGACGCATGAGCGAAATTTTGCTTTCTCAAATTACTAGTTCTGTATTCCAAAATGATTCAGAGCAAATCCACGAAGGCTATAGATTAGCAGCTGGAATTGCATTAGGATACGTTAATTTGGGTAAGGGAGATGATCTTAGAGGATTACATGATACCCATGTTGTGGACAAATTAATTTCGCTCGCAATAGCCATGAAGGATCATCAACCAGTTCAAGAATTGGATAAATCGTGCTGTGGTGCAATTCTAGCACTTGGATTTATTTACATGAGAACAGAAAACATATCAATTGCCAACAAACTCAAGGTTCCTGAAATAGAACAACTATTAGATTACATTCGGCCAGACTTGTTACTACTCCGTTGCATTGCTAAGAATTTGGTGATGTGGGGCCAAATAGGAAACACCATTGAGTGGGTAGAGTCTGAGCTTCCTGCTCCTTATCTCAAGAAATATTCGGACAGCGCTTTGAATACGTTAGATAGTGATCAATTGGGCTATTTCTACATCCTTGGGGGATCATGCTTATCAATTGCTGCAAAATATGCTTCAACTCATAATCATACCGCTAGAGATACCTTGCTCTACTATTTGGATTTGATGATGAAAATTTCAACCAAGGTTGCTCATAATTACGACCAAAAAATTGCCCATCATAGTGCAATAAACATGCAAAACTTATTGGCATTATGTGTTTCTGTGGTAATGGCTGGAAGTGGAGATCTTGAAACTTTCCGTAGACTTCGGGCTCTTCATAATGACACTAGCAAAGAGATGGCATATGGAAATTATATGGCTATCAACACGGCTCTTGGATTCTTGTTCTTAGCAGGTGGGCAGTACGCTTTCAGCAACAGCAACTTTGCCATTGCCTGCTTGATTACAGCATTGTATCCAATCTTCCCCAGTCTGGAAAGTGACTACGAAGTCCACTTGCAAGCTATGCGTCATTTCTGGGCACTTTCAGTTGAACCTCGTTGTCTAGTGGTGAGAGATGTTTCAACCCATGTGCCATGCAAAATTCCGGTTCGAATTGTTATGAAGAACGGAACCAAAAGAGAAACTTTGACCCCATGTTTGTTACCAGCACTTGAAGAAATTGATAGTGTCGAGACAATTTCTAGTGATTACTTTTCAGTCAAAATAGATCTTGGCACCAATTCAGACTATTTGGAGATATTCAAGAACAGACTCACATTGTATGTGTACAAGCGGAAAAACTATCATATGCTCAAAGCCTCCATTGGCTCTTTGTTGAGTAATGAGAACAAAGCACTTCAGGTTGGAAGTGGGGAATTAGAAGTAAGTCAAGACTTGTTGAAATTGCTAGAATTGAGTCCTATGAAGCCTTTAAGTCCATACGATAAACGGATCCTCTTGTTTGATGCTGGTGACAGCGAGGATACCTCAGGGCTTTCAGTATATAACATCATCGATACGAAGCTTGATCTCAGCCGAATTTCACAATGTCCACAAACCGTGGAACATTTGTGGAATCTTAGGTTGTTGTTTGCCTACGCTGACACGTTGATGGAAGGCGAAATGCACTACATGTCACTTGAATTTGTGGAGCAATTGAAACAACAATTGTGGAAACTCACTACTGAATGAATGATTAATTGAGGAGGTTACATTGGTGTTGAGATACCGAACAATGTATATAAGGTTGTCAAGGGCCAAGTGGTTGGATGTTCGAAGTTCAACTCCCCTACATTAACCGTGTTATCTCACCGTGAATTATGCACCAATTCACGTTAACAAGACGAATGATCACACGACCATGTTCCACAACAGAATTCCGGAGGGCCCCTAAGTTACAGTTCACGCGATACGTGCGATACATGCTAATAATTCCAGGTGCCCCCAATGTTTGCTCCTTCAATTTCTCGTACCCTGGTGCTCCAATCAAAACTCCTGTTCCACGCCTACATTGAAATCCCTAACAATTGGAAACGACCAGGTGTGCTCCATTCACCTGAAAATTCCAAATATAGCCAGGACACCACCGTACATAACCGGATTGAGGCCTTTTCGCAAATGTCGTGCGCGAGATCTCCTCCACCTCCACTGCCATCCCCCTCCGGATCGCCTGCACTTCCTCGAGAACCCCTATTCAGCTACCCGGGTGTCACGGGTGTCTCACCACTGGCCAATAAGACGAGATCCCTATGGTGTCCGCTCCTGCATACGCCGGCCGTTGACGCAGGTCAGAGAAATACGACCCGATTGCATGCACTGTGGATACCGTTATCTGCGTGTGCGTACCACACTTTGGTCGTGTGCGCGTGGTTTTCGACTATTGTTTGTGATGCTATTGATATGAACGTGATTTTGTCAACCGACGTGTCTCTCGAAAACTACCACAATAGTCCGCTGCCGTTTTAGGTCGCCCACATTGCCTGTCCCAGTAATAGACTTTTCTCTGTCGGAGTTCTTAATTTCCATATATCATGGCTTACAGAACCCCCTCATGGGCCCTTCCTGGTGTCAAGCCTAAGATGAGACAGTCCCCATCTCCATATATGTTCGGTCCCCAACGGATGAACATCACCCAACCCCTTTCAAGAGCATCTACCGGTGCAGAATGGCTATGTCAACAACGTCTTGAGCTGCAACAGCATTCGTTTCAACAACAACAGCTGCAACAACGTCGTTATTTCAGCTACTACTACCAATTCCCCAAGATCCCTAGACCTAAGCGGAACGTCTTGTACTACTCGACCTGGTCCAAGGGATCGAAGTTTATCCCAGGCAACAAGTCGCTTGGGTTCCCCAATATTCGTATCTCTCGTCGCCTGATTTCCAATGCCAATCAAAAGATCAAGCTCAAAACAAAGAGTTTACATAATCGCTTTTTCTCGGTTGAAGCTCGTCGTAAGCGTCAACAAAGGCGAAGATTCATTCGTTGGTGGACCGTTACTTCTCTAGCTGTTGTTCTTGGGGGTGTTGCAGCTAGAATTCGTTATGAAAGAGGTGATGATCCAGTCAATGAGTACCAAATTAAGCCGCAACTGTGGCCTTTGTATGCTTACTCTACTTTACCTTTGAAAGCCATGTCTCGTTTATGGGGTCAAGTAAACTCCATCAACTTGCCTGTTTGGCTCAGAAGCCCTTCTTATAGGCTCTACTCGGCCCTCTTCGGTGTCAACTTAGACGAAATGGAAAATCCCGATTTGAGCACCTATCCAAACTTATCGGAATTCTTCTACAGAACCCTTCGTCCTGGTGTGCGTCCACTTGATGACACTGATTTGGTTTCACCTGCGGATGGGAAGGTGTTGAAGTTTGGAGTGATTGAGAACGGAGAAATCGAACAAGTCAAGGGAATGACTTACTCGGTTGACTCCTTACTTGGTTTCAAGAATGAACGCTTGGCCGCCCCAAGCCATTCTTTGGAGTTTGAACACGATTCTGATGAAGAAACCATCGTGCAACGAGACTCTGAGTTCGCCAAAATGAACGGAATTTCATATTCTGTTGATGATATACTCGGAGGTGAAAACGAGTCCACTTATCATTTGAACGACATGGACTACCAGGATAAGGGAGATCGTGCTGATGTCAAATCCTCGATCTCCAAGGAAATCACCGTGGCCAGAAAAGTGGCAGCTCCATTGGAAAACTTGACTAACACTGACAAACAACTTTATTTCACTGTCATCTACCTTGCACCAGGTGATTATCACCACTACCATTCGCCTACCAACTGGGTGACGACTTTGAGACGTCACTTCATCGGTGAGCTTTTCTCTGTGGCCCCCTTCTTCCAAAAGACGCTTCAGGGATTGTTCGTTTTGAACGAAAGAGTTGCATTGTTAGGGTATTGGAAGTACGGCTTCTTTTCTATGGTTCCTGTTGGAGCCACCAATGTTGGAAGTATTGTTCTCAATTTCGACAAGGACTTGAAGACCAACGATGTTTATGAGAATGAGGTTTACTCCAAACAGGCAAATCCCACGGAGAACACCCCACTTTTGGGGAACAACACTGACGAAGTATCCACCATTGCCACTACTGAGTCTAAGAGAAAGCGCTTGAAGAAGAACACGGTTTATGAGGCCACTTATTCCAAGGCAAGTCGCATCCTTGGGGGTTTCCCCTTGACCAAGGGCCAGGAAATGGGTGGTTTTAAGCTTGGATCAACCGTGGTATTGATCTTCGAAGCTCCAACCAACTTTAAGTTCAACTTGACCCAAGGCCAAAAGGTCAAAATGGGTCAATCTTTGGGTCAATTGGAGTAGGTATCTGTCATCTTCCTCATCATCATTCCCGTAACACGATTTTTTTCATCTCTTAATCGCATTGCTTGTCTATTTAGACACTAAAGCTTAATACATCAGCCTTTAAAGTTATTTCTTGTACTCGGATCTACCGACCGGCTCCGTAATAGGCTCAGTATCCGAATTCGTAATCCGTAAACTTCGTGGCTACCGTCTTCTTAACAATCCTCTCTAATGGGTCACGTGATCTTCTCGCTAATTCCCATACAAATTTCAATGTTTGGTTCTCGAATCAACGCCTTAAGTTCCATCAATTTCACCTCTCCGGGCCCCATAATTTAGTTCTGACGTGTTCCAGAAACTTCTCATATAGTCCGACCTAGTCATGTCATTTTTAAACACCATTCGAGGCTTCGGAAGAAGCTCCAAGAAGAACAAGAAGGAATTAGACTCTCCGGGCCAAATGTATGGCCATCCCAACGCTGGAGGTTCTCCATTGCGTAGGACACAATCTCCTACCAAAGGAGCTTCCCCAACAAAGCAAAAGATGAATAACCAAATCCTGTTCAGTCCTCTGTCCCCCACAAAGAGGAATCGAATTTCACATCCGTCTCAACTGCCCAGACGTAACACGCAGACTAGCACACAATCTTCAAATCAAGAAGACGATGCGTTCCCGCCTCTTTTCTTATGTGAACCGTTTGTAAAGACGGCACTTGTGAAGGGATCATTCAAGACGATCGTACAGCTCCCAAAATATGTTGATTACGGTGAATGGATAGCTTTAAACATCTTCGAGTCCTTCAACAATTTGAATCAGTTCTATGGTGTGATTGCGGATTACGTGACTCCAGAGGAGTTTCCAACCATGAATGCAGGTCCAAACACCAATTATCTTTGGGTAGATTCAAATGGACAGGCGGTGAATTTACCAGCAGGTCAATACATCGATTTTGTTTTGACATGGATTTCAACAAAAATAAATGATCAGTCCGTGTTTCCAACCAAAAATGGAGGGGCTTTCCCTCCAAATTTCTTGAAAGATTGCAAGAACATATCCAGGCAGATGTTCAGAATCTTTGCACACATCTACCACAACCACTTTGAGAAAATCGTACATTTATCATTAGAGGCCCATTGGAATTCATTCTTCGCTCATTTCATAAGCTTTGTGAAGGAATACAATTTGATTGAAAGATCCGAATTGGAACCTTTGTTGCCCTTGATAGAAAACTTAGAGCAACAAGGAAAAATCATTTAGGACGTCCGGAATTGAAACGTCTGGGTCTTTCAAACATTATGTTGGCATGTTACGACGAGTTCATTGATCTATAATTATTTAAGCACTGGTTTGATACTGTGTATTTTTATTACAATACATATGCTTTTGAGAGATTTCTTTTGTGATTTTTTTTGATCTTTACATGCAACATGAGAAGTACTTTAACTACTTTGAAATTCCCAATCTATCTAATCATCTATTATGAACTATGTACAGTGAATAATAATCGTAGGGTCGTTAATTTTTGAAGGTTTTTTTACGAGAAGAAATAATCAGACTCTTTGACCAATTCAACATCCAAATCACCTCTTTGAGGGATTTCTGGAAATTTCAAAGGTACGAGAATTTGGAACGCTCTAGAACTGGCACTACTGACGGATATTGAATCGACATCATATCCCTCAGTGACACTTACCGTGGTGACCATTTCCTGTCCAGTCTGTCTCACGCCGAGATCGGATGAATTCAAGAGTTGTAATCTCTTTTTCTCCAAGTAGATCTCATCTGCAACAGTAAGAGCTCTTCCTAAATTCTTGACGATATTTCTTCTGATTTCCTTGATCTTTATGGCAAGCTCGTGATCTCCAGGAATCATAACTACTTGGAGACAATCTTTGTAACGCTTTTCGAATTCATCTCTAACTTGGTTGATCAAGTTGCTCTTATGCAAATTGACAAATTGATTTCTGATCTCTGCATTCATCGTGTTCACATCGCTTGCATGTGTCCAGTACGAATCATGGACAGCAGCAAACGAAAGATTCTTCTCTCCACAAGCCTTGGAAGTCATCAACATGTGAGTAGCATCTAACGAGTGAACAAAATTTGGAGGAAATGCTGCCATTTGCTTTCTGGCATCAACTTGAGTAGTGCCAAAGGGATCAGAAATCGAGATGTCCTGTAAATTAGTTTTGATCAATTGGTTCTTGGCCACTCTGTATGGTTGAACGCATGGTAATCCAAGGGGAGTGGTCCAAATCACCGACGATAAATGGTTGGGCTTGTTTCCTGTAGTTTGTGCATCTTCGTAATCAATTCTAACCGATTTACTAATTCTTTTCGCGGTCTCTCCTAACCAGTCCTGGATATGGTGAGCTCCTTCGAATAATTCCCTGACGGATGCAAAAACATGTAAGGTTAAATATCTAGCATATTCAACAACGTCTTCTTCCATGTCTTTCGTAAAATGATGATCAAGTTGCTTCTTGATTTGTGCAGCTGCACCGACAAATGTCACACCGTAGACATTTGTCATGACTGTTTGTTTCACTACCTTTCTGGTGATCTTATCTTGAAGGAACAAGGCATACTTGTTACCTTCTTCAGCTTCGCTGTCAATTCTTTTCTGAACCAAAGAAGCAACGAAACTATAAACGTCCTGAGGCTTATCAGCAGGCAATAGATTGACCTGTCTAGCACCTTCAATATCACCACCAAGAGCAGCATAATGCTGTAAACCGTTACATGTACCATCTTGGTGGACTGGGATGTGTGAAATGAATTTTGCAGGATCTTGCAATTTGAATGCTTCATTGAGCTCAAAGCATACACTCAATACTTGCCATGGTTTCTCACCTTTTCTCCACCATGCATCTTGTTCATAGGGGTTCTGTGCCGATTTAAAGATGTTCTCAAGATTCTCATTGACGAATTCTACTCTCTTGGCCAATGGTGCCTTATCAATACCATAGACGTTAGCTAAGTGGATCTTTAACCACCTCATACCTTCTTCACCGAGTGCCTTACCTTCCCAGAACAAAAATAATGATCTTGTCAAATCATTACCTAAATGATTGAAATGCGGAGATAATGGATATGCTCTTCCTCTAAAATCGACATTGTGAGGAAAGAACAATTTTTCACCCAAGAATCCTCTGGCAATTTCCAACTTATAGTTGGTATCACATCTTTGCGATTTGGCAGAGGCTGCATCGTTCACAGCCTGTCTCACTTTCTTTTGGTATTCAAATTTCTCGTTAGGTTCAGCATCCATTGGAATTGGTTTTGGCAAAAGAGGCTCCTCGATTATGGGGGGAATATCAAGGAACTCTTTACCAGTGTTCCAATACTTGGTGATGACATCCAACACTTTTCTGTTAACCGTCCAAGCTGTGTTTCCAAGAACATTCAACCCTTGATATATCTCGTCCAAATTACCCATTTCGGAAGCAGCCTTAAGATACGCTGAAGTTTCAACAGAGTCCTTGATTCTCACCAATTGAGTTTGTGAGAACAAATAACCTCCGTCATTGTAAGAAGTCCATGGTCTGGGAGAAACCAACATCGGAAGCAATTGTGGTTGCACACAATTACTGAAAGATTTCCCTGCTAATTGCCTAACAACTTCTTTATGAATGATAAATACACCAAGCTTCTGTCCATTGGCATATTTATAGGTATGATGAATGGCAGGTTGACTACCAGTGATGGATTTTCCTGTGGTGGGATCAACCCCCTTGACTGGAACCTTAGCCACATGTTTCAACAAGGAAACAAGAACAGCGCCAACCTTAGCATAAACCGTGTAACTCCATTCGCTTGGTTGATTCGATGCAGTGTCAAGAACAACGTTCTTCTTCTTTCTTAACAACTTTTTCCACTGGTTTGTTGTCTTTAATTTCTTGGAATAAACCTTTTTTTCTGTGTTGACTAAAGCTTGAGATCTGTACTCTAGTTCAATTGCTTTTCCAACAGAAATTAATGCTCTTGCGGCTCTCATACCATTGTCAATACCACCAGTGGAGGTTAACTTCAATAATTCGAGGATAGTTACCACACACATCTTTTGAGGAGGAACAAGAACTAAATAAGGAGCGTAAAATTCTCTTTCTTTCATGACTCTTAATTCCTCACTTGAGAGTCCATCCTTGTTGATATTGCCTTCTAAGATCTTTTTACATTCTTTGATCTCTTCTTCCATGTAAGGTAAGAATTCCAAGTACCACTTGAATAACTGTGCGTTCAAACCCTTGTTGAGACTGATGCCTCCTCTCTTTTGCATTTCCTCAAATTCGTGTTTCCATTTTTCCTTTGCACCGTCCACACCTCTGATTTCTAATTGTCTCTGTCTTGCTTCGTTGAACAAGTCCAAGGCTTCATTGAATTTGTCTTTTTGTTCTTGAGTTTCAAGTAGCCTGTAAAGTTGAAAGTAGTCTCTCTTGGAAGTTCCAGAACTAGAGGCGTTATGCAATATGTGACTGTTCAAGTCTTTCTCAAGGTCCTTGAGAATGGCCTCAAACTCCCCTGAGCCAGTTTCCTCCTTCAAACCAAGTAAAGTATGCCTGATAATTTTCAACCCGAAGGAATCCACTGGTTTCAAGTCCTCAAGGTCCTTTTCTATAGTTGGTGCCTGAAGGTCTTGAGTGAAATAATGGGGAACGTCTTGGATCAAGTCTCCTCTGACTTGTTTGAACAAATGAACGAAATCATTTGGAACATTACTTTCGGATATTTCTTTGTTCTTAAATACCTCCATCAACCCTTCAGTTCCTATGATATCGATATGGGAGAAAATTTGTCTGGTTTTTTGCACGGAAAACTTGGAGATGTAGTCGATGTATGGAGTGTTTGTATTCATGTACTTTGTGAGAACGATGGCGTAAGTCCTGTCATTGAACTTGATGGCGGGAAACTTGGATGAGAATTTGGAAAGACTGAGTTCTACGTCCTCCAAGGTGGTGTTTTCGTCCAAAGCCCACACCTTGAGATATTCGTTCAAGGTGAAAATAAAGGTGTCTGGGTTGGATAAGAGTGGGTATATGGCTCCCAAAATACGTTCTGCTCTTTCGAAGTTCTTGCTGGCGAGTAATGCATCCAACAACGAATTCAAGTGAATGACGTCCTTTGCAAAGGGAGATCGGGTCACCGGGTCGTACTGCGACGACCACGACACTTCCTTACGGTCCTCGTCGGTGACTTTGTCGAAGCTGTGGTGGTCCAACTCTGCAAAGGACTTGGAGAATGCATTAGGGTGTTTCTTCTTATCAAACGACTTGTGCTTCAAATCATCAAGAAACGACTTGTACATGGGAAACTCGCTGACCGAGGTTTTGGCGGTGGTAAGAGACCCCACCAGGCGCCTGCTGGACGCCATTAGGGCGCTGGGGATTCTCTTTCGATGTACTCTGGAGAGCATGGTGGTGTAGTTGAATAGTAAAATTTGCGAGATGAGTGCGAAGAGATGGTGATGGTGCGTAGAGCGAAGTCGCACACTAAACAGGACTGAACAGTAGTGCAGTAATGAGAGAGGAAGGCACTAAGAAAGAGCGACATTAAGGCCATGTAGGAAGAGAGGAACGGAATAATTACAATTTGGAAGATTGGAAGTTCAAAGGAAATGCGTAGCTTGTAATGTTAGGTGAATAGTTATTCTAGCATAAGAATAGTTGCACTTTCTGAAGTAGTCACTAGGAACGCAGGTCTGATTTTTGGGGAGGTGTTTTGGGGTTGTGCGAGCTTAATGGGCTTTTGGGATGTTCTCACACGATTAGTAATTACACAGAGAATAGGATAACTCGAAGGTATGGGTCCAGGGGTGGTCAGGAGGTGATACAGAAGCAATAGGAATAGATTGAAGAGAAGGGTGAAGTGGTGGGTGAGTTGAAGAAATGTATGAAACAGGCAATTGTGATGTGGAGATGTAGATCAGATGAGCAGCTGTAGTACCAATTCTTCCTATTAATAAATATATGGGATTTACTATAGATATGGAAGAGACCTCTTTTTTGGTCTTTTTTCAACTTCTCTTCTTCGATTGGTCTCAAGATAGAGAGACCTCACTTTTTGACTGCGCTCACAATATCAGGCGTTCTAGTAACTTCAGGTGTAACGATAAACTACTTATTATGAAGTCACATTAGATCGATTGCTTTCTCAATTCCTTCCGGTCCTTCGGGGCCATAAGACTTCTTGTTTTCCCTACCCCCAATTCTTGTAAACTCGAATCCCCTTCTCTTCCTACCGGAAACTCATATCACGTATTCTAAAGATTATATATTCATCCAATGAACCATTAATTATGACTATAATAAAAATTAACTACAAGCCCATTTCTGCTTGTAACGCTTTCAAAGCTTCCTCGTCCTCATCATCCTCAGTGGTGGCTTGTGGTTTCGTCTTGTTGACTGTAGGGAAGTTAGGTAACTCCTCTGCGGGAGCAGGACGCACCTTTTGAGCGGGCACCGCGTGTGCTTCTCTCTCCTCTTCTTGCAATGCAGCCAACTCTTCATCAAGCTCGTCCTCATCAACATATTCGGTACCAACAGGTCTTGATATAGCTTCGGAAATCTCATCAGCAAGCTCCACTTGCTCTCTGATATCATCCATGGTCTCCTCAACCTTATCGACATTGTATTCCCCGTGTATTTGTTTCATGGCAGAAGCACCTTGCTTCATTGCCTTCATGGTCTCTAAGTTCAAGTTGGCACCTTCGATTGCCGTCAACTGTGTTTCCAACGATTCAATCTGGTTCTCTACCTTTATCAAGTTAGCTTCATAACCCTTCTTTCTCTTCAATGCATTCTTGGCTACTGCCTTATTGGTGGAGATATTCTTACGGGCCAATGCATCTTGGTCGGCCATCTGTTGTTCCAAATGATTTCTCTTCTTGTTCAATGTTTGGATGTGCTCCCTTAATTCCACAATAGCCCTCTTAGGGAGCTCCTTCTTCTGGCCCTTGTTGCCACCGAAGAAATAGTTCCACATGATGTTATTAATGCCGTCTCTTGTTTGATTGGATGTATATGAGCTACCAAAGCTTCTTTCGTTGATTGTATTGTACAATCTCAGTCGGTGGCACTGGAGTGTGGATACTCACTGGTTGGTTAGTAAAACTTGTTTTTAGGTGGGATCTGCCACAATATGTGTGATCGTAACGTCTGTTGAATTACATACATAGTGGTCTGTTGAAATATTTAAGAACTTGTCTATGTAAAAGTTCAAGATGGGGTGTGTTCCTTGAGCTCCTCCTCAGTCATCAGTAGTCGTTTATGACACCGGGCATGGAGTGGGCCGCGCACTACCTCGGGTGCAAGCGTTTGACCCTTATCAGCTAGCTAACCACAACCCACAAGAAGAAGAACACGATCAACACTCCAAAGATCTTCAAGAAGAGCCACCTGTTGCTTGTAATATGCGCGTAGTACTTCAAGAGCTCTCTCTGGGCCCCACTAATGTTGAGACTTATATCTTCGACATTTTCATCGATTCTTTGGATTTGCTCACCTTGCTCGCTCACCATGGTGGCTAATTGCTGGAAGAGATTACCCACTTCATTAATGGTGGACTCTATGGTCTCCACGGCTCTGTTTCTCTGTTGAAGGTATTGGGAACCCTGTTCTTCCATTAAGAGCATCTGCTGAGACTGGCTGGGGATGGAAAGGTAGTCGGAGTTTCCGTAGGGCGACATGTCTGGAGGATCTTGGTCGGGATCATATGGTAAGGATGATTGGCTTTGTTGTGCGGACATTAAATATGGATTCTCTCCAAGATTCGACAAGTTGCTAGTGGGCCCGGGAGATGCTGAGTTGCCTGCACGATTGCTGGTGGCGCTGAGAAAGTTTTCTGTTCTGGTCTTGTTCAATATCTCGCTCTTTTGCCTGATTTCCAACACCGTCTTGAACTCACCACTGACATTCTTCATCTTCGAATTCAACAAGTTCAACACATTTTTGGAAAACTGCGATGTTTGCGAGTCCACCTGGATGGACGTCTCTCCCTTGGTGAACCGTTGGAGATTCTGCATGTTTTGTTCAATCTTGAAGATGTCTTGTTTGATCACGTAGGTCAACTCACCTATCTCCACCGGCTTGTCGTCGAAAAGAGGCTTTCTTTTGGCCAATAATGCTAGTTTGCCCAAGAGCTCTGTCACATGCTGTATATCTTTGGCTATGATGCTTGCTTGTTGAGAAAACCGGGACTTCTTTGGAGGCCCTTGGTTGGCACTGCCCCGCGGAGCCTGGTTTTGCTTCTTATTAATTTTGTCAAACGTGGAAACACATTGCTGGAACTCGAAAGTCCTATTCTGTATGGCACTGGACATGATGGGACCGGCTGAAGTCGGAGACTGCGGTGATGGGTATGCTTATAAGGAGAATGCTAGATAAGAGATGCCACCATTACGTTTTGTTATTTAGGACGGCGCGTTGGGTCGCACGTGACTGCAGTGGTGGTGATGGTGGTAGCTTGAGGACTGGAGAAAGAGATAAATTGGAGGTTTCAGTCGTTGAAACTAGCGCTTCTATGCGTTTCTGTTTTTTGTTATGATTATTTGGAGCTCTGGAACGAACGGTTAATCAGGTTTGGTGAATTTCGGGGGGATTTGATGTGTGTAATGTAAGAAGAGTCGTCACGTGCCTTGTCTCATAAGCACTGCTACTACACTGTCGATACTAAACTATTGACTACAATAAACTGGACAAATTTACCTCTCTGGCCATACGTTACGTTTAGTACCACTTTCCTTTCAAAGCCCTTTTTCTACTTTCATGTGGAAACCTCTTGCTGTGAATTTTGTTAGTTTTTACACATTTCGTGAATTTCCAAGATCTTTTCTTTTCAGTCTCAATCTAATTATGGAAGTCAAATTATAGGAGAAGAGATCGACACTTTCCAATCGATTCTGGCCGGTCCCCTTTATGCTAGCAGTAGTGTTTCATTACAACCAGTAAAGAATAATACCAGCTTTGAACGAAATAAATCGCCCTGGCCAAATATTCAATTTCATTAAATATCAGCTGTCTGGCATCACAAGATCTCACCATAACTATCTCTTTTCAACTATTTTACCAAAACGACCTTCACCAAAACCATTCACAACAAAACTGTTAACACCCAAAATACCGTTCCCTCAACTATATCACCTCAACTATATCACCTCAACTATTTCACCTTAACTATATCACCAGAACTATATCACCTCAACTATTTCACCTCAACTATATCACCAGAACCATTTCACCTCAACTATCATCCCTGAGTCTACATCTCCTCAACCCACTTTCTAAGTTACCACCTCCTAAGAATCATCCCACGCAGACTCTCACCCACACTTGTTCTCGCCTTATCTATTGTCACCTCCTAACCTCAACCGTTGTCGCATCTAATCCACGTTCCATCCCTAGCTACCTCCTAAGCACCATAACCCCAGAATCCAAACCTCAGTGCACGCACCTCCCACCAACTCCCGTCCTAATTCGCGCTCCTCGCTATTACCTTTACTGTCCTTCCTACTCTCACTACCTTAAAATGTACGACTGTTGCTTCCCTCGTTTAGCCTCTTTAGAGCCCCCGTCAAACCAACACTGGAGATGGGCCAATGAAAAGCCATTGGGCTTCAGCGAAATAGCCGAAATTAGCACGATTAGTCTCGAGACTGTGGTCACCGCCGAATCAAGCCCATACTTCCTTCCCACTGTAATACTGTAATGTTAGTGTAGGTCACAATTCGTCACCTCTGAACTCCCCCGGCAGCTCAGGCTCAGTAGCTGATTCAAGTGGTTTCTTCCTCCCACCAAAGTAGTGTCGTGCCACGACCCCACCCAATGCGGAAATTCAAATACAGTTCCGACGTGCGCGTACCGGGTCTAGACGAACCGCCAACTCAAATCAAAACAACGCTCTAATATATAACGATTCGAGTTCTTTTACACACTTCGAAACGCAGCAATGAGGGAAATTGTATGTACAGACATTCATCACCGTGAAACAGAGGACAGCTCCAGTGGACGGGAGTTTGTCGGCTTCCAGGGTCCAACTTTGGGGCTGGAGGCGCCTCATCCAACATCAACAAACGCGGTACTAACTCATCTAGATTCATTTATCCACTGGTCAATGTGGTAATCAAATTGTATGTATCGATTCATGAAGCGGAAACTCCAGGTTTAGGGGCCAGAAGTGCCAATCTTTCTCGTGGGTCAAGAAAGACGCGTTCACCAGTCGAATATTAGGATCGTGGCCAGCGGATCGGATACGATCAGTAATCAACTACAACCCACTCAAAACATCAATTCGAGAAGTCAAACGCCATGAAATTCAACTGTACCATCTGGCTTGCTTCTTTGTTATGAAAGCACAACAAGTTGAACGATTAAATTAACCAATAACATGGAAAATGTTCGAAACATGTGATGGATCATTTTACAACGAGCACGCTAGGGTGTTGAATCATGTCACAAGAGTAAGACGAGGTGAAATTTAGACCAAGAAATAGTGGTCCGATTGAGCTCCGAATCAATACAGGCCACGAAACTATCCTGAAACATTTCCGATTCAATTCTTTTGAGTCTTGTACTAACATTTAGGGTGCTGCATTCTGGGAAACCATTTGTGGTGAACACGGATTGGACAACAACGGTAACTACCACGGTACTAACGACATCCAAAAGTCCAAGTTGAACGTCTACTTCAATGAAGCTAGTTCCGGAAAGTATGTTCCACGTGCCGTCATGGTCGATTTAGAGCCAGGTACTATTGACAGTGTCAAGACTTCTAAGATCGGTAACTTGTTCCGTCCAGATAACTTCATTTTCGGTCAAAGCTCAGCCGGTAACGTTTGGGCCAAAGGTCACTACACCGAAGGTGCTGAATTAGTTGATTCCGTCATGGATGTCATTAGAAGAGAAGCTGAAGGATGTGACTCTTTGCAAGGTTTCCAAATAACACACTCTTTGGGTGGTGGTACCGGTTCTGGTATGGGTACCTTGTTAATTTCCAAGATTAGAGAGGAATTTCCAGACAGAATGATGGCTACTTTCTCCGTTGTTCCATCTCCAAAACTTTCCGATACCGTTATTGAACCATATAACGCTACCTTGTCTATCCACCAATTGGTCGAAAACTCCGATGAAACCTTCTGTATTGACAATGAAGCTTTGTACAACATTTGTCAAAAGACCTTGAAGTTGCCAACTCCATCTTACGTTGAATTGAACAACTTGGTTTCTTCTGTTATGTCTGGTGTTACCACTTCCTTGCGTTACCCAGGTCAATTGAACTCTGACTTGAGAAAGTTGGCAGTTAATTTGGTTCCATTCCCAAGATTGCACTTCTTCATGGTTGGATACGCCCCATTGACCTCCTTAGGCTCCCAATCTTTCAGATCATTGACTGTTCCTGAGTTGACTCAACAAATGTTCGACTCCAAGAACATGATGGCTGCCTCAGACCCAAAGAATGGTAGATACTTGACCGTTGCTGCCTTCTTCAGAGGTAAGGTTTCTGTTAAGGAAGTTGAAGATGAAATGCACAAGGTTCAAACCAAGAACTCCTCTTACTTCGTTGAATGGATTCCAAACAACGTGCAAACTGCCGTTTGTTCTGTTGCTCCAAAGGGTTTGGATATGTCCGCCACCTTTATTGGTAACTCCACCTCTATTCAAGAATTGTTCAAGAGAGTGGGTGACCAATTCAGTGCTATGTTCAGAAGAAAGGCTTTCTTGCACTGGTATACCTCTGAAGGTATGGATGAAATGGAATTCACCGAGGCCGAATCCAACATGAACGATTTGGTGAGTGAATACCAACAATACCAAGAAGCTAGTGTTGATGAAGAAGAGGAATTGGACTACGCTGACGAAGCTCCATTGGATGACCAATTAGAGTAAACGTAACGTCATGTGGTAATCCCTTATGTTTATTTCTCTTTGCTTCTTATATATAATACTTAATTTATACCCTGTTTGCGATTCGGGATCCGTCCCTAGTAGAAATATCAACATATAGACACCCGATACAGCCCTTCTAACCATTAAAAATATTTTAATAAGCCATATTAAGTTAGGATTGGTGGCATCATAATATATACTTGTCGAACATTATGCCGGTTTAATTTAGTTGTCATAAATAATGTTTAACAGATTCCACCTAAAACAACAATTTATAACTTCTTTTCCAACCATACTATGCAAATTCTATGATTTCACAATTCCTAAAATCCCTGATTCCTATTTCGTGCAAGGGATGTTTTGAAACCCATATCATAGTGAAATTGTTAAGTGTTATTAAGTCACTCTCAAAACTCCTGCAGTTACCCCTTCACTTCTCCTACACCGTTCTGAAACCAGCTTTGCTGGGCTTATATTACTATATCGCTTACGCTAATGCAAATCCTCATGAAATCCTTAGTTGGATCTAAGGAAGTTCTTCACAAAGTCGTTCTTATCGACAATGTTGGTAGAGTTTTGGTTGTCGAAGTATCTCATAACATGACACTGTTGCTTCCAGAAGTTGATCAATTCTTGGAACTCCATTTGGCCCTTCATCAACAAGTGGTTGTTGACCCCCAAATCGGAGACAAATCTTTGTCTTTCGAACTCTTGACGGATCTTGGTCTTGACGTTGGAGACTGGCATGTCCAACTCATACAAGTCGCAAAATTCTCTGGAGTAGCGCATGTACTTGCGGTACAAGTGCAAAACCCGCTTTCTCATGTCGGCCTGGGTCAAGGACCGGCGGGTGGTCTCAGCAAACTCGGTAGCTAAAGTCATGGCGGTGGTTGTAATGGGATTTTTTTGAAGAGATTTGGTTGGCTGAGAGATCACGTGGAACATAATCATGTGACCACAACATGTTTTTTATACAACCACCTATATCGTTCGCTTTTATCAGTAACATTACACCCGGAGCCAAGTGGAGTTAGATACGACTATTCAAGTGGCAGAAACTATGTTCAACTCCAACTAGTTCTAATTTCAATCCTTTTTTGGTACATTGAAGTGGTTGTTTTGATAAATTCTTAGTGCCTGCCACTATCAGCCGCATTGGAAATGTCATATTATGTGCAGTCCACTTTGTTGGAAGGCTGCAGCGATGTAGCATGTTCAAAGTATCCGTATGTAGTTTTAATACGAATAAGAGTGTAAGTGTGCATTATTGAAAAGGGATGAATCTTGGTACAGTTTGAAATTGGATACATTTGCGTGATCTTTCCAATTTTGACAAGTAGATAGTCTGCTACGTATATCCTCAATAATACCTTGAGTTCTCAACTATATAAATAACTAAAGCGATTTATGGAGTGAGAGAGGATCTTATCTGGCGTAAAAGTATACCAGAAGGCTCGAGTAGTTTGACAAAACGACATAATTCAAAACACCATTCCCATTTTCCAGCATGGTCAAGCATTAATACGATCTTGAGAATGATCCCCTTATCTTTATCATTCAATAAATAATCTTGATTTTTCTTTTTCTTCTCCTTTTTACTAGTGTGGTTCACCGGCTCCTCCTTCTTCACATTGAGATACACGATCAAAAAGTTGTAGCACAACTCAACATCACCTTTCTCAATTAACCTGTGCATGAAATCTACTGGCGAAGTATCCAAAACCTCAAAGAAATATTCCCAATATCCGACTTCAATTTTGCGTAGACATTTGATAAAAATGTGTTCTGAATTATCATTCAACTCTATCAAGTCTATCAAAATTCGCAAAACAGAAACCTGCTTGTCATCGTCCTCAGTGAGGTATTTGAAAAGGAGTAGCTCCAAACAGTAAGCATAACCTTTGAAATGAGAATATTTAGCAGCAATGTCCTTGATGCTGTGACGTTTATGCAATAGTTCGTTCTCGATGAAATTGTTGAGAATCAATTTGTGGCTCAATTTCGGTTTGAGTATGAGACCCCCGTTGAGGACCTTATCTATTGTTTGATTCTCTATAACAAGTAATTCCAAAGAATCCTCATACCCATTATTCGAGCTCAATTCCACTGGTTGATAATTATCAATATCTATGACAATTGGACTGGGCGATCTAGAAACATCCTCCGGGGTATCTATTCCATCATTTACTAGTTCAGACGCATTGAATGCGTGATCGAGAAGATCCTCTATTTCGTACACCAATGACTTTTGACCGGTAAATACGTGTAGATATTCCGAGAACTTACCATTGAAATTAACAAAATGCGTCTTGAATGATTCCACAGATGTGTTGATCAGAATCAAATCATACATGTTGCTGGGTTTCATGGCACTGATAGGGTTCGAATTATCCTTGACGAATTGATTTTTCAACAAATATAACTCTCCTGTGCCCAACAAGAACAAGAAGTGCTTATTCTCGATCATGGTAGACTTTATGATGCTCTTGAGATTAAGTTTAGAACTCATGGTTGACAAATGTATAGTCTTATTGACCCCAATGAACACATTATAACTCTTTTGTTCCGAGAGTTCGGTCATTTCATCAAGAATTAATTTGCGATCATTGAACTCTATTATGACCAACCTCAAATCTCTGGTCAAAATAAGTAAATTGGTCAAGTTGTTGGAAATTTGAACTGTATCAACATTTATAAATGCAGTTTTGAAATCATACTTCCAAAGTATTAAGTCACTATCGAACACAAAATCTTCACCTCCATTGCCAAATTTGGATAACGGTGTATTCAATACAATAATCTCATCAACCACATGTTCCATATCATGATCCATGAACTCAGCGCCATCTTCAGGCGTAAAATCCTCGTTGAATTTTCTATTAATCAAGACCAAGTAATCGTTAAACCAGAAGTGTTTCACTATATTCATTGAGTCTGCATAATAATTTTTAAAGTTGAACCATAAGACTTGATTAACTTCGGCATTGACCGAACTTGTCACTTGTGCCGATGTCTTATTCAGATCACTCTCATCTTGATAATGCAGAACCGCTGTGAAAGGAGTAGATATGGCTATTTCTTCTCCATATGTCATGGAGAGTTGATTGTATTTATTTCTGGAGACTACCAATTTTCCACTCATGCTCTTAACGGATTTAATATTGGTTCCATTGTACAGTTCAATTCTTCTGATGATACTTTTGAATTTGGGAGGAATAGGAAACTTGACGAAAGATTTGTTCTTGAAAATCACACTGAGGTAGTTGGAGTCCTTAAAGTTCACGGAAGTTTCGTTTGTGTGAGTAAGTAAATTAACCAAAAATATTTTCTGCTGATTCTTGTCGATGACATATAAAGCTGCTGAATTCGGACATATTGTCAAGTTCGAAGCTTTCAAAAATTTTCTGTTCTCATCAATTCGATCTTCAAGCTCATTTACGATTTCGCTTGACGAGAAGAGTAGACATCCAAACCTTGAATGTATTGACCAAAATCCAGTTTCCAAATTCAAAAGGGTGAAGAATTCACCACAAGAAGACCATTCGACGTCACTAAATTCAAATTTGGTTTTGCAAACAGTCCTCAAGTATTCGAGACTAGAACTCTTATGATCGATTTTGAATATTTGTAATTCATTCTCCGTGATAACCGAAATGAGGTCATAGGTAGGATTGAATGAGAAATTGAGTTTGGTCGAGTTCAACGAACACCTCAATTTGGTACCTACCGCAGTGACTTCTGAGTTTTCGGGAGCTTCGAATTTCAATGACCAAAATTCGTTGTCTTCATTAACGAAGAGAAAATAATTATGGAATATATTATAATTGATCCACAATATTTTGGACTTCGATTTGTACCACTCTGTTTCATACAAGGAAAGAACATAGTTCTTGAATGATTGGATATTGATAATTTGAAAATGGCTATCTTCGAAGTCCGCTTCATCCGCTTCATCCACGTGCTTATCCTGTCCATTGAAAATGATTAGGTTGTGACTATTTTGCTTCAACCAGTACTTTTCAAGCCCGATTTTGATTTTCAACATTTTGAAAATTGATATCTTTGCCGACTCCACCACAAACCCTTCTTGCTCGTCTTCTATCTCCTTGTTGTTCGAACTCTCGACATTTTCTAGGTTTATAGTCGTCTTGTCACCACCCTGAATGATTGTTTTCGTAGCCGATTTGATGAAACTGGCCAAACCGAGTCTTTTAGAGGTATCACTGAACGGAACTCCTGCCTGGAGTGCCAGATCACCTTTGGCACTGTCTATTTCGTACAAGGAAGCACTGTAATTGATGAAGATCTGATAAATCACCAAGTACTCCATGTCGGTTTGCACAAACAAGTTCACGGTAGTTAGCTTTTGCAATTGGACCGTGTTGACCGAGACGTGTTTGGTCTTGACATTGACATTCTTCCCGTGTTGTGAAATGGAGTCTTCGGTTCTGCAATGCGAAGATATGGGGAGAAACGTATACTGGTTCAAGAGGTACACCGAGGTTGGCGTTATCACGGCTACTAACGGAGTGTGAGCTATGTGGACTAGTTTGATGATAGGTTCATTGAAAGGCAAAGGCACCAGAGTGTCGGGACACGATTCGATCCACACCATTGGCGGTTCTTAGTGGTTATGATGATACAAGTGAAAGTGCCAGGTGAGAGTTTGTGTGGGTGGGATTGTTACGTAACGCGAACTCAGGGTAGCCACGGTATGAAAGAGTCAGGTGACAATTACAGAAAGAGGCATGAGTGACGGGGTCTCGAGGGCAGAAAGGGACGACATACTGGAAGTGAGCGGTGTAGAGTGGTACGAGCATTTCTGGCCGAGGAAATGAATTGGGAAGACCAACTTCGGTAACATTATGGCCACCTAGTGCACTCTCAATATGCGAGGTCGCATAGAAACGTCACCTAACCAAAGAGGTCCGATGTCCACCATAACCAGTTAGAAACAACAACAGCAAAGAGCATAGTCCCCCTTCATGAAGAGCATCCTCGGACTCCAATGCTACCGCGATTCTTCTACAGCTTTCGTCGGTACGTGAGTTTGGTGTGCCCCATATTTGGAAGTACATGGTGTGTCAACCAAACCAGTCTTGTCTAATAGTCTACACTAGTAGAGAAAAACAGAGTGGGGACAAAGTGCAACAAACGCATAACAAGAAATTGGGCGTGTGGTCTAGTGGTATGATTCTCGCTTTGGGCGATTGATCAGTAAACTGAACAGTTAACAAACATGCGAGAGGCCCTGGGTTCAATTCCCAGCTCGCCCCGATTCTTTTTTTTGCGTTTTTGGTTTCAGCTTTTGCACCTCAGTAAAGAGCACTGGTGTGATGTGTGGAATCGAAGGACAAGAGAGGAAGCAGGATTTTGAACGTACTGGGGCATGTAGGTTCCAGGTACCATGGAGCCACGGCTTATCGAGTTGAGAAGTGATGTGTGAAGCATGTCGGCACAAAAGGAGTAGAGTGTTTGGTGGTTGGGGTCGATGGTGGTTGGGGTCGATGTGAATTTTTCAATCCTCGGAGATGAGATCAAGAGACGAATCATATAGAAGATGCCATGACATTATTGCAGGCACGAAAATCTACCATGGTGTGGGTCAAAACAGACGTGTTTTCATGAGCAGCAGCGATACCTGAACGCCGAGTAGAAGTGTGTCTGATCAGATGTAGCGAGCTTGGTGATCTCAGTGAGAGTCTGTAGAGCTTGAAGATTTTACTTCATGAAATCGTTGCAGGAGAGTAAAATTGCAGAGGTATGGATTTTTCAGTAATAGATTTCATCAGTTTCCAAGTTCAGCGTAACCTGAATATTTGTTGCTTATATTCCGAAGTACGGAAATCAGTCTTAGCTTGATATGAAGACAGGCATTTCATTCGGATTTGACCCCTTCATAATTTCGAGGTGCAACCTCCAAGATATCATCATCTCAGAGTACTGCTACTGTCAGCTACATTAGTACGTCGCCCTGACCGGATCGATATGTAGTGTATATTACCCGATTAGCTAATAAACAAGGTCCTTATACAAGAACGCCAAGTGAAAGATATATGATAAGACAGGGGGGTGATTAACGGTAAGACTTTTGGAATCTGGCTCTGGCACCACGACCACCGAACTTCTTTGGCTCCATTCTTCTGGAGTCGGCGACCAACAAGGTCTTGTCGTAAGCAGCGAAGATCTTCTTCAACTCGTTCTTGGAAGCCTCATCGACGAACTTTTGGTGGTAAGCAACCAAACCCTTGGCAATGGCTTGTCTGATGGCGTAGACTTGAGAGACGTGACCACCACCGGTGACCTTGACTCTGATATCGATGTTTTGGAATTTGTCTAAGCCAACGAGGGTGAGTGGCTCGTAGACCTTGAATCTCAAGATTTCTGGTTGGACCAAGGTGATTGGGGAACCGTTGACCTTGATCAAACCCTTACCGGCCTTGACGTGGGCAACAGCAGTAGCGGTCTTCTTTTTACCAAAAGTCTAGATGTTAGTAGTGAACGTGAGTCAGATATTCCATGGGGCTACAACCTCCGATTTCGATGCTTCCAATCCACAAATCCACGAATATCGCTCGGGAAACCACATCGGATGATTTGGTAGGGCCCGAGTGCTTGAATTTCTCAACAAATCCATGCTGGACTGACAGCATGGATTCCCACTATTCTAAGTGAATCGATTTGGAACGACGGTTCTGGGCCGCCATTGGCTCCGTGATGGGCAGCGTTTCACACGCAAGGGCAAGTGGTGGTGGTATTCACATCGAGGATTCGGATTCCCCATGTCTGGAAACTATTATGGGTACATACTTGGACAGATTGAGTGGACATCTTGTGCTTCGTGAAGTTGAAAGAAGTAAGTTAAAAATTTTCTAACAAATTTTCGGCCTAGGTGAAAAGTCGCTGGGAGTGCGACACCCATACCGCAGTAGTGGGACTGGATGGGGCATGCACGTGACCGAGACCACCGAAGTGGTTTGTGGTGCGGTGACAGTCGCGGCCTGCAGGTATGGCGTGCTGGAGAGTACGCACCATTCTCCAAAATACAGATTTTCAGTGACTGCGTTTTCCAGCACCAAATGTCACAGGAACCTGCAAAGCGCCGTTTGCAGGTTTTCCCGGCTCGCACCAACTGTGCGCATTACCTATATGGAAAATTTTTAACACTGGTTCGTCTTCTTTTCCCTCACATCCAAGATGGCTATCTCCAAGAACTTACCATTATTGAAGAATCACTTCAGAAAGCACTGGCAAGAACGTGTCAAGGTTCACTTCGACCAGGCCGGTAAGAAGGCTTCCAGAAGACAATCCAGATTGTCCAAGGCTGCCAAGATTGCCCCAAGACCTCTCGATGCCTTGAGACCAGTTGTCAGAGCCCCAAGCGTCAAATACAACAGAAAGGTTAGATCCGGTAGAGGTTTCACCTTGGCCGAATTGAAGGCCGCTGGTTTGACTGCCAAGTACGCCAGAACCATCGGTATTGCTGCTGACCACAGAAGACAAAACAAGTCCCAAGAGACTTTCGACGCCAACGTTGCCAGATTACAAGAATACAAGTCCAAGTTGGTTATTTTCGACAAGAAGACCAAGGCTTCTGAAGCTGCCAGCTACAAGCAAGTTTCTTCCGCAGCTGCTTTCCCAGTTGTCCAACCAGCTGTTGAGTCTGCTCCAAGAGCTGTCCCAGAACAAACTGTCTCTGCTTACACCACCTTGAGATTGGCCAGAAACGACAAGAAGTACAAGGGTATCAGAGAAAAGCGTGCTAGAGAAAAGGCTGAGGCTGAAGAAGAGAAGAAGAAGAAGTAAACTTCCACTAATGTACATTTATCTAGTATGTGAATAATATCATCATATTGTCTTACTGTAGCAACATTGACGTTTATGGTTAATGAGTTGATTTCTTCGCCCCGGTGCATGGTACTGAATCATGTATGTCATCTCAGATATATATATTGGGGTAAACACTTGAGGTTTACATAAAGGTCCTAATGGTGGTACCCTTTTTTTCGTATGATTTGCGCATGAACTCATGTCTTATCTTTCAGACTTTCATTTTCCAGTAGCTTTTTTTATCAGAAGTCAACCTCATTGTTAGATTCACTAGTTTTCTTTTCTTTGCTAACATTATATTTTATGACCTGTCATGCTACTGTTGGTTCTGAAAGGTAATTCACATGATGAATAATTCATTCTGCGAGGCTTCGCATCATGAGGTATAATTTCACATTAATAAAATGTGATTTCCGTTTTAGTATCGCAACTGTTATCCAACAATTCCAGTCTGTTACATCAAGACGAAACAAATTTTAATGTTCGATAGTTGGTAGTTTGGAAAAATTCACAACTCCGAAACTACTATTATTATTTATTTTAGGAGTACAAATTTGTGAAATTCTACGACAACTTTGGACTGAAAGTCAAGGATTAAATTTTCATTTGATGTCTCAAAAAGATGACTCAATTATACATTTCTGTGTTTGATACGTACATTGAATCCGTATTTTTGTGGGTCTTCTCTCTTATTTTATAATTTTTAGTGCTCTTTGAATTTTGGGGATGTGGAGATCTTGAACTGTACCAATACATACATTTCAATAATCTTTAAAGTTGTGTTTCCACTCAAAATTGCAGAACTCTTTAATGTACTATTTTATCAGCTGGAACATATTCGCTTAAAAATCGAAACTATACTACTTAATTGAAGAAGAATTAATGATTGTAGATTATGGTCTCAGAGGAAGTCCATTTCGATTTGTGATGCAATTACTTCATAAGAAAAGCTTGAAATCTAAGAAACACTGAAAATTCTATGAAGACAATCTAAGGTTCTTGAAAATTGTCATAATCATGAGACGTTTCTGGTGTAAATTGTATTGAGTTTTGTATCTAACTTGAAAATTAGGAGCGAAAGGTCAATAGTGAGAGAACAATAACCCCCACACACCAATTGCAGCAAACAGCACCCAATCTTGTTTCATCAAACTCTTCACTGAATTCTGCTTAGTCTACTTCATCTCATGATTTGTTCAAGTCCGATATCGTAGATTTATAGAATTATTTTTGTACTTATACCACCATTGTAAATCACTACATCATGACAAAGATCGATGTGATGCCATGCTTATCACTTCTACCGGTGACTCCACAACAAGTCTAACATTCAGGCTAGTGTTCATACAGATACACCCCGTCTCGTACTAACAAACCTACGTTTGAAGCATTCCACAACAATGTGGATTCTTGTAATCCTACAATTTTTGATCTTCAATTATTTAATACAATCTATACAAACCTAAACTACCCAACCGTAATGAACTGCAAAGGTTTAGATCACATCGTTTAATCGAACAAACCGAAACCCATGTCATCATCGGATTCTTCCTTGGCTTCTTCAGCCTTCTCTTCAGCAGCTTCTTCAGCAGCGGCACCACCGGCAGCGGCACCACCAGCTGGAGCAGCAGCAGCTGGAGCAGAGGAGAAGTTGAAGAAGAATTCCTTCAAGTCCTTACCCTCCAAGGCCTTGGCGAAGATGTCAGCCCAGATGGACTCGACTTCAATGTTGGCCTTTTGGACCAAGGTCAACAACTTGTCGGAGGTGATTTCGACGTCGGCGTCGGTCAAGATCAAGGCGGCGTAGGACAAAGCGGTTTCGACAGACATTTCACTAGAGATAATCAGTTTAAGCTAAGGCAGACTATTCTTAGATGGTGAAGAGTTAAGTAAGTGAAAAGTTCTTCATTGCTTGTGCGCGAGTGGGTGTGCGAGGGAGGGCGCAAGCCCTATACTATCACGTGCGAAGAGATGATCTTCCGTGTGCAGGATACGTATAACCACGAGGTTCGGTGTGAATTGGTCACGTGCCTCGATTTGCACCCAACTCTGGAACCGGTCCTCTAAGCCCAGATATTGGTTCCAGAGGGGTACAATGGTGGATTGAATGGGTTGAAGAGATGCGTGGGCTTTTCAGGGACTGCTGGAAAGCCAGGAACTCGCGCTATCCCATTGAATTTTACCGGAGCAGTTGAAAACTGGGACAAGTATTCGCATGGATTGGCAAATGTGATAGTTTATGACAATAACGGGCCCCTTGTTTGGTATGTCCATTTTCCTAGGTCTTGTTCATTCAACAGTCATTTCGCGAAATCATGGATGCAATTACAAGAATTATTAGTATTAATATTATTATTATTATTTTATGACATAAAATTCATTATTGGTGTCTCGTTCGCAGTCTATGATCTATCACGAATTTCACAGAACTTCATGTACAGTGGACGGGTCCATATTCTGATCCGTTTGCCGTAGTAGATGAAGAAGATACACGACAACATGACCACGGCCTCGATTACCGCAAGAATAATCAACGTGTTGGTGTTACCCATTGCATCCAACCAGGGAGAACAAGTAAAGGTGAAGATACATGCGATGGCATTATTGATCACCGCAACCCCAGACATCATCTCGATAACCATTTCGGGGTACGCATCCATAAGATACGACATACTCACGTCACCAGCACATCCAAAACCGAAACCCACCAACCCAAGGGCGAAGTAGGTGGCACCCCATGGCCAGGCCCTATCGGTTCCAACTCCGAAACATGCCAACCCAATTGGCGAGATAATACCAGGGAGAATAAGGAACCACAACCGGGTTTCGGCCTCTTGAATACCGTTGTTTCTCTTGGCCATCCAAATACTGAAGTAGTCACTCAAGGTACCAGCAAAGAAACACCCGATGACTGCTCCGATTAACGTGGGGATGTTCATGAGTGCCACTCCGGTGTCACTGTAGCTGTATGGAGGGTCATAAAAGTCGTCGTCTTCCACAGTAAGATAGAATGTGAGCAACGCATCTTGCACACCCCAAACGATACCACTGAAAATCACTGGAGGGAACGTGAACACCTTAAACAAACTCACCACCTGGCGACAGTACTGTTTGAAACCGGTACCACGGACATTGGTGGCGAATGTGATGAGCTGCACCCGTTGCCAGTATGGTTTTCTGGGTTCATGGGCGCCCTCGGTGATATAGGTGGACAAGTCCTTGCCCACAAGGGTCTTATCTATTGGGTTGGGGGAATCGGTCAGGTTTGATTTTTCGTGGGCATGGGAGTTCTTTTCGTCCGAATGGTGGGAGTCGTGGTCGCTGGACTCTGACTGGAGCACCGAGTGCTTGTACTTGGATCTGTCGAAGTAGGTCTCGTCCATCACGAATACGATGAACAAGAGCAACACGAACGAGATGATGACGGCAACCCATCCCACCCAGCGGAATCCCACGTACTCCACGATGAAGCCCGCGATCAATGGCCCCAAGTACGTTCCCACCGAGGTGGCCAAGATATAAAGAGTCAACACCGAACCCAACGAGTGGAAGTAGCTCAAATCCGTCATCGAGAGCTGGACCTGTGCTTCGGCACAGCTCTCCAGGATCCCCACGAACATTTGCGACCAGATGGTGTCGGAGGTGTCCTTGGCCAAGGCGAACCAGATGGCCCCAACCAAACCAAATAGTATACAGATGAAGTAGGAGATTTTGCGGCCGTAGATGGACGCCAACGGCGTGAGGAGGATGGGACTGATGGCGATGCTGGCAAAGAGCACTCCGGCCCCGGTGTTCATGGAGTCGTAGGAGATTCCGTACTCTTCGTTGAGGGCATCCTGGGTGGCCCCGGCATCGTTGGAGGTGGCCGCGGTGAAGCCGGTGATGAATGCGAGGATTGACACATTGACGAACTTCCGCCAGAACAGCCAGTTGAGCGGGTCGTTGGGCGAGTCACTGGGCTGGGGGATCAAGATGATGTTCCCCTTGCGCTTGAGTGGCTGGCCCAGCTTGGGGTCGGTTTCTTCGCCTGAGAACGTGGTGGAGTAGATGTTGCATGTACCCGGGATATACTCTTCGCTGGAGCGATCGTTGATTTCCAAGTTGGTGGGAATGACTTTCACGGATAGTTCTTCCATGGTATGCGGTGGTTGGACGGTTGTGCGGAGCTTGGAGCACTTCAACTAATGCGGAGGTGAACCCAGGACGTCCCCAGGTTATATACGTCATCGGGCACCCACAGATGCGTGCTGACTCTCAGCAAGGTGATAACGGCATTCGCAGATAATGCGCGATAAGATTGGATCGAGGAAGCCCTGGTGTCAACTCCAATTAGGCACACAATGCCGTATGCGAAAACAGACGTAGGATGCGCTGGGAAATGAGGTAACAGTCTATGGGCCAAAGACACCCACAAGCGAATGGGAGTGGGCAGAGGTCGGCTAGGGATCGGCTAGGCGCGGGAGGTGGCTGCTGGTGTACAAGCTGTCAGAGCTGTCAGAGCCGTGAGAGCCGTGAGAGCTAGTGGGACTGAGCAAAGCTGGTGCGGTGGTCGTCGTTGGGGACTGCAAGGAAATTGTGGCCGGTGAGGGGACCCAGGACTTCAGAAGCCTGCAAAACCGACGTGCTGCTTTTTCTTGCTACAGGTGTCCATCTGGTGCGACGGACTTGAAGTTCTGGTCCCCGGGCATGGCATTTTGTCCGCGGCAATTGCCCTTTTTTGGTGTCTCGGTTCCTGTCGTATCTGGTATCTCTGTGATCTGTACATAGGTTCTATCTGATCTCTGTCGGATCTCTGTCTATCTCTAACTCTCGAGATCTCTAATTAACTTAACAGTCACCCGGTCAAACCTTTCAATTGATGCGATTCAGCCGAAGATCTGCATTTCCGCAAACGGTAATTCGAGTGCAATTACTTGCGCGGCGGGGGGGAGCGAATGCCGGGGTTGGGGCGCCGATGGGGTCAGTGTGTAGGCTCGAGCGAATGTTTGGCACTGCCTGCCACACGTGATACTGACAAACCAAGAGGCACTACAGGACCACCACATCAAGAACTATGGGACGACAAAGTGCCATCTGAAATGGGAATGGAGATAGTGGGGGCTCGCAGCACCTAGCGGTACAACCAAATAGGCAGAAATTTGGGAGAGGGGTCGAAGGAACGGTTAGGCAGCTTCAGTGCGGGCACTTTCGCGCTACTCTATTCTCTTAGTAATGGCCACTCATGTGACATGAAAGGTCACCTGGAGAAGGGATTCGTCGAAGGCTCCATATAATGCTTTCTTGGCACCCAAGGGACGGTTTGGTCGATGTGCTTTGCTTGTCCAACTAACTATCGCGGCCAATTCCCACCCTACGAGACAGGCAGACGGTGGGATGGAAGTCGCACATTTCAGTACCACTGTAGCACTTTATTATATCGAGCCGGCCCGTTCAACAATAGGCAGATCCAGTAGATTTCATCGGGGGCGCTCGGCTCTGGGTCCCCTGCGGAGTTAAACACTTATGCTCCAGGGGCCGGTTCAAAACTAGTGCTGTTCCGCAGGAAATAGTCGGTTTAGTTGCATCAGGTGAAACTTGCCAATGCCGGTCAGGGACTTGAGTAGTGGTTGCGGTGCCCCCACCAAATCCCATGAAAGCTTAATTCCTTCCATGTTTACCCTTTCAGTAGTGACAGTATTTTTAGATCCAGTGGTTTCTCAAGGGCCTGCGACATTCGGAGTAAACACGGATATCTATAATTAGGATGCTAAAAGGAACCTCTCAGGGCCCTAAGCCGACCCTCAATTCTCTGAGCCCCTCAAACACTTCCCACCCCCTCGTCCACCATGTGTACCCCCAACGATGGTTGCTTCGAAAGCACGAAGCTTGTAGTATACTTCCAAGATAATCACATTGCAGGTGATTTTCGGCACAGAGTGACCATCTTTTTAGTATTGATTTCTCCACACACAGAATTAATAAACGTAAAATCATGTAGAGGGAATTTCTCCCACTTTTCTTGTCCAGAAGTAGCTATGACATAAAATCCATTTTCAAAGACAGCACCAATGATACACTTTCAACCCCTTGAAAAACTAATTCACGCTTACTCATCTATTCCTTCTTTTTAGGTTTCGTCAAGTTATGAATTCTTTGCTATTACATAGGAACTGCAACGAGTAATCTACCGAATTGACCAGCACAATCACTTCAATTCTATACTCTAAAATCATTCGTTCGGAGTAGTTTCACTTCTTGAATAACTCAAGTATCACCCATACTCAGTACTGTGTAATTTCTGCTCCCCTTGATTATACTTTTTTCTCGAGACTTAATCTGAATTACACTCCAGTGCTGGTGAAAAACTGAATCTGGCCACAAAATCTCTCACACTGCACTCGGGACTAACTATTTACACCGAGTAGGCTAGTTTTTATTGCCAGAACAACTTTCTTCTATTTATTGCATCGAAAACATGTACCCATTCGAGGAACAGCAATACTCAAAACGATTAGTAGATGTGTGAATAAAAAGAAAAGGCATTGGTAGGAACATTGGCATACTAATGGCCCTAAATCGATGTTCCCTCTCCTCTTCGCTGCCTCGGACCATCTCCTCAGAAATTTCTATTAATCGCAGCAATTTGAAAGGTCAACAAAAAACCCCAAAATTAATCCCAAACTGCCCCATTTTGATGGTACGGGTGCGTCTGAAATATCAGTTCGGCTCATACACTCTTGAGTCAGAGCGCTGGGGTTTCAAACGGATTATCCAAGTGAGGCAACCACAACCTCCAAGAGGAAACATTACTGGGGGGAAAATTCTAACAATACTTCAGGGCACAAATCACGGCTATCTTTGCTGTTTCAAACTCAACCCAAACTCAACCCACTCCCTAGACTGTACTGCACCTGGGAAAAAGTACGACCGAGCATGAGGAGCAGTGGAATTGAGTGATCTCACCAGCTAGCCCATTTGCCCATTTTTGTCGGCATTTTAATTTGTAAACTTGTCACTGATTTCAATCCACTCGGGCCGAAGTCCCGTATTGTGTCTCTGGCCTGTCACTTTGATTGTTTGTTGTTGGTTTCAGTTACTCTTCAAGGCCACTAAGGTCTGATCAGCTCAGAGGTTATGAGCTGTGCCGTGGGGCGACGCGGAAAAACTTCGCTGCAGTTTGTTTGTCTATTTTTATTTGTCAAAACATGTGCGACGCGTATTGTTCCTGTGCCAACAATCGGACAATTTGCAAATATGTTCCACCCTCCAAATGTCGTACGCAAACTCGGGCCCAGAGTTCCTAGCTAGGGCCAAGTCAAAGTGCAAGCCAAGAGCAAAAAGACTCAAGGCCGGACCACAGGTCATTCCCCGGAGAAAAACGCACATTTCGCACTCCCCAGTTTTTTTCAGTAATTTTCAGTACCATTCAGTGTTTTCAGCCAGCACCCTTGTGTAGATCTTAGGTCACTCTTTGATCGCTACTTCTGTCATAGGAAGCTGTAGCAGTTGTGGGGACTGTGGTGGTTCTCATGATGGTAATGGTTGGTTTGCTGATTCGCAGCCAGCTCCGTTCCAGAAAGTAGTCACTCCTTGCCCTTGTTATTCAGTTAATGCGGTAATGACCGCTGCGCGAAGCCAGCCTCCGATTGAGCCCCCACCATGTCCCAGTGACAGCGGGGCGGCGAATGTCGCACCATGTCAAACAGTCCGTCCTGCAACCAATAAATGCGACCAGTGGGTCAATTGCTCCTCACGGCTCCAGCAAATGATGTTCCGGAGCCAATGACGTCTCGAAACCAACAAGTTCGCGGAACCAATACCTTCGTGCAACCAAAACATGCCAGGCCGATGGCGTTTCAGAGCCCAATGGCCGAATTCTAAACTCTCCACCACCAGTGCCGATCGCTGCCAGCGCCTCCCATGTTGACGTAAACAAACGTCGACATCGAATGTGCAATATCTAAAAGCGCAGACTGCTGAAACTTGCTAACTTGTAGAGCACTGGAATGAGAACGTGCAAACACTACTATTGGCCAATCGCTGGTTGCGTGCCATTAGTAAAACTTATTCATCTCCATGGGCTCCCCTACCGAAGGGGAGCCATGTAAGGAGCCCATGGCCCTGCCAGGGCTCCTGTATGCTGTTTACCTGGCGGTGATACAATAATAATATTCCACTTTGGAACCACAAAGAACAGGCCCAACCGTAGGACAATAACACACCGCGTGCTATCGTAACCGCATTGGTGCGGGCCACGCGTAATCAATGCCTTCCGCTGTGGTGGATTGTAAGCAACCATACGCAATGAGCCAACATGAACTAACCCCAACCAGACCCAATGAACTAACATTGTCCAGGCCACCCAGCCCAACACCGTACGCACATGCCCAACTGTCTCACCTGCCAACCTGCCAACCTTGCAACCTGCCAACCTTGCCTAACCAGAGAGGCTCCACCAGCAGCCTCCTCCACTAAGCCTCGCTTCCCTGTCACGGCCCTATCTCCGCCAGTTACGCTTCTATTAACAGCTCTTCTCTCCCAGTCCGCCGTTTTGTGCCCCACTATTGTGGTACCACGCACTCGCTGCTCACACAGGCACTTCCTCAATGCACGCCAATGCTGCATGATTCCTGCACCAGACGCAGAGATCTGGTTAATTTCATCCCTGCTGGGGCTCCTTGCATTGCAATTTGAACAAGGGGGTTGGAAGCGGGCCCTGGTGTTACTGAAGTGCCTCGTGGTCATATAAAAGGGGATCAGGTTCCAGGTGGGTCAACTCTGTAGAAACTTCCATCGTTCAACTTTTCACACTCCGTGGTGACCCCGTCTCGTTCCTCTTGACGTTCCTTCGTTTTGGCTTTGGCTTTAGCTCGTTTCAATTAGCTTCCACTTGTGTGCGGTTGTTTTCCTCGGGTCAGTTCGTGAACGCTCTGTCGCTTCTCGTATCGTTTCAGATCCTCCCCCATTTCGCTTCGATTCCCAACAACTGTTGTTTCCGATCTAGTAGTCCCGGCTTCGAGGCTTCCAGAATTCCATAGACACCTCACTACCTCGTTCCAGAGTCTAGTGGTATATTTAATCGGTTCATTTTCCCTGTTGCGCGATTGTTCCTTTGCGCCCCAAAAGTTCCTGATTGTGTTTCACGTTTCCAGTGTTTCACTTGCGTACGGAACTCATCTCCATAAACACTCACACCTCGTTAGGCACTGAGTACTTAATCCTGTGCTAGTTCGGTGTTTCGATCGCTTTTCCTGCTCCAGTTGATTGTCCATCTACTGCCATAAAGTCATCTTCAGCAATATGCTTTTCAACATAATATACACTACCGTGGTGGCTGCAATCGCATTGGCAGCCCCAACTCCATCTCCAGCAAATAACCCATTGGTTCCCAACGGAAACCTCAAGCTCTTGACCGAAAGAGGTGCCGGCTGGGACTACGGAAAAGACAAGGTCCGTGGTGTCAACTTGGGTGGTTGGTTCGTGTTGGAGCCTTACATCACTCCGTCCTTGTTCCAAGCCTTCATGAACGGTAACGATGAATCCAACGTTCCTGTGGATGAATACCACTTCACCAAGCAATTGGGTAAAGATGTTGCCCACTCTCGCTTGGACGCTCACTGGAGCTCCTGGTACACTGAAAAGGATTTCGAACAAATGGAATCCTTGGGCCTCAACCTCGTTAGAATTCCTATCGGTTACTGGGCCTTTGACCTCTTGCAAGGTGACCCTTACGTCCAAGGTCAAATCAAATACTTGGACCAAGCCTTAGAATGGGCTCGTAAATACAACATCAAGGCTTGGATCGACTTGCATGGTGCTCCAGGCTCCCAAAACGGTTTCGACAACTCCGGTTTACGTGACACTATTGACTGGCAACAAGGTGACAACGTTCAATTCACCTTGAATGTCTTGGACACTATCTTTCAAAAGTACGGTAACGGAATCTACTCTGACCTTGTCATTGGTATTGAATTGGTCAACGAACCTTTAGGTCCTTCCTTGGATATGAACCAAATCAAGGACTTCTACGTGCAAGGTTACAAGAACTTGAGAAACACTGGTTCCGTCACTCCAGTTATTCTTCATGATGCTTTTGAACAAGGTACTTACTGGAACGGTTTTGCCGGAGTCAATGACGGCTTCTGGAGTATTGTTATTGACCACCACCACTACCAAGTCTTCAGTCCTGATCAACTCGCCTGGGACATCAACCAGCATGTTCAAGTTGCCTGTTCCTGGGGTTCTGACCACTTGAAGGAAGACCACTGGACCGTCACCGGAGAATTCTCTGCTGCATTGACCGACTGTGCCCTCTGGTTGAACGGTGTTCACCGTGGTGCTCGTTATTCCGGTAATTACGACAACTCGCCATGTTACGGCTCGTGTGATCCATACACTGAGTTCCAGAACTGGCCTCAAGAGTACAAGGAGAATGTCAGAAGATACATTGAGGCGCAATTAGATGCTTTCGAGCAAACCGGCGGATGGATCTTCTGGAATTGGAAGACCGAAAATGCTATTGAGTGGGATTTCCAAAGATTGACCAACAACAACATTTTCCCTCAACCTTTAGACTCCAGAACTTATCACAACCAATGTGGTTTCTAAGCCCGGTCTGTGACCATTCTTTGCAACGACATCTTCTTTCTCCATAAAAGCTTTACTTCGCTACATAATTAATTATACATTTGATTTAGAGATTTGTATTTTGATGCCTAAAAAGGAGCTCATGTAATCGCATACTTGAATGTATCATTGAAAAATTGCGGCTGCAGAATAATCGCGGCTTTTGCATAATCGCACTTTTGATTGTAATTGTAATCATAATTGTAATCATAATTGTAAACATGAATGTAACATGATGTAATCATACTGCAAGCATTCTTGTAAATATGACGGTAAACATCGGTTACGGTTTGTTTACTGGCTTGACTTGAGGCTCTTGTAGAGATCGGATTGGGCCAACGCCGTGTATGCTTTTATGACCTGATCACTGGCATACTCATAATCACTGAGTTCATTATAAGTTTGGCAAGAAAACCGGCAATAAAGCTTTCCATTGTGCACAATAGCTGGGGAGTAGGTATTGTACTCGAAGAAAAATTTGGGCAACAAGAACAGCAATACTTCTTCTGTATTAACGCGAATAATGTCGGGGTCTATACCCAAAGATTTTGCGGGGATCTCCACGTTAACCATTGTAGTGATCGAGCTCTTGTCTTTGTTGGCCAAGAAGGAGGTACCCCATTTCTTCGAAATGGACTCTGCAACCTCCAACGCAAGCCCGTGGCAGTATTCCCAGATCGCTTGCTCGCCTCCGCAAATTTCCTTTCTGAACTTGATGGAATGAGGGACCAGGGCAATACTTGAGAAACTCTTGGTTCCAATAAAGAAGAAACGGTCCACAAAAGTGGTTTCTTCGACCTCTGGTGGAAGTTCCACGTCTTCATCCACATAACTGTGACTGATGGGCATAGTATGGATCACCCGGTGGTGCTTTTTGTCCACGTAGATCACACTGCAGCCCATTGGAACATATAGCCACTTGTGCAAGTTGGAGCAGTAGAAATCGGGCTGGAGTGCCTTCAAATCGATGGGGATCAACCCTGCCGAATGGGCTCCGTCAATAACAGAGAGAACCCCGTATTTCTTACACACTTCAGTCAATTTTTCAAAGGGCACTCTCACACCAGGTTGCGAGCTGATGGTATCAAACATGGCCACCACAGGCTTCTTGTCCGATTCAAAGAGTTCCACGAACTTGGAAACGAGCACATCGTCCTCGGATGGGTACTCCACAGGGATTTCCACGAGCTCTACTCCGATCCGTTTTACCAAGAACTTGAGGGTATTGTTGCAACTACCGTAGATGGTACTGAGATACGAAATGCGATCGCCCTTTTTGAAGGGATAGCTCCGCAAGAACGTGTTGACGGCGGTGGTGGCATTGTCCACTATGGCCGTGTTGCGGTAGTCGGCGTTCAACACCTCGGCAGCTGCTTTCACTGCCACCAAGTAGTCGTCCCTCTGCTTAGTAAGAACATAGCGATCAGGGTAAGCAGCCACTTCAAGGGTAGCCTCGGCGTATTTCTGAAGAATCTGATCCGGAACAACCCCGTATGATCCATGGTTCACGGGGTAAACATTGGGATCGATGTTGGAGAAGTATTTGGCTCTGAACTCCTTTCCAAAGGGGGGAATGTCATGTGGAGACTGGGGTTGAGAAGTCTGATTACCCATGGTGGAGACAATAGTTACGAGAGCACAACAGGTGTAGCAGGAGACAGGAATGGACAATCAGGGGTACCGAGATCAATAGGGACAATTGTAGGAGTCAATTGGAAACCAATTTGAATCAATTGAGTGGATACTTGATGCCTAAGGTGTGATAGGAAAGATGCCGTACTTATAACGTTCCGAGTCTGCTCGCAAAGCTCACGGGTTGTGAGTCGTTTCTGACTCGATCCTGGGTTATTGTCCTTATCAGTAGTAGACTCATAGTGAACCGGAGCGCACACGACAGCCGTTGGGTGTAGAGTAGAGGAAGGCTGTGGGAAATAGGGGTGTGTGGTTGGGAATAATGGCAGGAGTTAGGTATGAGTAATATGAGAGGTAGTGTAGAATGCTGGAGCGGAATCTTGGAGAATTCGAAGATCTGCCACTACGTTCGTAGGGCACATTAGGTACTTTTTAGCACTCTTTATGCACATTAATCAACTAGATAAGGAAAGATGATAGCAGGTAGATATGTCGCATGACGACGAGGGCCTCACGACACGCATACTACGGTCATATCTACATACAAGCATTCACCGTACGCTTTGGCCACCACAATTTCAAATGAGTGCAACATACAGACACATTCATAATACACTACTAGTCGGCAATGCTTCGAAGAACCCAGTACAGTACTTCCACTGTTTTAATTACATCACTCTTCAAGGACTGCACGCATCCTCAAGTCTTGGGTGGGCTTCCGCATTACCTCGTAAAGCCACTACTGCGACTGACTCATGGCTTGAACTGACTCATGAAAGGGCATCCACGGCAGTTAGGGTGTGCTTGGGCTCGTATATCCAACCCCGGGTATATTCACTCATGCTGTCTTCGAACCCATGATTCATATTCATAATTCATAATTATAATTCCAACTGTCAAGATTGTCAAGTTTGCATAATTTTGAAATAATGCATAATCTTGGAAATATTGCGAAACTCTATTTGGAGGCTCCAGTAGTGAAGCAACGTGCTACAGCGTTACTTAAACTACAGTCTAGCTGTACGAAACAACTAGTATTGGTGCTATATGAGGACAATTCACCCATTTACAGCGTGACTGTTGAATAGGATTTTTCCAGAGTGTGTCCCGTGGAGTGGACTGCATTCGCCGACTTGTATGTACCTCTCCTGCACACTATGGTCCTAACGTCAGTATGAATAGTGGAAAAGGCTATAAAAGATCACTCCAATAGGTCCAGTCTTCCTCTCAAAGAGTATGTTCTTAACCCATGAGACTCATTCATAGACACTAACAAAGACATTTAGGTACAATCTCCCATATCCCACTCCAGCTATCTCTTTTCGCTTTTTCTCTTCCCCCACACTAACTCCAGAACTTGCCTCATCTTTCCTCGGGGGCTACATTGCCACGCCTGCACACAGGCCTGGCATCTGACTTCAAAAATTAACCAATTGCTCCCACAAGGCCCAATACCTGCCGCCCACTAAGTAGTGGCGTCTTTTCTCCAGCGCCTATCCACAAAGGCATTACGATTCATAACACCATAATCAAGTCATTCCCGGTTTGTGTATCTCCGAAATGCTTCCGGTGATGTATCGATCACTACCCCAGATTCATAGCTCGATTCTCACCAAATTGATGCCACACCCAATGTTCAAGCAATTGGGATCCCGAGCCCCATTCAGAAATCTACATTCTATCACATTCCTCCCGAGATCATACAGGGCCACCTATTACACCAGTTTATCATCTCCATTCCCCATAAGAACTTACTCATTATCGATATTGAGACCTTTGACGCCCCCAGTATTCAATATTAGGAGGTACTCTCAAAATGCGTCTAATCAACCAGAAGATCAAAACCATCAAGACAACAAGAATCACAAAGACAACCAAACACCTCTCGAAAAGAAGACCAACCCAGTGATCAAAGCCCTGGAATCGCCTTCGAGGGACTTGATTCATAAAGATCGGATCATCAAGGAAGAGCTTCTTGCAAAGGCAAATAATTTCTTTTCGAGACTTCAGATTCGATTCAAATGGTTAATAAAGAGATCCAATAGGCCGTTCAATACTGATGATTACTCGGCTTTTTTCTCGTGGTTGGTGATGGGCAATGCACTCCTTTTCTTCTTAGCCACCACCACATTCTTTTCCCTTGTTATATTCACCGCTAACACCGTCTTTGCGCAAGAATTCCTTGCAAGAAAGCTCGGTGAGTTCATCACCAAAAATACTAATTTGGAAGTTACCTTTGAAAGTGCCATTGTACCTGGTTGGTCTGATGGAAAAATAAGCTTTAGAAAATGTTTTGTTAGTAGAAGACCCAGAGCCACGAAGAAGTTCAAGAAGGGATCTCAAGCTGAGGCTTATGAAGAAGCTATGGTGCCGAAGAACCTCTCTGATGAGATTATTGAAGATGACGGAAACTACACTCAGTATGATTTGACCATAGAAGAAGTCAATATCTCGCTTTCTTTCAACAAATGGGTGAACGGTACTGGTATCATTCAAAGTATGGAAATTAAAGGTATGAGAGGAGTGGTTGATAGAACGCATGTGAGATGGGATCCTAATGATAATGCTACAAATTACAAAAACATTCATAAACCAGGTGACTTCGAATTTGAAGATTTCAGAATGGAAGATGTGTTATTCAAACTTCTTCAACCAGCGGGTTTCAGACCATTTGATGTTGCGATATACAACTGTGAGCTTTCCAAATTAAGACAACACTGGTTATTCTACGACTTCATGAATGCTAATAACGTCAATGGCTCATATGATGATGCCTTATTCACAATACATAAGAAACAAAGGCTCGATGATTTTGGTAACAGCACTGTTGGTACTGCCAAATGGAAGAGAATCACAAGGTGTCGTGTGGATTCATTGAATATTGACCATCTTAATACCGGTCTTGAAGGTCCCTTTGGTTGGATCACTTCGGGACAAGTTGATATGATAGGAGATGTCATGGTACCTCAAGAAAATAACGAGTTCAACATGTCAGAAATTGTCAACATTATCGCTGAATCGATTAAGAAAGAAGCCACACGGTATAAAAACCCTGAGGTCACGAAACCAAAGAATCCTGACCAACACATGCGTCTCACCTCCAGTGATTATAATGATATTCTGAAATATTTCGTTTTGGACTTGACCATCAGGCTCAACAACGTCCGTGCCACGGTTCCATTCCAGGCACCTGAGTTGAGTTACATCAACTATGCATTGGTCCGGCCAATTGTGGCTTACATCAACTCGAGGAACACTTTGATCGAAATCAAGAACAGAATCGTCAAGAACTTGGAAGACTTTAGCGGATCTTGGACAGTCTATGACTCTTTGTTGATGGATGACATTTCTGAGGAGGTTTATGACAATTTTGTCGATTACGTAGCCAACGAAGAGGCAAGACTATTCCGGATGAAGAAGGTTGGCTTTTGGTCTATCCAGCTCTTGTTCCAAGTCTTGGTTATTGGTCTAGGGTTCTTAACATGATCACATCCGCAAGATCAACACCAACAACGTGACATAACTAGCTAGACTGACTAGTGTCAATAAAACCACGGTGTTACCGGAAGTCTTGAAGATTTCCATGTGGTTTTCAGGATTATAGAAAACATCCACGGTGGACGCCTTATATACTCCGATGAAGTAAAGAAGGCAGCCGTAAACTGTATATACGACCCCCACAGGAAGAAACTCCTTGGAAAACAACTTGATGATGACGATTGAGAACGAAAGACACCCGATGGCACTCCTAGTGTACGCCCCTTCATACGTTCTTTGGTGGGCCCGAATATCCAACTTGAGGTCCTTATCGAGATAGTCGAGCCTGGAAGGAAGCCGGTCACGGATCAAAGGACGCCTTACGTCATTGGAGTCGTCAACGGGGACCATTACACAGTTCTGAACTATGTCCTGCAACAAGGGTCTGCTCTGATTTTGACCCTGGGGTATCTCAATGTGAAATGACTCCTGAATCCGATCGAGTGAGTGCACGTGAACGGGACCCCAACTCTATATATATAGTACAATTCACATCTCACATAGCACATATACTCGTCACATGACCCATGATCACATGGCTCAACTACACGTGAAGCAATACGCCGAATTTCTAACCAAGAAACCACCCACACATCATCGTACACCATCGTATCATGGCCACTGCAAAACGTTACTGGGCCACCGTGAAGGTGTCTCCTTCGTTTCTCAAAACACTTCCAGAATTCCAACCTCCCAAGCCCAAGCTGAAAGCTGCTCTGGGAGCTGCTAAAGTCAAAGCCAAAGCAGGCAAGACAGGATCCTCACCAACACCAGAGACCGCAGTACGTAACAAGGCGGCCAATTTCAAAGGAAAGAACGGGGCCAACTCCGGAAATCCAGACGGAATCAGCAGTTTTAAGATCAAGTCGGGATTGAAGGAATCTTCTACTTCTGGCTTGACCATGAACAATATCCTGAATTCATATGATTTGGACAAAAGCGGAAAGCCATGTAAGAGATGGGTCAAGAAGCCGCTTCAATTGAAGACTTTCAGCGGATTCAAGGTGAGGTACATCGGATATGGCCAGTCCAAGACTATGGATGTCAAAGAGGAGAACCTGCCATCTATCGCTCTGACACCAGATATCCGGTCAGAGGCATGAGGAGGCATAATACAAAACCTTGCACTATCAAGAAAGAACGACCAAGATAGACCAAAACGAAGAATAATTGGAAGAAGCGATTTAGGAGATTCAGACATATTATGTGAACTACTATGTCAGTGCCAGCACGGATCTCCCATTCCACATAATCACGCCTTCAGTATTCGATTATCGAGTCAAACCACAAAGATCTTCTACGAGCTTTAGGTACTTTACATGGCTCCATACGTTGGAGAAGATTTCTCAATAATTCATTAGAGAGCTCGATTTACAGATCCTCATTAATGAGGTGTGAGATAATACTTCCAGCGAAACACGCCACCACCCTGAGGGTTAACGTCATAAACAAAGGAAAGCGGTACCAAGCATTAAATTCATGTCACATACAATTTACACAGCTAAATATACGAAGCATATTCACTCTTGTAGTAATTCGAATTCATACTCTCATCTTCAACAATTCAGTTACCGATAAATACACTTTAATTAAGATTCAGGTGCTTATTCTTCTTCTTATAATAGAGCCAATCTTTTTGAACTGTTTATTGTTCACCAATCTTCCAACTGACCAATTAACCTTCTAACTAACAAACCAAAAAAATATATATAAACTATCAGGACTTGACCAATCAAACCTCCCCGTTCTCTTTTGCAACTTCACAGTACTTCCTGGATACCCTCTTGCACATCTATTCATCTTTCCTTATTGTCCCATTTTTTTTCTTTCATTTTCTTACCTTCGCTTCTCTCTTACTTCTCAACGTGCACCTTTTCGCAGCCCATAGTAAATTTCATTCATCTAAATTTTTCACCAATGTTTATTAGAGCTCCAAGGATAAGGCCTGTAACTTTGGTCAGGTACTTGACCAAGGAAGCGTCCAAGGACCAAGCTGCATCATCTACACAGGCAAGTCATGTAATATCCAATAAGCAGTTGTTATACACCACTGATCCACTCACACCAGGGTCCATCTTTTTCCTTCCTCATGGGACCAGAATCTTCAATAAGTTAGTTCAGTTCATGAAGAACCAGCAAACCAAGTATGGATTTCAAGAAGTCATTACCCCCTTAATATACAAGAACAAGTTATGGAAGCAATCAGGCCATTGGGAGAACTACAGTGATGATATGTTTAAGGTACTGGGAAATGTCTCGAGGGAAGAACACGACCAATGTATTGACCAACACAATAGCCACGAAATGTCTCATGAGCACGAACATGCTGAAGATGAGCTCTATGGACTCAAACCAATGAACTGTCCCGGACATTGTTTGATTTATGCCAAATTTGATCGTTCCTACAATGAATTGCCCATCAGATATTCAGACTTCTCTTCACTTCACCGTAATGAAGCCAGTGGTGCCCTTTCCGGACTCACAAGAGTCAGAAGGTTTCATCAGGACGATGGTCACATTTTCTGTCACATGGGCCAGATCGAGCAAGAAATATCTAACACCATTAAGTTAATCAAAAACACTTATGGTGTTTTCGGCATAAGGGATAACAAAATCGAGTTCCATTTGTCTACAAGACCGGAAAAATACATTGGAGATCTTGAGACCTGGGACAATGCTGAACTCCAATTAAGTCGAGTGTTGAATGCAACGACAGGAGCAAACTCGTGGGAAGTTCGTGAGGGAGATGGAGCATTTTATGGTCCTAAGATCGACGTGTTACTCACCGATGCATTTGGAAAAAAGCACCAGGTTGGTACTATTCAATTGGACTTCCAACTTCCTTCAAGATTTGAATTAAAGTATGTAAATGAAGATGGCTCTCGTGATAACCAGCCAATTTTGATACATAGAGCCGTTTTCGGGTCGTTAGAACGTTTCTTTGCCATCTTATTGGATCATTATCAAGGAAAATGGCCATTCTGGCTCAACCCAAGACAAGCAGTTATAATCCCAGTTAATGAGTCTCATGTGGAGGAAGCTGAGAAATTGCAGAGGGAGCTAAGTGGAGATATTGTGAACCACGATAACGAAATTTCTCCTATCACTGGTTATAATTTTTTCATTGACATCGATAAAAGAAATGAAACCGTTGGAAATAGGATCAAGGAATCTATTCAAAAGGGATATTCATATATTTTGATGCTTGGTGATAAAGACATTCAAAATGGAACAATTGCTCTTAGAAGTAGAGATGATAGAAAGATTTCCAACTTGACCAGCGAGGAGATCTATAAAAAATTTATTGACTTGGAAAAGTCATACAAATAAGAGAATAACGAATTTTGAGTTGATCTTGTAAATAGTGATCATATGTTTATAATGAATTATTAGCATAACTAGTGAAATTATGTGTATTCTAGATATTGTTCACCAGATCTTTTGATGTCTCACCTCTAGCACATATACAGATCTAGATGGGCTCTACTTCGTTAAGTCTCATCCCATTAGTATGAAGACCAACAATTCCTGGACTATAATACATTTCATTTTATGGATTCTATGTTGTTCATTCTTCAGTTGAAGAATCTCTATTCATGGACTCAAGACGCAAAACAAAGCAACTTATTACCAGTTGATTATCAACTCAGGAGAAGATTGCTTAGAGTTTGAAACACGAAAAGGAGGAGGTAGAGTTTGGCTTTTATACTATTTGATTGTTTTAAGTGCCCAGCAATCATCTGGTTAGAAATACAGAAAAACCTGGCTATTATTTACCGTAACCTCTGTTGACCAAAATTTTGTCGATTTCTGCCCAAAAATCTTTTACAATCATCTTGTCTCTGAACCGTTTTTCTCCACGATCCACCTTGATTTCGGAGATATTCCATTCTTTGATTTTAGAAGGCACAGGGTCTCCTTGGTAACTGACGTAGAAGCCAGCATATTTTTGGAATAAATGCTCTGGTTTAGAGTATTTGTATTTAGCAAATTGCCATGTTTGTCCGGTAGTGAAAATTGCAATCACCCTGTCCCAATATTCCGGTTTGGTGAACATTTCCACGTTATCCACTACCATTATTTGCTGAGCAGACGAAATAACACGATCTGATTTGTGACTAACTGTCACCAATCCACTAGTCTTATTAGTTGGATTGGGTTCCGTGAATCTTCCTTGCTCAAGAAACTCTTTAATGTTACCTAACGAAATCAATGATGTAGTGGCTGGCGACACGATAATAATGGGCTGTTTTTTGACCACCTGTGACTTGCTGTTGTGACTTGTTGGTGTTGTTTTAGATTTCTTGAGCTGAACCATGAACCTCTTTGCATCCGATACCAAGTAGCCGAAATCAATATTCTTTGTTCCACGCAATGCCGCATTATGATCTATAGATTCTCTTTCGTAGCCGTTGATACGTTCTATCTTTGGGTCCTCGAGCTTGTGTTTTTTGCCATTGGCTACGCTTGAAGCAGTGGCACTGGCAGCGTCTGCATCGTTGTTTTGAAAAGCAGCACTGGAACTAGTAGCAGGGTCCCCAGTCTCCTCGTCCTTCACGAACGTACATGAGTCCGAGTTTCCACTCAACCAGGTAGTCAATTCTGTTCTGACCAAAAACTTGAAATCTGCAATGCCATACTCCAAACACTCGTTTTTGTAGTCCACAATGGACGATTTATCGTGAAGCCAGCAAAAAACAACCGCTCTGAGTGGTTGTGCTTTGTCCTCATTGAAAAAGTTGGTGATAGCGTCAAGGTCGTACAACGTCGAGTCTCCAAATTTCACCAAGGTGGCTTCCTTGATGGAGGAAGTCTCCACATCGGGACTTTGGAAGAGCTTGATGGGGGCGCCCGACGTTGTTGCAGCATGGAGCGACTTGATGGCATCAGCTCTACTCATGTCTGTTTTTGTTGATGGAGAAGTTTGAAGAAGTAAAATGGAGCCTAAAACTGTTTTGTTCAGTTCCCATGCGACACTATCATATTCCTGTACATATGTGTGGTACTACACACACTACGCACAATATGCGTAGGGAATTTACTGGCCATAAATAGAGCAGCACCAATTCGTTGCACCATTCTGTTGCACAAGTCAACGAGCCCTGAAAGTGAACTGCCAGGTTTTTCTGAGACCCATCAAAGTCTTTCTTTCCTCCCCAGAAGAACCGGAGTTTTCAGAGTCCTTGAGCCACGAATATTAGCCCGAGTCTCACTTATCAAACTGTCCTTATCAGTAAGGTTGCATCTAAAGTTGTACGCATAGAACATGAGTGTGACGCAACAAGAGGTCAATGAGTGGGCCCGTCAAGCCAAAAGCACACTCCAGATAGCAGAATCCATGTGTTCAGCTGCAGGAGTCCAACTCCGAGGCATGAGCACCAGCTTCACGACTCGGCTCCCCGATCTCTACAACCGGTGCTCCACAACAATTGAAAGCATGAAGAAGCAGCATGAGGCCATTGGAAAGGTCATAGCACGTTTGCGGGATGTGGTTGCCAAACTCGTCGACGAAGACAAGCATTGGGTGGCAGAAGTGGAACCCGTGATGAAGAGGTTTGATCGAGTTTTGGACCAATTGGAGCAAACCGAAGTCCCCAGTTTTATACTAGCACCCCAGAAGGATCTAGAGCCCCCTCGAAGCTTGCAGTCTTTTGTTTCAGACGAGTCAATCAATAAGCTACGTCAAGAAATCGCCATTTCTCAGAAGAATTCACATAAAGTGCTTCAGTTGATTAGAGACGAGTTGGATAACTCGATCAGTAATGAGTACAACAGGGCCACCAAGGCCATGCATTTGGTGATTAAGGAGCACGAGCGTATGATGCCGTTGGGTCTTGATCTCATGGCATTGAGTGGAGGTACTACGTTCGAGAATCATAACGTCATTGGTACGTTATTGAAGGAGAATTTATCGTTGGAGAACGAGCTTGTTTCTTTATTGGAGATGATGACCAATCACTATGACCAATGTAGTAAAGGTCTCAGCATTTCATCGTGGGACCCTTCGCTGGATTTTCTCCTTGGATTAAAGAATGACGCTTTGGAATTGCCTGACGTGCTCAAGGAATTGCACACAGTGTGTGATATTGTTTTCAATAATGAAGTTAGGGCCAAAAAATTGATTAACTCCCACATACCTTCTTTGAACAGTATCATTGAACAAGCCAAGACACAAATTTCAGTGTTCCGTCTTCTTAGAAGTAAAAACATTCCAAAGTTCATGATTCTTTGTGATTCTTGCAGAGAAGTTCTCCCCAAACAACAAAATATCGATTCAATCACCGAGTTGACCTATCATTACACCCAATTCTTAAACGTCTACCAAGCACAATACTTATCGGAATTACATTACGAGAAGTATGTTTATCCCCGGAAATTCTTGTCTCGATTGACAGAATTCTTCAACGAAACTTTACACCAAATGCAACAAGAGGAAGCTCAAAGACGTAAGGACTGGTTAGTGAAGTATGGAGAATTTATTCCTCTAGAATTGGGCCTTCCAGGTGAACAAGGCCAACCAACGATTGTGGAAATCATCACAGAGGGTTTGGAGGATATCCAAAATGAATCAAATACTTCGGAATCTCAACTTATCAATCTAATTTCCGTCATGAAAGGTAAATAGACACCACCATCGTTACCCCATACTCATCGCAGGTAGATGTGTGTGATTACGTAACCGATGCTATCGCGCCAAACGTCTCTCTATCTCATTACAGTATGTACAACTGACCCATAGTAATAAACATAGGATGGCATACGGAGGTGGGATTTCGTTCAAGAAACCCGGAGAATCCCCGAGTGGTAATGAAGAGACCACAGAAACGTCTAATGGTTTCAAAAAGGGAAACATGTCCATGGGAAGCATGAAAATGGCTGCGTTCCATGATGACTACGACGAGTACGAAGACTTAGAAGAGTACGATGGGAGAGAAATTCCACAACAAGAGAACGAAAACATGGATGAAATAGAAGCACATGATAATGATAAAGATTTGGAACCAGATAATGAGTCAAATAATGTATCCATGGCAAGAAATGGATTCAATAGTCAACATGAATGGTTGACACCTTCACGGTCAAAGAACATCCAAAAATACGGCATTGGTGCAAAGTTGATGATGAAGATGGGGTACCAGGAAGGAAAGGGTCTCGGTTTGAATAATAAGGGAATAGTGGAGCCTATAGAAACTACAATGCTTCCCAAAGGTCTTGGTGTTGGAGCTGTTAGTTCCAAACGTTCGGATGCAGGTGGCAAGAGTGAAGACAATTCCAGTGATGAAGAAGATGTGGAGGGCGATCAGGATGTGAAACAGAGAATCTCATTATACGATATCATTAAAGAATTGGAATCTAAAGACGTCAATGTGCCCATATTTTACAAAAGATTGTCTGATGAGAGCTCTAGCGATACTCAGGAACTTGGGGATGCATTCGAAAAGTTATCAGGGATCAATAGGAAATTGTCTGAAATAGATACACAGGAAAAATTTACTAAATACCAATTGGACTTATCGGAAAAGGAACTCACTGAGGTCACAAATCAACTTGAATCTGCTTTCAAAATCTCAGAGTTACTTGAGAATGAACCTCTAGAAACTACCAACAACTTCGATGAATTGATAGTTCACACCTCGAAGGTTGTTTCATCATTGATTGAAGATCCATGTAAGAACTATTCTGGCATTCAACAAGTATTCACGTCTGTTATAAAGGAAGTTGTTGCGCGAATAATGGATACAAGTATCGAGTTATTATCTGATGAGCATTCTGATTCGATGAAAATACTCGCATCTTGGTCTCTCAAATATCGTGAAATTGCGTCTGCCAATCCAAGAAAGATGGACGTTTTCGATGCCTTACTTTATTCTCACTTGTCTGAGATGATCCTGGAAATATTGAATAAGAGCGACGTGAACGAATCGCATTTAAATGAAATATTCAACTTGATAGAAACTTGGTTGACCAGTTCTGTGCTTGTCAATAATAAAATCTCATTGCAGATAAAACTCACAAAAGATATCATGAACCCATTCTTTACTGCCTATATTGATCAGTGGTCACCAGGGAATTCATACTTAATATCCCCAACAACTTTGGTTGACTTTATTCTTCTTTTAAGTCCGACTAATGCAAAAGAATTCGAGTCTACCTTAAAATTAACTCACAACAAGTATAAGGGCTTTCTCAGTTTTACAGAGGCTGGATCCATGTGGAACTTCGACAATGCAAATATTCATCAAGAGCTAGAGAGGCTAAAAGACGTTTGGTTCAAAGTGTTTGACGAGTATCTCGGTATAGAATTAGTTCATGATCTCAAAGACGAATTGAAGACCTCAACTATCTCTTTCTTGAGCACGTTCATTCCAAACAGTGGTGATGAAGACAAACTCACCAAGGCCTTAATTGTTATGGGAGCTGAAATCATTGACGAACAGGATAATACATTCATCTTACAATTCCAGGTGTTCAATCCATGGCTCAATAATTTTATTAAATCATCAGAGTCCAATCCTAAGCTGGTTTTTGACATGATCTCAAATTGGTATAATTTCTGGATTGGAATTGAAGATGTAAACCTCAAAGTATTAGATATCGCAATTTGGTATCTCAACGCAGCCCTTTACTTTCTTGACACTCAAACAGTACCAGAATTTCCCACATTCTATGGCGAAAGTATTGTAGATTGGCGGAAGATAAAACAAGCCATCCGAGAATCGAATGAAGTTAGTCCTGACCCACGGAATGTTACAGGGATTCCCTCTTTCAAATTAGTTACTACTTTTAAGGATGTTGTCTCTTCATATTGTGCATCAAATGGGTACTTGTTTTCATCCACCAGTGAATTCCATGGGGTTTTGGGACATCCACTTTACAGAATTCAAATTGCAGACTTTAGGCTTTGGTCTTACATAGATCAGGACGTCCTCTGGATTTCCAGGAGCCAACAGGGACTGTATAATCCAGTATCTCTTGACCAGATCGGGACAACAGCCACGTGACGCAACCATCGCATCTTCTTCAATAGGACCACCTGAACATTTGATATTTTCTTACATAAGGACCATAAGACTACCATATCATGTTCAGCCGAGCAAGAACTTTGGGCCGTGCTGTTGCATTGGTCAATACAGGTGTAACGAGAAGAACATACTCAGTAGGTGAGAGATTAAGAAGTGCCAATGAGCTTTTGAAGAAGATCGGAGATGAGAAGACCAAAGAGTCAGAGATTACCATTAAGTATATGAGAAGAGTCGGAGTTTTCTCCATTCTCGTCGTTCTTGCCTCAATTGGAGTTGCCAGTACCTTCGAAGATGCCACAGAAGAGGTGGTGGTCGATGATTTTAAGGATCTAGCCAAGGATGTCAGATCCTCCGTACTGAAATAAGTACGTCAAATGGTTGAAGCAGGTACAAAGTCAGCTAAATTTTCCAACCAAGTCACTAAAATATTGTATATAATAAGAGATGAGTTACGAATCTATGTAATGTGGAATTGAAGTGGAGATTGATAGATGTGAATGTGAGATATTAAAGAGCGGGTGTATTACTTTTTGAAAAGAACAGGTCTAAATGACTCATCTGACAAAAAAAGTCAATTCGTGCAAATGAAAGAGAAAATCCAAGTCGATAGGTTCAGCATGGGTGTATCGATGTTCCTGGCTCAACATAAACGTCATGAAGTCTATAACGTCTATTGTTATAGTACTAGTACTATGGGACCCTGAGGAGAGGAGATCAAATGTGTACCTTGAAAAATTGATACTAGCAGTCGAAAACCTGCTTTTCCTAAGCAGTTTTCAATCGGAGTTCTCTTTATATTCTCGGCTAATAATTTTAGGATCGATGGGCCAATAGCCAATTTATTGATCCCAGTGACAATATGAAATAGTAGTAATTTCTCCCAATATCTCATTTCAAAAGTATTCAATAACCATTGAAAGCCGAAGATTAAGTAAGTAGCAAATTAATTTTGACCACAGAAGTTCTTTCCTTGCCATCTGTTTAGCAAGTAGCATATTGCTGTTATCTGGTGCTTTCGATTGCATCCTAAAATTATTCTACTAGATTTTAGCTATATTATTTGAAGAAGTAAACAAAAAAAAAGAATTGATTTCCCACTAAGAAAACTAGTTACAACTAAAAACATAAATTTGCCTTTTTCACAAGATCTTAATGATCTGGTCTCGAATCAAATATTCCGAAAGTATAGATTTCTTATCGTCCTGCATGTAAGTGAAAATTCTCTCCAGTGCTTACTAAGTGAAAAATTCACATCCACCAACTACAACTGAATTATTCAACAAAGATGTTCAGATTCTTGAGATCAGGGGCCACTCGTCAGGCGCAAAGAGTTGGACGTCGTTCCTTCAGCAACAGCGGATCAAACCGTCTGCCAAACTTTAACAGAAACCTCCTCTTCGCTGCAGGTGTTGTGCCTGTTGCTTTGGTTGCCTTCATGGTGAAAAAGCCAACTGAGGTGGAACCCTTGCCAAAGTACATTGAACCAGTCAGATTGACCAGAGTCAAGGAGGAAGACAGTGAAGAGGACGACGACGAAGAAGAAGAAGAAGAAGAAGAGGAAGAGCAAGAGGAAGAAAAGGAAGAAGAAAAGGAAGAAGAAAAGGAAGAAGAAAAGGAAGAAGAAAAGGAGGAAGAAAAGGGACAGGAACAAGATAAACCAGAAGAAAAGGATCCAGAACAAAAGGAAGTTGCCAGTGAAGAGTCTCGCGACCAAAACCAAACTCCAAAGGAAGCTTCGGAATCGCAATCGGACCCAGAATCTGAATCCGGAGATCAACAAACTGCTGCTTACAATCCAGAAACCGGAGAAATTAACTGGGATTGTCCATGTCTTGGAGGAATGGCCCATGGCCCATGTGGTGAGGAGTTCAAGGAGGCATTCTCTTGTTTCGTTTACTCCGAAAGTGAGCCAAAGGGTATTGACTGTATCAAAAAGTTTGAGAACATGAGAAGTTGCTTCAGAAAGTACCCTGAACACTACAAGGAAGAATTGTACGAGGATGAGGAAAAAGAGGAATTGGTTGACACTAATGCCAGCTCCACTGAGTCTAACTCCACTGCCAATGCTGTAACCGAAAACTAGAACTTGTACATAGAACATCAAAAAATTAGTCATTAAATTAGCCATGGACGTAGTCAACATGCACATCCTGAAGTCAGGGATGCTGTGGGCCCCACATCTATATCAAAACCTTGGATACGACGAGGAGCCTGAGGTCTGGTATCGTTAGAAGTGATACCCACCTGAGCCACTCGTATGAATAGTTCTTGAACCAAATCAAGTCTTTTGGATGTGACTTCTCGGAGATCCTGGGTCCAATCTTCCACGTAGTTTTCCACAGTGATTCCGGACCCAGCTGAAAGCACATCTCGTATTTCTTCGATATCCACACACCGCTCGGATTCCCGGTCTATTTTATTGCCCACAAGAACCACACCTGGTTGTTCCACATGACAATGCTCCATAAAACGACGGAACCAATCTCGTATACTTAGCACCGATTCGTAGTTTGTGATATCGTAGACTAGGACACATACGTCTGTGCCCCTATAAAATGCTTGGGAAATGGAATTGAAGCGTTCTTGGCCAGCGGTGTCCCAGATTTGGAGGTTGACTTTGGACGCTTCTTGGTCTATTGACGGAGGCGGTATTTGTACCGACGTGGTCAAGTAGTCACCGCCGATGGTGGCCTTGTATGCATTTGTGAAGATGTGATGGACAAATTGGGACCGAAGACATGTTTTGCCCACTCCAGAGTCACCTAGGATCACCACCTTGAGCGTGGGCACTGGAGTCAGGGCCGCCAGGGCCAGGACTGTAGAGGGTGTCAATAACTTGGGCGAGTGGTGGGAGTCGGAGCCCGACGTGTAGCCCAACGGACGTGCAGTGACAACCATTTTGGTGTACCGGTTGTGCCTTGCAAGACAAACCTCAATGGAGAGGGTCAGTCGGTGATAACAGACGAGGACGTGTCGAGCCCGATCTAGAAACGGCGTGTCACATGGTTGAGCCAGAGCAGGAAGCCCATGAAAAGGGGCAGCTCTAATAGGGCCGAAGGTCGGCAAGAAGGGACGCAAGGAGGGACGCAAGTGCTGGGACTGGTGTCGTGACTGTTACTATCGGCATGGTCCAAGGTGATATCTTATGGGGCTATTGTGGCCCTGGTAGGGACATGGTTATGGAGACTGAGGGTCGGTTCGGACTGGCTAGCGAGGGGCACGCTCGCGGTGGGGCATTTTGGTGGTGGAAAATTGGCGGTGGGAGCTTCGCGGTTGTAGAGAGCACCGATAATAGGGGGTTGACACATTATCGTGACCGGTTTCGTCGCTAAAGCGGTGATTCGGGGAGTTTGCAGGCTGGTTGCACCGGTGTACCACGTTTTATTTTATTCATCGGACTGGGGTGTCTGTTGGGAAGAGATTCAAGGAAGGCTACTTCCAAGAACGGCCCAAGAGGATAGGTGAATTTATGCATGCTATGTCTTATCGCAACCAGGCTTATGGTTCCGTTTCGGTAATAAGAGCCAAAGATCGGTGCTGATCTGGGGTGGAGAGAAATCATGCCCAAGGACAATTTTAGCACGGCCAAGTGGGCCCAACTCGAATTTAGCACACCCACAGAAGCAGAGGGAACCGGGCCTCCATGCAGATGGAGCATATTGACGTGTATGTGCAGCAGAAGCGGAAGCAGCAGAAGCGGAAGCAAGCAGAAGCGGAAGCAGCAGAAGCCAACTGTTACAGAATCCGAACAATTAGCGGGTTTCGCCACTCTGATACAGGGGAGGTTGACATCTCGATTCTGACAGTTTGGAAAGCCTATTCACAGTTGTCACTTGCACATGACCACCTTGTGAACCAAGCAACCTGGATCTTTTGTACCAATACTGTGTGACAGTGCCTGCGATCAAGTGCTTAGTTGATGGGTGCGATAATGACGTATAATTTTTGCCCTACCGAAATTGAGTAGATATGAGTAAGTATGAAGTATGGAACTTGTGCTGACCATGTGTCCACGTATTATCAACGGAAAATGGTGTGTCTAGCAGACTAAAACGAAGTTTTCACATTATTGATGCAATTTCGAAAGCAAACCCACCAGTGCGGAATGACCCTGGGTGGGGGGTACACTGGAGTCAAAATGGTTGGGGATTCGATTCTATTATTAATATGTGATACGGGGAGAGACTGTGATATTGACACCATTGCTGCTCTGGTATCTTCTATAGAAAGAGTTGGACGGATGGAACGTGCTATTGCTGGTGGCTATTCGCTAAATTCGTAGCATTTCCGAATATCATGTTTCCATGGGGGCAAAATTTATAGGGTTACTCTCACCTTGAGAGAAGTGGCATGAGATGTTGGGTTTGGTTCCAATGACTTGAGTACGAAGCTGATAACGAATTGTGACCTACTCCAAGATTGTAGAGCAACATCTAAGTCAGTCTTACACTTCAAAGAAGTCACTTAAACATTTCAAAGACTAAGACTCTCTCACTGACTTACCCCAACTCTTATAACTAGAGCTTTGGGAGACTGAGAAAGGACTTAGTGATACTTCTGGAGCTGAGTGAAACGACACTATCGAGTGCCAGTCAGACAGTGTGGCACGGTAACCAAAGCTGCACATCATCGAGACCCACCACGACTTCGCCGTACCACTACCGCGACTTCCTCATTCCTTCACCGCGACTTCACGTCAGCCTCGCTACTTACAGTTCCAGCTTGGCGGGGCTACGCTCGCTTGCGCCATTGCTGCCTCTGACTTCGCGGTACCGCCTTCTCAACGCTCACTACATCTCCAAACAAATCATTTCCTCGTTTAGCCTAACCTTTCATCCTAATGAAGATCTACTACATCGGTGTGCTTAGAACCACCGGAGACAAGGCGTTGGAGTTGACCTCGGCTCGTGACTTGAGCCAGTTCTCTTTCTTCGAGAGAACTGGTGTGTCCCAGTTCATGACCTTCTTCTCAGAAACCGTTTCGCAAAGAACCCCCGCTGGCCAAAGACAGTCTATCGAAGAAGGCAATTATGTTGGCCACACCTATACCCGTTCCGAAGGCGTAGCATGTGTTGTGATCACCGACAAAGAATACCCAGTCCGCCCTGCTTATACCTTGATCAACAAGATCTTGGAGGAATACTTGTCCTTACACCCAGCAGCTGAATGGAGTGGGATCTCTGCCACCACCCCAGCCTTAGCATTTGACAACCTTGAACAGTACTTGAAGAAGTACCAGGACCCAACCCAGGCAGATTCCATCATGAAGGTCCAACAAGAGTTGGATGAGACCAAGATCGTGTTGCACAAGACTATCGAGAGTGTCTTGCAAAGAGGCGAGAAATTGGACTCCTTGGTCGATAAGTCCGAGGCTTTGTCCAGCTCGTCCCGTATGTTCTACAAGCAAGCCAAGAAGACCAACTCATGTTGTGTGATTATGTGAATTAGCGATCGAGTGAATATGTGTGCCACGGTATCCCGAATCTTACACTCGTTCGTACAAGCACTTAGACGTCGTCTGCCCGATATCTCGATCCCGATTCCGATTCTTCACAAATAGCAAGCTATAATAATTTTTTCCAACCGACGTTGTCAGGCTTACCGATGCTTTACTTCAGAAATCGATTTCTGCTCCATTTGATAGTGTTTCATAGAGTGCCGAGTCACTACTTCTTCCGAATCCATTAATCATGTTTCGAATTATTTAACTAAATTCGCATGGATGTAGCTTCAACTGTGACTAGTACTGTAACTCTTGCTTCTATTTCAACAGTAATTTATACTCCGTCCGTCATTAATATTATGACTGTTAAACATTTCATGACTGCGATCTATTTAAGCGTGTTCAATATAACGGTATGTGAAATACTGTGATTATGTTGCGCTATAGTTTATAGTCCATAACTGTACGTATGACAATTAAATACAATACGAAAGTAAATCACTTTATTTTCATTTACTCTGCATTCTTTATTTTACTACAACCGTCTAGTCATGCTGTTTATTATGAAGCCTCGACCAATTGGGGTTTTGAATCCTTGGGATATCTCGTGTCAAACAAGCTTCCAAAGACGAAGAAACTCAACTGGTGGTCATGAATCTTATACACCATGGGTGTTGAAAGACTTAAATTATAATCGATTGGTGTCTTGTTCTAAGATTCAACAAAGTACAATTCTATGGATTTTCCTGTTAGTGGACCTTATATCAATCCTTGATATCTGCCTTCTTGACAACATCAAATGCCTTTAATAACTTGCGACGTGCACCCAAAGCTACCACGCCAGTGGCTTCTAAATCCTCATTGCTCATTTCCACTAATTGGCGCCATGGGACATCCTTGAGGTAATCAGTGTACTTGTGCAAGCGCAATAACTTCAACCACGCAGGGATGTTGTTCAACAATTCAATATTGCTAACGTCCGAAGGCATCGACAGATTTGAAGAAGTCGAAGAATTAGGAGAATTTATTCCTGATAAATTATCACGGGTGCCCACAGTGGGGTCCGAGTCCTTTTTACCTAGTCCACCAGCAGGCTTTGAACCAGGTGATTTTGGATTGGGGCGAGGAAGTGGAACAGATGAGGAGTTGGCATTACGATTAATGCCATCTTCAAAGTGTCCAGGACGAGCAGCACCCGAGTAGACTCCATGAGGAGTTCCGTGGCCATTTCCATGAGCTCCACCGTGAGAACCTCCATGGGTGTTGCCATAAGGACCATAGCCGTATTTTCTGTTCAGGTCCAAAGCCACTCTGGAGTTGATGGTAGCCAATGCTCCTAGCTTCAACGCGGTGTGGGCCAGGAGGTCTAAAGATTCGTCAGAGCTGGGCTGGGCAGCAACTGCAGGACTTTGAAGACCTCCATGAGATTGTTGGTGGGTTTGGGTGGAACCTGCGCCAGAGAAATGGTGACCATGAAGCTGTTGGTGCAAAGGAGAGTTTGGGTTTGCGGCAGCTTGTTGTAAGAAACTAGTCTTCTCGTATAAATGACTAGTTGGAGAGCGGGCCCTTTCAAACAACTGTTGTGGTGCCTGTGACAGCTGGTGAGTTTGGGATGGGTTCTGAAGGCTCTGAGTCAGAGCTTGAGTCAGATTTTGAAGACCCAGGGCCGGTTGGGCCTGAGCTGGATAACGGACAGGGACCGGGTTGTTGATCAGCGGATCAGCGGACTTGGGCCGCTGATTACGTTGGTCTATGAACAAAAACTGGTTGGCCAATGTGCTCTTGAGTTTTGGTTTAGGTTGATGGAGCTGGGGCTGCGACGAGGCTGCAGCCTGTGAGTCCTGAGCACCCAAACTCAACGACTCCATATCACCGTACAAGTCCTGATATGGAGACAAGAACGAAGGGGTTTTGGCATGATGCGACGACAAATGGGACTCCAACTTGGACTTAAAGGTCAACAAGATATCCAAGGGCAAGTTGCCACACAAGTAGTCGATCATGGTGAGCGAGTCCTGAGGGCTCAAGTTCTCGATCCACGAGGTAAATGCGAGGAGCTCCAGGTAGAAGTTGGAGGTCTGATGAGGTACATGGTTGGACGACAGATTCGACTGTTGTGCATGGAGCAACAGCGATTGGTCCTGTTGGTTCCGACCGAAGTAGTTGGAGAAATCGTTGACAGACTGTGGTCTGTCGGGGATGGAGGCCAACGGTGGAAGGAAACCACTGGAGGCGCCCGCGCCGAGACTGGAGCCGCCGCCAAGTAGCGACGACAAGTTATTGGAAGGGACGGGGTTTTGGATCGGCGAGAGGGCATTGTCACGGAGAAGGGACGACGTCAATGGCGTGCCGGAAGGCCCTGACCCCAAGAGCTCAGAGAACCCGTACTTCGAAGCCGAGGGCGCAAGAAGCCTTGATGCCGACGCGGAGGGCGCGGGGGCATTGGTGCCATGGATGGAGGGCCCCGCGCCAGAGCCATTGCCAGAGCCACCAGAGGAGGCCCCACCAGGGCCCGACGATGTGCCACTAGACGCTCCGTGGAAGGCGGACGTTGATGCTGAACCGTTTATGGTGTTAGAATTGGAGCCGAACCCCGTGCCCGAGCCGTTGGAGCTGCTGACGCTGCTGGGGCCGTCGACGCCGGTGGTGGTGCCACCACCAGCGCTTCTCAAGTCCAAGTCCAAATCGGCGGTCAAGGTTTCAAACTCGTGTTGGAGGTTGTAGCCCACGCTCATCTGGCGGTCGGTGTGGCCATGAGACGAGCTGGAGCCAGAGAAGCCTGGAGGAGCTGGAGGGGCTGCTGGGTCCGTGGGGCCGGCGGCCATCATATGCTTCTCCAAGGGCGGTGGTGATAACACGATTGGACGTTCCCAGGCATTGTCACTGTCCATGGTGGCGGATGTGAGTTAGAACAGCAGGAGGAGGAGGAGTGTGTGTAGGCTGGCAGGCGTCTACTACGATGAATCGACGGGTGTAGTAGGGTCGTGGGTCCAGAAAGGAAAGACTAGGAAGTCTCAATGAAGTGGTAGGGAATTTTCAGTGATGCGCTGGAGTAGTGTCGTTCTGTCCAAGAAGGACGTTCCCACGCGGTGAAAATTTTGTGATGAGATGCCAGGGGGAGAATCTTGTTAGGGCTATGGGCATCTACACTACTCGGGCACGAATGGGGTCAACGGGACGGCAGAGCAAGACTTGTCGATACTGTGGAAGGTGGCTACGTGGAAGGGACCATTTTGCCCATTTTGGGGCCCGTTGGGAGGACCTGTACGAGGTGACGGAGGTCTGTCCCCAGCGATTACGTAACAGTGACTGTTTTTTTGTGGGTGCAAAACATCGAGGAGCAGCAACCGAAGCTTCGACTCAACGGTTGTGGCAAACACCCGAGAAAGGTGGGGGTGGGGGACGTGTTCAGCCGCTCATGGCCATGGGGGTCGTTGAGAGAGCTAGACCGTGATGTTTTTTGGAGATATGTTTGTTCCTGGCCGGAAACCAGGAACCCCAGACCTGGGTCTATACAAACTGTTAATAGTTCACCAGAAATGGTGAAAATTGTCGTGATGCGAGCAACCAATAGTGTGGGGAGATTCAGGAACGAGCTGGGGTAGTTCCGTGAATCGCAGTAGGGACCAGAAGAATTAGGAGGAACTGCACGGGATTGGTGTCAGAGCTTGGAAGTGTAGGGAAAAGACAAGTTCTGGCCAGGATGTCAATGTGAGTGGCCCTTTTACTAACTGCTGGAGGTGACAAATTGGTTAACTGTAGCGATGGATACGCAACGTGGTGGTATGGAGAGGTCCACGTTACGGTAAACATCTGGAGCAGCATAGGGCCAGGAATTATGGGAGAGGTTATTATACATTCAAATTCGGAGGAACTTGATATCTACATGCTCCAGACAGTTCTATAGACAGTCACTTGTGGCTGTTGAATGTCTAAAGTCCTTCAGAGAGCGACGAAGCCACCGTATGGTAATTAGAGCTCAGGCCATGAAAAATCTATGGACATAAATGGTACCCATAAGCAGAGGCTGTATCACAAGATATATACTCAAATACTTCGATTCTTTACTCTATGTGGAAAGGTCTTCTCACACTAATCTACCAGCACTAAAAAACACATATTGCAGAATGCTCCTCTAACCTTTGCGATCCCCATCATCATCAACACTCTAGTTCATCAAGACTCCCTACACTCCAAAATCTAGGTCCATCAATACTCACTACACTTCAAACTCCAGGATAGCATTATTTCGGAAGAGTGTAGATCATCCTGTCGGCCTATGATTACATCAAGCATCGGCGATCCAACGTGCGTATTGTGCCCCATGGCTTTGAGCAAGGCTTAGGCATTTGCGAGGCTTTAAACCGTATGGAAAAAGTAGACAATAAGCGAAAATTTGGCAGTTCAGGAATTGTGATGCTCAGAGGGTTAATCGAGAAAATTCAAGTGTCAAGAAGATATGAACGTTCCCTCCCAGCGTTTCAAAGTAACGGTCAAGGCATTTAGCGGAGGTGTCGGGATTACTCATATTTGCTTGCAGCTTTTCGTTTCCAAAAGTTTATTGGTGGTGATAGCACAGAATTGAGAAATATGCTTCTACAGGTTCATGACTGTGATGCTCATAATTGTAGAGGTTAGAGTCGGTACGAGAAGGATTATTGCTTCAGAAGATAATGCAGTGTGGGTCCATATTCTTGATTTGGCCATGGCACAATAAGCAACTTGAAATTCGAATGGAAATGATTAGACAACAACCAGAAATGCAAAATGATATGTCAGTTGAGAGCAAGTGAGTTTTTACACCAGTCACGCATATATGGTCTAGAAATAGAGTTCGTAGAAGTTTCTTCTTCCCCTGGCAAGTGAGATCTCAAATTTCACCAAGGAAGATCTTCACCAACCTCACCGAATTTGCGAAATTTAAGATCTGGGTCACCTTGGTCTGTATTCTCTATTTTGTGAACCATTTAGACTTTACCCCTTTTCAGCTCCATCAACCTTATCAACTTATCAGCGCTATCAGCTCCATCGATTTCTCCTTCTGCCATTGCACTGAGCCCCATTCGTTTTATGTTCTACTCGCGAAGTCCAAAGAAGGACTGATTACTGAAAACGATTCCGTCGAACTTTATGGCCACTAAGTGTATTTAAAGCTCCAAACCCAGAGGTACTACCATCACGACCATCTAAAATCGAACTACAATTCCCTCTGAACATTGAACCCACCAAAATTAATTCCACCAAAATTGACCCCACCAAAATTAGTTGAGGCAATAATTAACGGGCTCTTCGAGCATTGTAGACTGTGACATTGGACCTACGAATTTGAACATACATTCTCGCCTAAACTTTCTCTGAACATCTCCGGTTTTCGTAACCTAGCAATAGATTCATCGTTCCTCGTTACGATGTCGCTAAGCAACCAGCGAATGTGATTGTGAAAGTTTGACCCGTATATTCGGAGTCTCGTCTCTTTATTTTCTCGTTACCCTAAAATTATCTAGGAATCCCAGTTAATGCTTCACGTGAACCATTCGAGTTGTTTAATTGATCTCAGATTCTTCTGCTGCAACAAATCGAAAAGAATAAGTAAAATTTTTATCTAGTTGAAAATGCTCTATTATGCCACTACATCAATCCAATACTATTTGTACTAATTATGAATATGAAATTAATTTCGTCTATTATACATACATATTACCAATATCCTATGGATATGAAATTAGAAATAAACCCCGATCCAAGTAGAAGAACCGATCATTTAGCTCTACCCAACCAAAACTCTTTGTTTTCCTTAATAATTCCGCATGCATACTTCAACTCGGGCAAAAGCTCAGCAATATTGTTGAACAAGTTTTCTGCAAAGGTATTTATGAAAAATATTTGACCTTTGTGAAGTTCCGGTGCTTGCTTCAAAATGTCATCAAGTTGAACAGGAATTTTCAGGTAACGAACATCTTCCAGTGTGGTGGCTCCGGTGGTGATACGGCATTCCAAAGATGCAACTTCCTCGAATTCTCTTGCTAACACCATGGCCCACTGTGAAGAAACTCTTAATGGTCTAGCAACGTTAGAAATATCAGCACACTTGATTAAAAGTGAAGATATTAACTTGACCAAACCGTTTTCCTTAGGGGAATTTCCCTTGAGGTTATTGAGCTTATGTATATATTCGAAATGTTCTGCCATATCTGTGGCCAAAATGCTGGAAACAATGATGTCTTTGATAGGAAATGGTTCTTCCAGATTGGTTTCGGTACCAACCTTCAACAATGATGGCCAGTTGACTACCAAAACCTTATTAATGAACACCGATGAATGGAACAGTTCTAAGACCGAACGCTCGTTGAAAATAAGTGATGTAGGAGCTTCATGCTTGATCATGAAAGCGTTGGTTAATCCTGGATGACCTACGTCGTGGCCTAAAGCAGCAATCAATATACCGAGAACTTGCAATGGATTCATACGAGTAGGATTAGTGGCGGGGATCGAGCCCGACGATGCGAACGATGAGGATGCAGATGATGTGGAGGTAGCAGAAGGTCTTCTATTGTATCCAAACAAGGGAACCAACTCTTCATTGAGGTCTAATTCCAGTTCTTCGATATTGACATATGCCAACTCATCCGTCTTTGGATTCATTTCAAGTTGCTTGAATGGTGGTAAGCAATTCAAGCGAATCAAAAAGTGAAAACAGGCTTGCAAGACATCCACAGCATGGCGGAAGTTATGGAACGGATTGCCATTTCTATAGGTATCTCTTACCATGAAGACGAGACATAAAAGTTCATTCTCAGAGGGGATATGAAACTCTGTCAAAGTCGAGTTTTTGTGCTCGAGAGATTCGATGTATTTTTCAGCTTGCTTCAAGGCATATCTAATCATGATGTAGACACAGTAAGCCAAATCGTCATTGGTCAATTCGTGAGCTGGGAAAGACCAGTGACCCACCAAATGACACAACTTTGACAAATGCTGAGGCGAATTCTGCGATAATATCGAACGGAAGTCGACTTCCTTGAGAATCAAGTCCTTCAATTGTATAATGTGGTCGGTACACAAGCTTGATTTGTTAGCATGATTGTTCAAGGTGTAGGACATGGTACAAATGACCTCGTTGATGGCGAATCTGGCCGACTCAGAGCATTGCTTGAAGAAGTAGAAGTCATTGATCTTCGAGGTTCCAGTTCCTGTCCAGGTTTGAATGCGAGATATTCTGTTTCCAATAAGGTCGTTGACCTTGGCGATGGCGTCATTGAGCTGGGCTATCGATGCTGGGTCCGACGCTTGCGATGGGCGGACGATGATGGTGTTCAAGTGACTGAAAAAGTACTTGACAAGGAGCAATTTGGCGTCGAAGCCCAACGAGTCCAACAGTTCCACCGATGGGGAGGCGGGCTCGTCCAACACCACCAACAAAGGATGGTCGGTGTCGTTTTCACTGTTGCTTCTGCTGAAGAGGTTACTTATCAATTGGGAAAACTTCGAGAACTGGGACTTGCTGAAGTGGTCTATGGATTCACACCCTTTGGGGTATTCCCCCAACACGATGAGTTCGGCCATTGGGGCTTTTGGAGGTCGCAGTTTCTGGCTCGGGAGCTTGGGAAAAACGGACAGCTTCGAACCAAACGGTCAATGCGGTTGGAAAGGAATAGTGGCAAGAAGAATGACAAAGGGCTAACAACAGGAGCGGGTGAGAAGGAGAGTTGAGGCCCACGAGCGGAGACGATGCAACGGTTTGACGCGGACGGACCACACGAGTGCAACGGGGACGGGGGAAAGATGTAACGGCGGTTGGTCGACGAAAACACCTAGGACTGGTAGTGGTATATTCCTTAGATGTTTATCTACAACCAACTATTCGGAGCGGCGTGCGCGGCCCATTATCTTACCCGGCCGTTGCAAATTGCTTTTTTTTCACCACATCCGTGAATTTCTTTTGGCGCACCTGATTCTGCGCCTCATCCCCAATTGTAGACATGGGGTCTACATACAAGAGGTGTCCTTTGCAAAAGACCCTGACTACCCCTGGGCCGTCAGGAGCCCTCCCGCGCCCGACGCATGAGAAGGTTTGCGGGACGGGTCCCAGGCCAGGCCTGGCCGCGGAGGCCCCCCCGGGCCCCGGGGCTCTGGGGTCTGTGGAGTGTTCAAATGGCTATGTATTGATGCTGGTGGTGGAGTTGTGTTGGTGCTGGTGCATGTGGTCACGGGCTGAGAGGAGTCGCTGGCGCCGCCTGCAGGAGCGCCGCCTGCAGGAGCTGTCTCGGACTGCCACAATTGGCACGGGATGGTGTCATTGACTCACTCAAGGAATGTGCGTGCAGGATGCGACGGGGTTGCAGTCTGGGTTGCAGTTTGGGTTGCGGAGTTTCCACGCCCACTGCGGAATCTGCAGTGGTAACGAGCGAAGAAGAGAGCCCGCAGTGCGATGCGCTCGAGCAACAGTGCCTTAATGCGATGGTGTGGTAGTGGACGTGGTATAGTGGTGGAGCTCGTGGTGGAGCTGGAAGTGCAGCCTTGTCGTGGAGCCTAGTGCTCTGGAGATCTAGTGCATTGCTACGGTGCCAGAGCACAATAGTGCAACGGTGCCGGTGTTTATGTCTGGGTGCTCTCGAACAATGGAATGGGTGGCTAGTACCCGTATGGTTGTATGGTTGGGTGCGGTCTGGGTGTCATGTCTTTGTGATTGTCTTCGTGATTGCCTTTGTGGCGAACTTTGTGCTCAGGTTGGGAATTTGTGATCACTATTGTGGTTTTCTGGCTATCTCACAATAATCCTCTACGGTGTAGTCAGTTGCCAGCATCTCTCCATAAAAGCAATTCATGTTGCCAGCTGCCCTTCACACCCTCGAGAACCTAAAATCAGGCCCAGAGGCCCGGTGCGGAAGCCAAATGGTATGGCGGAGACAAGGGTGGTGAGATCTGACGGCAGAGCTGAACGTAGGAGTGTGGGAAGCTGGTCCTAGAGCCTGGAGGGAGGGGGGGGAGTGTGAGGAGCATGTTCGGAGAATGTCGATGCGACGGTGAGACGTCGGGGTTTGCAGAATCGCCGATCTTCAAGGAGTTCACCTGTCACATACGGGACCGTCAAGGCCAGTGGTTTGCGTTCTCTTGGTCCACGTTTTGTGCGTGGAAGCCCGAATAAACTCTCGTGGGCTCTGCATGCCTCTCGGTAACCCTGGGCCAGCTCTGCAAGTCTAGCCTGAATTTCGAAGATTTTCGCATTCAAATGCGTTGACACATGTGTCAACGGGCCCTAAATCCGAAGTAGATGCTGACAATCACCACAATCACCGTGAGCGAGATATTCAACTGCTTGAACCGCCTCTTGCGAGTCACCCGCGAGTGCTCGGTGAACCGCTGGTCAATCCACTCCAAAACTTCAAGTTTCTGGAGCATTTCTTGCGACATGACGGTCTTATCGTGAGTGATCCGTTCCTTGATGCTATTCAATCGTTTTTCCAATACAGTCAATTCCTCTAGGAGAGTGTGCAACCGCTGTACGCTTTCGCTGATGTCGTTACGATATCCTGTGCGGAGGGTTTCCCGGCCCTGGCTTAAACGGTTGCCAAGCTCTAGCGTATCGACCCGAAGCTTTTCCAAGTATTTCTTCAATTCTTGGAGTTCTTGTAAGGACTTGGCTGGTCCATCGTGTTCTTCAAGTGCTGCCAGCGACTGCTGTACCCCCTCCGCAATCCTGCTGGTAACTACCACCAATGCATCCAACAGGTGGGGATTATCGAATTCCTGCTTGAATAATTCCGAGCTGATATTATCGATGTTGAGCATGTAATCTGTGAGATCCTCGTCACGGGCCATTCGCTTGTTGATTGAATGGTATGAAAATCCGCCGTTCCCCAAAATTTCAAAGAGTTTCTCACTTGATGCATCGATATCAGTAGACCGAGCTCCTCCTTCATCTTGTTGCTCAACGAGTCTGAAAGCTTGTTCTGTCGTGGGGGAATGCAGCGTACTGGCTATAGGGGTGATCCCTGCGGGCGTCCCGTGGGCACGTTTCAGGGCCAAGTCTGAAGTGGAATTGGCCACGGAGGTTTCATTGATAGAGTTATAGAATTGATCCACTAAACGTTTCCGATCGACATCACTGGTGTTGATGACGAAGGAGCGGGACCCGCCCGCTACTTCTTCTCCACTAGCTCCACCCGCTCTATTTGCTACGCTAGGGCTCCGTTGTTGCGATTGGAAGCTCAAGGCGGGACGACTGGGGCTGGCCTTGTTGAAGCCCTCCAACTTTCTCATGAACATGCTGTTGACGTTTGTGCTGGAGGAGTCTCTCGAAAGAGCGCTCTTGAGGGAGGATTTCATCAATTCATGGCGTTCCGCCTCGTGGTCATACTCCGGGCGGATCCCGTTTCGGGATCCCACACGTTCTTCGTAGGTCATGGCTGCTTGTTCCGGCTTTTTTGGGGTTTCCGACAACAATTTCGAGACTCTATGGTCACTGGGATGTGTGGAGATGACGATGGGGATGGAGTCCAGGCTTTTTGCTCGAGGTTGGCTCAAATCAGACAGTTTTATATCGTATGTGGTGGAATTGGTTGGAGTCAAAGTGTTGTGAAATGAGGGTGACTCAGCGAGGTTTGGACTGGGGAATCCTGCTTCATCCACTTGTAAAATCTCCGGTAGATCATCCTTGTATCCGTTGTTGGAGTGAAGTTCACGTGGCGCCTCGATACCCATTACTCCAGGGACTTTGGGTTGACTTTTCAACGGTTGTATCGGTAAAGAGTCGAGGGCTCTATGCAGTATGTTGCAACTGGGTACTACGATTCGTGATACGTGATCTCGCGATTTCGTATTGTAATTGAGATTTGACCGGGACAAAGATTACTTAATCATTCTTGTGTATGTGAAGTGGGGTACAATAGAGGGGAGAATTCCAGGAAGTACGTTCGCAAAGAGATGAGATTGCAAAGGTGTTGAACGATTTTCAGAAAAAGTACGACTTCGGGGAAATAAGAATACATATACTGTCCTGGTAAATCTTCTACGAAAATCACTACGACGTCTTTTTCTCTGGTCAGAACATATGAAATTATATTTATGAGGTAGTTTTTGATCTTATCCAGAATCATGTTCTCAATATGAGGGAGGTATCTCAATAATTGGGATTGTAACACAATGTTTTCAATAAAATACTAGAGTCAGTTCGGTTTATTTTGTATACTATTTTGTATACTATTTTGGGATATGGACCTATTACTGACATAAAATAGGTCTTTATCACAAATTTGTCGTTTATGAGTTGTACAACTGATATCATAGTCCTATTCATTAATTCACTCAAGATACCAGACCAGAATGAACCCGCCTGATAATTCATGATGTATTTCCATCAACGTATCTTCATATTGGGTACCTTTCGAAAGTAACTAGAAGTTTTATGTAAAATGCTAGCATTTTCTTACAAAAATTCACGGGCGAGTACCTAATGCTAGTAAGCGTTAATTCCAATCATTAATCATATATACATTGAGGAATTTTGGTTCCTTCAGATCCAACCTAGTTGGCGGCCGAACTACGGCCACCTGCACCAGCATTGATTAAATCCAAAGTCTGTTGAGATAACTTGATCTCAGGGAGGCCCTTTCCTGGTTTAGTTGGTTGAGGCAAGAAGTTAATCTTGATTAAGTATGCAATGTAGATGTCCATCAAGTCTGGAGTGACTCCCTTTCCGGCACTGACGTCAACTCCAGTCCACTCAGCGTCCGATTTCAAAGAAGTTTGCGCATTAGTGTCATCCAATTCTGGAGCCTTGGTACTTTGGGGTAAGTTGTCCAAGACAAAGTGAAGCAATGGGAACAATGCAGAATCCTTCGACTCTTCAACAACATACTTCTCAAGATTGGTTCTCCACACAGGATAATCTTGATTCTCGACCTCATATCCATGGTCTTTGAGACAAGCCAAGAACTCATTGAATTGAATTCTTGGATGTCCAGTGACTTGTGCAACCTCCAATTGTTGAGCTGGTGGATGCAATGCATTGGCGACAACAACTCTAGCAACATGGTCCACAGGAACCATGTTGACATTGTTCGAAATATCTGGGAAAGCCCCCAATTCTGCACTTCCCTTCAACATTCTGAGTAAAAAGTCATCAGTATTGGAAGCACCAGTTTCAGAGAATCCGGTAACATAACCAGGTCTTGTAATACATCCTCTTAAACCTCTAGCACCAGCTTGTCTAACAATGTACTCAGCTGTCCATTTAGATTGACCATATCCATTTCCTAAACCTTTAGCAGAACCCTGCAAGTTATCGGATTCTGCAATACCAGCCAATCCCTTTGCAAGAGCTTCATCAGACAAGTGAATGAAATAATCAGTGTCAAGGACAGAAGTGGTAGAAACAAAGGAGAAAAATTTAGCTTTTCCTTGTCCACACAAGTCCAAAACGTTGACAGTACCAATAACATTTGCTTCTCTCAATTGAGAATATGGGTAAACCCAATGAACAAAGGCACCATTATGAATGATCACATCGATCGAGTTTGCTAAGGCAGACCAAGCCGAAGCATCCAAGCCAAACTTTGGTTTACCCAAGTCTCCTAAAACGACCTGGATATGATCCTTCCATTCTTCTTGCCAAATTCCATAAGTCAACCCTGCCTTACGCAATCTTTCAAGTCCTGCTTCTTCGGAAGAAGCTCTAACATGGGCGAAAATCTTGAATGATTGACCTTGACGCGCAGTCAACAAGTCTCTGACAATGAAAGAACCCAAGAAACCAGTAGCACCAGTCAAGAAAATATTGATAGGTTTGGAAGCGTCTAACTTTCCAAGAGATGGGTATTTAGCCAATAAATGAGTTTCAGCCAATTTCTTAGCATCGCTTGCATAATCGAAGACTTGCGATTCCTCTTGGCTTTCTTCTTCAGTCTTACCGTCTGCCAACTGGAAATCGTCTCCCTTGATGATTTTCTCAACTTCACCAGCGAAGGCCTCGACTGTAGGATTCTTGAAAATGATTCCCAATGGAATTTCGACAGCCAATCTCTTTCTCAATTCAAAAATCATTCTAGTTGCTAAAATGGAGTGTCCACCTAAATCAAAGAATGAGTCATCCTTAGAGATAGTTGCAGGTCTGTTTGGCAATACATCTAACCACAAATTTCTAATTTCTTCTTCAATCTTGGAGAATTTTTCCTCTTCTTCACCTTGTCCACCACTTCTGATTGCACTAATTTGTGCAACTGCAGCCAATTGAGCAGTATCAGGGAATGGTAATTTAGGCTTATCCACCTTACCGTTTGGATTCAATGGCAACTTGACCAATGGAACAATAATTGTTGGAATTGCATACGATGCCAACCTCTTCTTCAAGTGAGCTTTAATGTCTTTGATGAGCTCTCTATAGATGACCAATCCTTCCACGATAGGGTCCAGTATTTCCTGATCATCAGCCACATCGGACTTGAAATTGACCAATTCCTCAGAGTTCTTAGGCACAATGTAAGAAATCAAGGTAGGCTCTTCAGATTTGTCTCTTCTGACCAACGTGACATTTTCTCTAACCAAAGGATGTTGCGACATATGGGTATCTATTTCTCCTAATTCGATTCTGAACCCTCTAATCTTGACTTGATCATCTGCTCTACCGCAACATTCAACATTACCATCCGGCAAATAACGACCCAAGTCACCAGTTCTGTATAATCTGTCTCTTGGACCTAACCATCCATTTTCTCTCCAATCTTCGCCAGCAGCATTTGCCTTGTCATTATCAATCCATACCTGAGGTTCAACAAACCAATTGGTTACGAACTTGGCTCTGTTGGCATCAGGTAAACCTCTGTATCCCTCAGCCAAACCAGCTGCTCTGACATAAATCTCACCAATCTCACCAACACCACAGGTTTCTGAAGTGTTGAATCTGTTGACAACCAACAATTGCACGTTTTGCATACCCGTTCCTGCTGGCATGACATCTTTGAGATTCTTCAAGTATGTCGAATCACTCTTACGACTCTTGATTTCGAAGTAGGATACCGATCTTTGAGTCTCAGTGGTACCATACATGTTAACAATGTAAACGTTTTCTGCCAAAGTTTGTAATCTCAAACAGTCTCTCTTAGTCAAAATATCACCAACGAAAAATGCATGATGAAGAGATGGAATTAATGTGGTTGCTTGGGCACTCAATAATTGTCCCATGGCAGGTGTCAAGTGTGTAACAGTAGCACCATATTCAGCCATCCAATCAGCTAACTTACCAGGAGTACCAATGTCATCTGCTGTTGGGACCAATAATTGAGCGCCCAAAAACAATGGTGTGAACATATCTCTTTGAATTGGATCGTGGGCGATACCAGACAACATTGTGAACTTATCAGAGGAAGACAAACCAAAAGTTTTGGCCATCCATGGAAAGTAGTAGGCAAGGGAATAATGACGTCCTAACACACCCTTTGGAATACCTTCAGAACCAGAAGTAAAAGACAAAGTTGGGTTGGAGTCAGGACCCACAATCACGCCAGTGAGGGTATCCTTGAATTTTTGGTAATCACTGAAAGAGTCACTCGATTGGCCTTCAAACTTACCACCAAGTAAAGATCCATCATCGTCTATTTTCAAATGTGGAATGGTGACAGCTACTTCCAATTCATTCTTAATGTAGTCCTTGACCAAGTCATCTAAGACTCCGGCCTTCTCCAACACGATCAAACCTTTTGGCTTAGCAACCGAAAGATAAATGTTTTGTCTTGCAGGAGGATAAGCAGGATCAATCACGGAAAAAGTACCACCGGCCTTGAGAATACCCATGACGGCAATCATCAAGTCCACACCACGGTACGAGTAAATCATGACTATATCTCCCTTCTTGATACCTCCTGCTACAAGGTAGTTACCCACAATATTGGAAGCTTGGTGGATCTGTTGGTAGGTGAAGGTTCTCGTCTTGGACGAAGGGTCCATGAACGACTTGGTTTCAACCACACATGTTCTGTCTGGATGAGCCTGAGCATTTTTAGTGAATATGTCTTGGATGGCACCTCTGTAACCAGACCAGTCCAAATCCAAAGTTGGATCAGGCAATTGGCTCTGCTGTGATTGAGTGATCAAGTTTTGAGAGGTGATGGAAGCGTCCAACGAAGTTTGGGACAAAAACTTGGAGAACTGCTCTGCAAAAATCACAATTCTGTCGTGTGTGTAGAGCAACGCATTGTAGTAAACGGACAAGGTTTGACCGTCAACGAAAATGGCCAAGTCTCTGACGGAACCTTCCACGGTAGTGGACAATTGCTGGTTCTCACGGGCATGCTGGTAGGACAATCTGAAAAGTCCCGGTGCGGTAGCCAAGCCCTGCTTGTTCTGTATGCGCTCGGAAACTTCCGATAACGACGAATAGTCGATGTGGTTCAAACTGTTGGTGTATTCGTTGGAGACACTTTGGATCAAGTCACCGAACGTGGTTTGGGCAGTGACATTGAGTCTGATCACAAACTCCTGCGAATCCTTGGCGTCCGTGGCTATCACGATGTCCTCGTCTCCTGTCAATCTGTAGATCAAACCAGCAAATGTTGCCAAGCCGGTGATGAACGAGTCACCTTGGGCAACAGGAGGCAATTGGAACGAGTAGTTGGCCTCTACCGCCAGGTTGTTGGCGGGCTTGAGGAAGTCATGGGGTAATACCGATAACGTTGGATTATCCAAGTAGGTCAACCAGAAGTCCGACATTGTATGCTAGAAAGATTAAGCTGAGGTTGTAGTGGAAAATTGAACAATATGCGGAGGTGGAAATTCGGACCTTAAGTATGGAGTCAAGGTCCAAAGCTCGTGAGTCAGAAGACACAGCACGTGACGTGAGCCTTGGTGATAAGCGCCACTATGGCTTGAGCAGCGATGGGCTCATGCATATGAAGCGGTATCGAACATCAGCGAGGTGCACATGCAGGAACGCAGTTTGGCACATAGCACCCAGTGGCTATTGTAGGGTTCCTAGAGCTCAAAGAGATTCAAATCTTCGATAGAAGTAGGTTCCAACAGTTCTGAGGGGCAGCAAAGTTTGCAGTTTCAAGAAAGGGCAAGAGAAGATCCCATGAAGATAGCGCGAAGCGTGATTTACTGTCACTCTGGGTTATAAATAGGTAAGTACAGCAGGCATAAATTAATCATAATACATTTTCAGTAATTATAAATGTCAGATGAATACAAATATGGCCCACTCCGGGTTGAAAAAATCTATTAATATCGACACATTCCGACCTGCGGGAATCAATTCATGAACAAAAACTGCAAATCATCAGGCGTCAAACGGTTGACCGCACCATCATCCGAGTTGATGGTAGCATGGATCATGTTGGCCTTCTTCTCCTGTAACTCGATGATTTTCAGCTCAATGCTGTCTTCAATGCAAAACCTGGTGATCCGGATTGGTCTCTTTTGACCAATTCTATGCACACGATCCATAGACTGCCATTCAACACTAGGGTTCCACCATGGGTCCATGAGGAACACCTGGGAGGCCTCACAAAGGTTTAATGCCACACCCCCAGCCTTCAAAGAAACCAAAAACACCTCTACTTCGGTGTTTTCCATGAAATGTTTGATGGTGTTATCTCTTTGTTGAGGAGACATCGAACCTTGAAGTTTGACGGTTTGGAATCCTGCTCTCTTTAATCTCCACTCAATCAAATCTAACATCGAGGTAAATTGAGAAAACACAATTGATTTGATGGTGTGTCTGTCAGAACGTAATTTGTATAATTCTTCAACCAATGCTTCGATTTTGGTGGAAGATCTCCATTCTCCACCATGTGAACCCATCTTGATACGATTGACAATTGAAGCCTTTGAGAATAATTCCTCATCCACCTCCAAAGCTGGTTGCTCCAAATCAATGGAGAGTCCAATATGGCATACGGGACATTCCAATTTCTTCTCATCACCTCCGAAAGATTCAATGTATTCTTGAATACACATCCGACAGAATCTGTGATGGCATTTGGATTCAATGGGCTCTTCTGCTTCGTCATCACATAATTGACACATAATGACCCCTTCAATGTCTTGTGAAATCTGATTGGTCCCCACTCTTTTCAAAACCAAATCCGGATGATCTGCTAACTGTCTCATACGAGTGATTAAAGTGAAAATATTAGCATAATTGTTAAGCACAACACCTTCTGCAACATAGTCGTTGAATTTTCTCTTGGAATCACTGTATAAGGACGTATATAAATCCTTTTCTTCTTCATTGAATCGATCTTTACGGATCTCAACGATTCTTGGAGGCAATCCAAGATCATCAGCTCTCTCGAGTTTAGTTCTGCGCAACATGACATTTCTCAACAAAAGTCGTATGTGTTGGAAACTTATCAAACCATCACCTTCGATACCATGTTTCTGAATGTTTTTCAACATGAAATGATTAAAGAAGTTTGTGTGGACCATAGGAGAATGACCACATTGGTCGCAATGCCTCCAATCAGAGAATTTCCATTCCTCACTCAGGCAGTCACACTTGGTACAGAAGTACTTATAGAATGGATCGAGTTTCAAAAATCGGATGAGCGAGTACATTTCACCAATTCTATTCTGTAAGGGGGTACCAGACAAACACCATCTTCTATGAGTTTTGAGACTATTGGCAGCCTTTGCAGTTCCTGAAGTTCTATCTTTGATATTATGAGCTTCATCTAGAACAACTCTGTAAAACTGTAATTGATGCAATGGTGATTTTTCCTTAATCAAGCCAGCCTTTCTTTTGAAACCATAATTTTGTTTACGGAATGATGATTCTAAAACGGAATAAGAAGTCAAGATCACGTCATACTTCTCAAGTTCTTCAACACTGGAAGCACGATTAGCACCGTGAAATAAGTACACCTTTAATTTTCCAGGTAAAGTGTGCTTTTCAATTTCGTTCTTCCATTGCATTAACGCAACAGTAGGTCCCACCACGAGATTTGGTCTTTTCGTGAGATCATTCATGAATAATGAAATTGTTTGGATAGTCTTACCCATACCCATTTCATCTGCCAAAACACCACCTTGAAATTCACTATCCTCTTGTTTCAAAAGCCAATTTAAACCTTCTTGTTGGAAAGGTAAAAGCTTCAAGTTCATGCCCGGAGGTTGTGGTGCTCTCTCAACAGGAATTCCATCTAGAGATTGTAAGTAAGGAAACACATCCTTCAAATTTGGATGGAACTCGTATAAGCGGTTTGTAGTTCTGGTGAAATATGGGACCTTCACCTTCGGTTCTTTCTTTTTCCTTGGTGCTTTCTTACGCGTTTCCTTCTTCTTTGGTGCTGAACGGCTCGATAATGGCAATTCGTCCTCCAAATCTGACAAATCTATGGCTTTCTCTGCAGAATCTCCATTTCTCGAAACGCTGTCAACTGCTAATAACTCTAATTCGTCATCCTCCTCATTTTTCACATCCGGCTCGTTTTCGATATCGAAGTCTTCATCTTCATTTTTTATTGCTTTCTTACGCTTTTTCGGGGTAGAACGCGTAGCTTTGCCTCTTTTACTAGGTACTGGAACATTTGAGAAGTCTGCTGGTTCTTCATCGCTCGAAGAGTCTCGATATGATGTATTTTCCTTTATTCTTCTGGACCTTCTGGGCTTGTAGGATGCGTCGTTCACGACGAATCCACCACCTTCTTCCATATCACCATCCGATTCATTCGAACTGTTGGTTAGCTTTTCGAGAGAAGGTGCCATTTTCTTTACCCAAAAGGTTTTGGTTGGTGGCAAATTCAGATGGCAATCATCAGTAGATCATCTCTCGGTATATATACTAGTTGTGTATATAAAACGTGCCGTCGCACGACTATTGTCTATAACATAACAAGTGAAGCAGGTACTTGCATGTCTGTAGTGGTTGCTATTCTGCATCTGTTTTGCTAAGAATAGAGCTCTATTGTATTAATTACATCAGACTTTTCTCCAGTGATGTACTTGTGGTATCTGAGGTATAGTGCTACAATTTTCCAATAATTGTAGCAGACAGGACATATCGCGAAACGGATAAGGGAGTTGAATCTAGCCATTCACCTCCTAAAGAAGTTGATTTTCATGAATTGAGCATCGAAAGCCAGGAGACATGAGCAACCGAGGGTTTGATCATTAATATCCTCACGTCTGATACCGAAGAGTTTAATTTGAGGAAATTGATCCCGCATGTATTCCATTCATAGGTTCCATGATTTGGCTGCGAAAACCGTTGCGCATGTAAAAAAAGGACGATAAAGTAAGAACTCCACTTCATATTCGTGAGTTCTTCAATGAAAAGATTGACGTACGTTCAACTAGAAGAATGAATTTATACAAGGATAGAAATTTTCAGGCAATTCTTAAGAGAGAGGAATATCTCGGTTCTTTTCAACTTCTGGCAAAACCAGGATTGGAAAGATTAATGCGAATTAATTGTGGGCTGCGGAAAAAATACCGAAGCAAGGTATAACAGAGACTTATTAATTTAGATATTAACCCGAAAGTGACAGGATTAGCAGAATAAAAAGAAAATCCTTGCTACATTTATTTACCCCCACAGCCGAGTCATGAAGTTTTGAACTTTTCTAGTCATACACGAAACAAGTGAAACCATTGTATTTGACCTTATTACAAAAGTCTCTATTGTGAAGCTGAGTCAAATACGTCAATATCACATAGAGTACTTTCTATATCACTTAAGAGATGCTACACTAAACTGACATAGAAATTGAGCCCAATATCGTCGTTCAAGGGTTTTCTGGAATCCTAATTGATGGGTTCAATCCTGGATTCAGAAGTGTATTTGGCTTGACCAAGCTGAATATAATCATCGTCATGATTAACAACGAGATAAACGCTTCTCAAGAATGTAACACCCAATATGTTACTGCTATTGAATCGACTTCTTCCAGCAATCGACAAGTAACAGGTTCCATCTTCTCTGCGAAGAACCAAGTCAGATAATGGCGTCGAAATAACTATGTTGCTAAAACTATAGTAAAAAGACTTGTCGCTTGAAAATTCACACGAATTGAGTTCAACCTGCGATTCAGAATTGAATGTTGCACCTTCTATGGTATTTGCAATATCAGATACAAGATTATCTGGAAAATAACTCAACGGGGATCCCGTGTCAAGATGGAAATCTTGATACACTGATATTTGGATACAATCAGAATCATATAGAGAATTCAAGCGGAGGAAGAGACCACTTTCACGAACAATTGGAAGAGTCACTAATTCACCATCGTATTTAGCATGGTCAATGCCACCGAAAACAATTGATCCATATTCTGCGTCGATACTGTTCAAGTAGATTGAATACGATGATTTCTTGATGCTACCAGCACGCTTCAAGGCGACTACAAAACTGGTGTACTTGCCTTGATAAGGATCATCTCGAGGAAGGTCGAGTCCTAATACCCCACTAAGAGATCTCTTCATTTTGGTAGCACGTCCAAAAAGAATGGTTTTCGTCATTTGACCTCCAGGAATACCCACTTGATCTGTCACCCAAGTTCCTGACACTTCATTACCACCAATGTATTTCATATGGAAAAGCTTCCCCGAGTCTCTGAAACTAGTTGACTTTTGGGTATTGAAACCAAAAAGACTGTTTGTTTCCGAGTTTGCAACCCATAAAGCACTACTCCCAGTGTCAAGTAGGAGAGTAATGAGTTGATGGTCAGACCCAAAACTCAAGATAATATGGTAATAGCTCTTCAAGTTTTTCAATTTGGTGGTAGGAGTATCTCTTTTGCCCTGGAAACCAGTTGAAATATTTTTCTCAAAGGTCTTGATCAAATCAAACTCGATAAAGCCTTCGGGACTATTTGACACGATAGTGTCATCATCTTTTCCAACTGAATCATAAGCATTCTTTCCAAGGACCAACAATCCACATAATAGAAAGATGAAACTTCGCTTTGCAGACAAAAGAAACAAAAACATTCGTAACTGAAGGGAACTTTATGTAGAAGTGAAAAGGGGTTTGTGTAGACACGAATTTCGGACCTTACTGGTTTATATATCTATCATGAATAAAGCATTTTACTAACAGAATCTTATGTGTGTTTTCGGTCAGGAGATTTTGGAATCAGAAATGTCAATAGTCTTGTTTTAGTAACTATTAACTCGATGTTTCAAGACCAAGGGTCTCAGATAAGCAATTCAAATAGTCAGATTTTCGTGAGAGAAGATTGCTTATACTTTCTAAAATTTTGACAGGCTCTGATTCCAGCCTCAAGTTTATGATAAAATTGTCAGTAGAAACCTTTATTTGCAGTAAGATGTGAGGCTGAACACCTGATTTGGTACGTCAAGAATCACTACTTTTTCCAATACAGTTATTCTTGTTCAACAGAAATTCTTGTACTACCTGATTCGTAATTTTACATTGCTTCACACAAATCCCTTGCAATCTATTCCAAGTAGCACCTCGAGAAAACAAGACTCTCAACTTCGTGATCCCAAGTTCCTCTTAACTTCAAGAATTTCTTACCTTGATGAATACTTCCATGTTAGCCAGATTAAATTGATTCAAATCTTGAATGCATAGCAGAACGTCCTATGTTTGTTTCCACTGGATGGGTTGTGTTTCCAATGCTATTTAGCACCATTTACAGGTGCACGAACCCGTGTATCATGACATAAAAAATTGCGAAATCGGTGTCCCTAACAATGCCATGATACAAATATGAATACAATTGTGGGACACAATCTGTGCCTTGAATCAGTATCCTACAGATTGAGCAGTACCAAATAATTAGATTTTCTTGACAAATTCTCAAAGAATTTTCAATCACTCCAATCCATCAACAAACAAGATGCTACATGATAATTCGCCCCGATATGGTAGGAAAAACTGTGTTATCATCCAAGGAACGTCAACACTCTTGTAACAGAAGCCTTACGGTCGATTTTCAAAAAGAACATGTGGATAAAGTCCACGGTTTTTCTTATTTTAAATGACCATTTCCCTTCAGAAACTTAAGTTCGTTGTTTAGACTCTTGTGTAAGAACTTAGCTTCAAATATTCATACTTGGAATCTTTCTCTACATGCTGCTTGAATTGCACACTTTAGAAGCCACTACACTTCCGAAGTAAGATCGAAATCTTCAGTTGGGATCGAGTCAGAACTTCAGGTAGTCCAAGCATTCCAGAAGTCCATTTCGAAAAGGCGCCAACAGCGGAATTTTCATTGACAAGGTGTTTTGGACTCAACGGAAACGTCAGCCATTCAAAATACGTCAACTTTCTAGAAACACTAATGGATGCAATCTTACCAACACAAGCGGAGACCCTATTGAGTTCGATATGGATGATTCTAATGGAGGCAGTTCATTCGGAATTGACGTTCGTATGTTTCAGTATTCGATTGACGTTCAAAACTTTCAACGTGAAAAATTCCCGGTGATCCTAAGTAAGTTCAACCGATATGGGAATCTTTAGACCCCATCCAGCTCTATGACACCACACAAAAACCACAGTGGTGCGAAATCCCCGAGCCATGAAACTCCATTCCCGGAACCCTATCAAGAAAATGATTGCAGGGTGAAGATGGACACAGACAGAAGCTTGTAACAATTATAGGGCTGAAAGAAGTCCCTTGAAAAATCATTGGCTCACATCGGACTATTCTTCGCATTAGATTTTCGGTCTGGTCCCTATGTCAATTCCCTGGCCATCGCCTTACCAGAACTCCTACCATAAGAGTTTCTCATTTCCCCTTTCGGCCTAGCTCCTATACACAAATGCTACAACCCCTTTACCCTCTAACTCTAACTTTAAGTCTTTACCCTCCAACCTTAACCCTTCCCGTTATCCCCGCCTCTGTGAACTGCTCAACCGTTGTATGGTGGTTCCAATCTCCGTTACTATGGGGTGCGGTGACCTTTCCGTTTTCGGAATTTCCATGATAGCGATCACTAAAGTGCTCACAAAATTCCCATGTTATATAAGGTGCGCGAAATCATACAATCGTTCTCCACCTTCGAGATGGCCAGAGGCAACCAAAGAGACCTTGCAAGAGCGAAAAATATGAAGAAGCAGATGGAGTCTGCCAAGGGTCAGAAGAAGAATGGTGACCCCACCAAAAGAATGGAGAATGACGCCGATGTCATGAGAAGAAAGCAGGCTGAAGGTACGTACCAATGGTAGAGTGATCCGATGGTGGAGTGTTCCAATGGTGAAGTGATCCAATAGTAAATGCAAAAGTGGACGGGGGAACGACAAGGGAAATGCAACGAACCATAGAGAGTGGCCACAGCATCCACCTCATGTGTAAGAGTAGCTACGGTAGTGGTAGTATCCCTTTGGAGTCTTGATCCAGCTTTTCACTTAGTCATTCAGTCAATTGGTCAAGCATACTAACTCACAGCTGATGCCAGAAAAGCCCAGCAGGGAAAATAGTCGCCAGAAGCGATACTCAACTTCGATTCTTAAAACATCAAGATCCAGGGCCGACCTTTTCGGGCCCTTGTTCTTCCTTTACACCCAGTTGGCTGTTTTATAATGCACCAGATCCTCTGTGCCAACCACAGGACGCTGCCTAATATACGTTCTATTACTGCAATGAAAGTAGGCCAAAATTTTCGGAATTATGAGTTCAAACTTCAAAGCTCACAGACGAAGTCCTTCCAATGGCTACTATGTTCTTCGAACCTCATTTCAAGGTCCAGGAAGAAATGAAGAATTAAGTAGACCTTTTCCCAATTCTCTAACATGCGATGGAACCTGCGACCGTTTCTTGTGCGTTTTCAACTCTAATTATAAAAATTACAATGCTATTATTTTGGAAATGTTTTGCGGTTTCTTAGAACAATATGGACAACCTATTCTTTCCTTAACCTGGACATTTGGACTCAACAAAGATTTGGTGCCCAGTCTCATGCGGATCGTGTCTCTCCGTTCCTGCTCCGTGCCCGTAATCTCTCAAATCGCACTGAGTAGCTGCTGCATATACACCAGGGTGAATTTTCAATATCAATTGATCACCTCCATCTACCTCTCTTAAGCCACACATAATCATGTTGATCGAAGAATCCTTCCATGACGTGCAAACTTCCTATGGAACAACCATGAGGTTATTTGTGTTCCACCCCAAGATCCCAAACTACCCAAATGTTAAATTTCCTGGTGTCGTCGTGTATAGTGAAATCTACCAAGTGACTGGCCCTGTCAGCCGTTTTGCTAAGGACATCGCAGGTCAAGGTTTTGTTGTGGTTTGTCCATCAATTTACCACAACTTTGAGCTGCACGAGCCATTGGCTTATGATGTGGAAGGTACAGACAAGGGAAATTTGTACAAGATCACCAAGGAATTGAAGTCATATGATGAAGACAACAAGTTGGCCGTGGACTATTTGATGCAATTGCCAACTTGCAATGGTAAGATCGGTGCTACTGGAATGTGTCTTGGTGGCCATTTGGCCTTCAGAGCTGCTTTGGACCCTCGTGTTCGTGCAGCTGTGTGTTTCTTCGCTACAGACATCCACAACCATGCCTTAGGAAAGGGCCAACTTGACGATTCCCTTGTCCGCAGTAAAGAGATAAAGGGTGAATTGATTATGATATTTGGATGTAAGGACAACCATGTTCCACTTGACGGCAGAGACTTGATCCGTTCCACCTTGCGTAAGAATAATGTTGAAATGACTTTCATTGAAATCAACGATGCTCAGCACGCATTCATTAGAGACGAGATGAGCAAGGGAAGATACGATCCTGCTACCACGAAGAACTGTACGGAGTGGATGTTTGAATTGTTCAACAGAAAGTTGAAATTGGATTACGGAGATCATGATGGTCAGAACAGAGTCATCGAGGATGTGTGCTAAAAGTAAAACAAGGAAAATTTTTATATATGTACTCATAAGGAATATATTCTTGCTTGAAGTTGAATTATTCTACTAAATTATGTATAATCAAGCAATGAATTCATTGTGTAGTGTTTTCAATTCATTCATGAATTGTGGTTTCTATGATCATAACTTGATATTTGAAAAAAAAATCAAAATAAACCTTGCTGAAGAAACTACGAGGTAAATTAATCTTTCGGTGAAAAACTACTATTACGTAGGCAAAATTATGGTTACTTGCCAAAAAGTTTTGAGGGTCGAAGTTTCTTACAAAGATTTATGAACGTCCAAATTAAAGTCGATAATCGAAACCTAAGACAGTACAATAAAGGAAAATGACATCAAACCACATCCGTCAATCTATGAGACGTTTCGAAAGTTTATGCATCGATATTTCATTTCTTATCAATTTACCATTTCGTCTCTCTACTCATAGGCATACTACCCATCCAGAGGGCGGTGCGCGCACGCCCCGACCTGAAAAAATCGATGAAAAATTTCCGTTCTTTATTCACCATCAAACAACCACCATGAGACCTATAAAATTGATGGGACATGAGCGTTCCTTAACGCAAGTCAAATACAACAGAGAAGGTGATCTCTTGTTCTCTGTTTCCAAAGATAACGCCGCCTCCATTTGGTACTCTTCGAACGGTGAAAGATTGGGTACTTTGGAAGGACACCAGGGTGTGATCTGGTCCATTGATGTTGACTCTGAAACCCACTTGTGTGCTACTGGTGGTGGTGACTTGGCCATTAAGTTGTGGAAGGTTGAGACCGGAAAGTGTGTCTTCACTTGGGAATCTCCATCTCCATGCAGAAGAGTGGCCTTTTCCCCAGATGGCACCAGATTATTGGCCATTGCTGATCAAGTTATGGGACATATTGGTACTATTTCCGTATACAACATAAATCACGACGAAGCTTCTTTGGCCAACCAATCGGAGAAGCCTACTTTAGTGATCGAAACCGCTCAAGGTGGTTCCAAGGCCAACGTTGCCGGATGGACTGCTGATGGAAAGTACATCATTGTGGGACATGACAACGGTTCCGTTTCCAAGTACGATGCTGTTTCCGGTAATGTGTTGGAGTCTGTTCAAGCCCACGGTATCCACAATGAAGAAAAGAACGTCTCTATCACTGATATACAATTTTCTCCAGAAGACCGTTCCTACTTCCTCACCTCCTCCAAAGACAAGTGTGCCTCTTTGATCGATGTGGACACATTCAAGATCTTGAAGGTCTACAAGGCCGATGCTCCTATGAACACTGCTGCCATCACTCCCGTTAAGGATTTCGTTATCTTGGGAGGTGGTCAAGAAGCCAGAAATGTTACTACCACTGCAGAATCTCAGGGTAAATTCGAAGCCCGTTTCTACCACAAGATTTTCGAAGACGAAATTGGACGTGTCAAGGGACATTTCGGTCCTTTGAACACAGTCGCAGTACACCCTGACGGTACTGGTTACAGTAGTGGTGGAGAAGATGGTTTCATCAGAGTTCACTCGTTCGACAAGTCTTACTTTGATTTCCTTTTTGATGCCGAGAGAACTGAGAAGGCCAACGCCACCGGAAGCATTTAGCATATGATAGGGGACTATCCTGTATATTAATACACACAATGGTAGAGTAAGGGTTGTAGAGTGAATCTGTTCATCGACTATAAGAGGTCACGTGTGTATTAGGGCTTGGTTTCTCGTTAATCACAGTACGCGAGTTGGTGATGTTTCACGTGAGGAAACACAGACTTCGTGGAGTGCATTTAAAGTCCATCGATACTTCGAAAGAATTGAGTTAAAAAGAGTAACAAACCCATTCTAACGTAATCAAAACCACTTCTGGTATATGGAATTCTGAAAAGTTAAGGTCGACACACCCTCTACAGTGTCCACAATTAGTGTGAATCGCTGCCTAAGGTTCAAGTTCGATCGTGTCACGTGAGACTCGTTCTTCTAGCACATTCCAGAAGTTCCAGCTGCAAAATTTGGGAACCTCCTATAATACTGATATGTAATATATAAAATATCATTCCCAGAGTTCATGATGATCATCGATGCTTTCGTATTTTCCAACATTAACAAACCCTTTGGCACATCCATTTGGAGTGTTTGGGTCTACCACCAAACCGGCTGTTCTTCATAGTAAGCGTGGCAGTCGAAGACATGTCCGTGAGAGCCCTAAAATGCACCAAGAATTGGCTATCAATATTCCTAAGATTAAAATAATAGAGAAGCCGACTTCTACACAGATCTTCATGGACAAAAAGTACGGAAACTTTGATTCCTATAAGATCAGACTTCGTCAAACAGGCTCTGGAAGCTATAAGTTGAAGATTCACTCTTCAAAAGATAAATTTGAGGAAGTCTTCACAATAGATGAGCACACAACAGCGATAGACGACATCACCTGGAAAACTTTGGAAAGGGGTTCGATATTGCTCATTGACCTCCCTGCAAACAGAGGTACTCATAATGAGCAACAATCTAAAAAGCTCAAACGACTCGAAAAGAAGCTCAACAAAAAGAGAGCTGAAAGGAAGAAGTTAAAAGCTGAAAAGAAAATCCAAAGAAAGAATGCGAATACAGACCATAGCTCGTATCTAGAGCAGGATTCTGAAGTTGAGTTCAAAACCCGTGTCTCTGCCAGTGGATCTGATGCACACGACAAAGAATCGTTCTCTAATGATCCTGGATCAGAATCGGAGGCATTGTCCTCAGGATCTGAACATGAACTGGTAAGTTCTGGCTTTAAATCCTCGTCCTATTCGCATTCTCCTTCCAGAATTACTATCGAAGAGGTAGAGGATGAGGAGTTCGTATGGTACCACAAAATGATGAGAAACGAATTATGAATAGAACAATTAAAAATGTTACGATATAGTCAATGTAGAGTTCAACGTCTCAACTTTCCCGAAAGTTTATTCTCGGATGCAAGAGTTGTTAGAATCAATACTTCGTAATTTTAGAAACGCCTGGTCAAGAAATGCTGGAAAGCCCAAAATAAGGTATTTTCATACGGAGTTCGATATCATACATCCTAGTTGAGTTGCATTAGACTCCTTGATCTCTATTTCTCTCTCATGCCTTCAGCATTGAAATTGTATTGACACCTGACCAATTAAAACTCTTTACATTTAACTTACTTTTGATTTACTTTCGTTTAGTAGCATCTCTATCCACATACAAAAACCCTACTTCTCTTCAAGTTCAGTAATGATTCCACGGTCGACCTTAGGATCATATGGCGTCAATAAGAACTTAGAAAAACGCTTTAAGTTGTTGATACCTCTGATCTCAGTACCCAACAATGGCATCTTCACCAAGTGGTAATCTTCATATAATTCACCCATTTGATCCAAGTACTTCTTCTGCATTTTCCATCTACTCACACATCTCTTACATGGGTCCTCGTCATCGTCTGCAAACAACAATTGGTTGACAACAATGGAGTTGACATCCATATTGTAAGACATCAACTCTTGGATCATACGTTCGGTTTCGTACAACGACAAGAATTCAGAGATACAGACACAGACGAAGGTGGTCAAATCTGGGTTGGTGAATTGTTCGTTGACTTCGGTGACATTCTTCTGCACTTCGTTCAATTTGGCAAAAAGGTCCTGTTGACCAGCTCCTCCACCCAACATGCTCATCATAGGCCCCAATTTCCCAGAAAGGGCTTGGAACTTGCCCAACAACTGTTGCAAGGTAGAAGGCAATTGCAAGAAACGTAATGTGTGACCTGTTGGTGCTGTATCGAAGATGATGGTACGATAAGCGATTTCTGGTTTCTTTTCACCGTCTTCGTCGGCTTTTTGGTTCTTGATATGCTTCAAGACTTCCATGAACGACAATGCCTCGTCAATACCGGGAATGGACCCGGTCATATCGTTCATTATGCTCTTCAAAGGATCGTTGGGATCGTTGTTGTACTGTTGAGCCTGTGCTTGCAAGTCGGACATGGCAGCTTCTGGGTCGATCTCCATACACGACAAGTTGGACAAGCCCTCCACCTTACGGGCGTCCTTGCCGAACTTCTGGCAGAATGCGTCCGACAAGTTGTGGGCTGGATCGGTGGAAATCAAGAGGAACTCGTCATTGGGATGATTCAACGCCAATTGCACGGCAATCGACGACGAGGTGGTGGTTTTTCCCACACCACCTTTACCACCCACGAAGATCCACTTGAGGGTGTCTTGCTGCACTATTGATTCCAAAGTGGGTTCGAGTTCGAAGTCCATGTTGGTAGGTTGAGTTGAGTTGTACTGAGAACACCGCTCAATTATAGTGGAGCTGGCGACTGGTGGTCGGAACGTCACGTGCTTCCAGAACGTTCTACTTACTGGACTGGGGTGTGCAGTACAAATGTCGCGGAGGCGAATACGAACACGGCACGGAATTTTCGCCTGTGAAAGCAGTAGGGAAAACTGCCTCATCGCGCCTATCGCAGATCATGTGATCGGACACGTTCCTCATCCCATTGACTTGTCAACTACTTTACATCATCTAGGTCTCCCCATCGTTGAAATCTAAGTGTCAGTGAGAGTTAAACCGAAGCCAGTGTACGAGTCTAGTGATACGTCCACGGAGACCTCGATTTTTTGTTCAAAAACGCCCGAAAGCCCCTTAGTCCTCGCCATGAACACACACTATGAAGTTCGCTAAAGTATTGGAGCAGACATTGATAGAGGAAGATATCCCCGAAGAGTGGGTGGAGGCAGCCATCCAGTACAAGAGTTTGAAGAAGTGCATCACCAAGGTGGTCAACGAGCTCAAATTCCTTGGGCTCGAACAAAATGACCTCAAGCTACTTCTTCAGGACCCCAACCAAAGTAAAATCATCGAATTGAACGAACAGGATGCCTCGCCCACCAACCCCATCATAGCAGAGTACACTCTCACCAAGTTCTCCGACAAGGGAAATGAAGACATCAAGCCTATGTTGAAAATCACTTTGGACTATTCAAATGAGAACCTCTCGGAGGACCATATTTACCAGCTAGGATTGCAACTTAAACAGAGAATAGAAAGCTTGTTAGAAGAGGATGACGACGACGAAGACCACGAGCACCAAATAGCAGAGGTCGAAGAACGTCGGAGTCTCAAGGACAAATCAGAACCCGATTTGGCAATGGACACTTTGAAGCTCAACGATGACCAAAAAGCAAATTTAGCAAGTGCTAAATCCAGACTGGTTTCTCCCCACGAACATGTAATTCAACTAGCTGAGGTGGACGATGGAATCAAAATCATTTCACCACATGCTTCCAAACATGGATCACCCCCATTGTCACCAGAACAGAAAGCCGTAGTTCCTCTCGAGGAGGTTCTCGATGACGATATCTTGGATCCCAATGTTAGAAAGAACGAAATCTATATTCTGTTGAATTCCGATACCAAGTTCTTTAAAATGCTTAACGAAGAATTGGAAAGCTTAGACCATTTAAAGACTTTTGAAGAAGCTAAATTAACCACTGAGGTAGAAAATATTGCCTCGGTGATCACTACTTTGGTAGATCCCAAAGGAAAGCTCAAAAATTCCGACTTGTACAAATGGCGTGAATTGTTCAAGATTTACTTGGATTCAGAGGTTTACTTCAAGTATAATGAAACAGAGAACAGTGCTAGTGAACGTAATTCGGAGCAGATCAAGAAGAAACTAGATGACTTCATCGGAAATGTGGAGAAGAGTGGGATTCTCACTACTTTCAAGAATAAGAAGTCTTTGTACACTTACAATCAATTCGTTCAAATGAATTATCATTTGTTGAAGATACTTCAATTTCAATCAATCAATTCGGAAGCCTTCAGAAAGATTTTGAAGAAATTCGACAAACAGACCTCACTTGGGGTGAGTAACCGGTTCCCCAAATTGGTATCTGGAGACCACATTTTCATTAAGGGAACATCACTAGCTCAATCCATTTGTTATATCATTCAAAATTCAATTTTGACCTTGTTGCCTCAACTTGATGACTATACTTGTCCTATTTGTATGAGCATTGCATTCAAGCCAATACGTCTTCAGTGTGGCCACTTGTTCTGTGTTCGGTGCCTTGTGAAAATGAAACAACAAGATAAAAACGACTGTCCTTTGTGCAGATATGAAAATGCTGTTATTAAAGCAGACGGTACCAATTTAGATGTTCTGGTGATGACAATGATGCAAAAGTATTTTCCTTTGGAAGTCAAGGAAAAGATGAAAGAAAGAACCCAAGAAAAGTATAATGAAATTAAGGGAAAGGGAGATGGAGGAGCTCAAGGAGAGAAATGTTCGATTGCTTAAGAAAAGCTCTTCGTATTTAATAATAATTAGTTAATAATGAATAATACATGATTTTAATAAGGAATGAATTGTAGGATTACATTCGCGTATTGATACACCACGAGTGTGCAAGTTAGTAGTTTATTAGATTCTATGGGCTCGTATATGTAACATATCCCGGGCTTTGGGAACTTGCTGCAACTAATAAAATAAATCACAAGTTGGTGAGATCGATGATCTTTCTGATATCTTCGCTCGAGTCTGCGCCGTCTGCGATCTTTTGGGCTGATTTGTCGTCCGATGCTTTTTCAGCCTTGTAACCCTTTGAAGGTGGGTTGGTATCATATTTAGGAGCTTGGGCGGGTGCAGCTTGATCTTGTTGTGTTTGCTGACCTGCTTGACCTGCTTGGGCTGCTTCTCCTTGACCTGCTTGGGCCACTTGGCCGATTGGTACTTGGACTTTCTTGGGGTTTCTGCCGGTTCCAACCAACTTATCCTCATCGGTACCCACGAGAGGTGCCTCATTAGCAATACCTCCCTTTGGTGCCTCAGCTACACCGTAGCCTTCTTCTCCATGAGATCCTTTAGCCAAATTTTCAGCTAATCCCACATTCTCTCTCTCTTTGTCGGCCTTTGAACCCACTGAGTTGGCAATTTTCTGGATGTTGAGGTCCTTGGCGGCCTTGGTATCGACCAGATCGACCTTCTTTCCGGTGTTCTTTTCAAGTTCGTAAGTTGGTTCCGGAGTTGGTCTCAAGTCTTCTGCTACCATCTTCATCAAGGAGCCAAATAATAACAACAACAAGATGTACCCCAACACCTTTCTTCGCGAAGTATTGAAAAAGTTCTTGGGTCCCAAGGAGTCATAAGGCAGCTTCTTTTTTGTGGGTTTCATGTAGTACGGTCTGGGTAACCCACTGTTTTTGTAGGTGCCTTGCATGTTGATGAATCTTTCGATAGGTGTACGTGTCGCTTAGAACGGGAAGATAGGATGAATGTCCTGGACGGGAATGGTTGTAAGCGTGGAAGGACGTGATCTATAGCGTTAATAAGGAGGGAATACTGCTATCGATATGTCACTTGGATTGGTAGAAACTAAGGACCATCAGATAGATACTTTAGTTGATCTGTAGCGGATTTTCCCCAACATACACCTCAATGGGTTACGTAAGCAGACCACCGAAGGTTCACGTAGAGGTTATGAAGGTGGTGGAATTTGGTCGAGCTTGGCCATTACAATTGAGGAAGATAAGAAATATCCTATTCCTAATCAGTAAGGTGTTGCTATTTTTATTTAGTACGCTAGAATGAAATCTATGCTAAAGATGAGTAGTCAGCGTTGCTATAATCCTGTTGTAGAAAGTTTAGGTGAGTGAATCTTTCGAGTAGGACGCGAAAATGCTATAATTTGTGAGAGCCGGGAATTGTTTCGCTCACCAATGTTCCAGCATTGACAATAGATTCAATTGATCTCACTCCTGGTACGCTCGTACGATGTGGGTGATGTCACCTGAAGGTTAGGATTTAACATGGATGCGTTCAGTTCCTGCTACCGTAGAGTTACATCATCGAGGTATGAATGAGTAGTCATTTGTGAAATCTTATGCTTCGAGAAGTGAGTAGCTGAAAAATTGGAATGCTTCTCAGTCGTAATTAGAAACTTCTAGTCGTAACTCTCCAGTACTTCCTTGAGACTAGTTTAACGGGAATTCGGCACATGATGAAAATGTTTGGAAACGTTAAAGTATTCATGTATTGCAATTCTGAAGGTAGTACATGGAAATCCTTGAACCGCTGAGTTTTATGTTATTTGAAACTATTCAATCATCGTGGCTCTCAAGATTTCACATTTCATACTGTTGAAAGCTCGGGAGTTCTCGAGCCTTTGCGTCTTCGATTCTTCTGCCCCTACGCTTGACCCTCAAAACATTCGATGGATGCCATATGGTTCTTTCGGAATACGTTGTTGTTCGTCAAACCCCTTGAAAAGATGGTCTCCAATGTAAATATAAGGCATTCAATGTTGCTCATAGAGAGTAATATTCTCAATTATCAAATCACTGGCCAAATACCGCAGAGTATGATTTCTTGTCCAAGCTGATGCTAGTTACGGCATTCTTCGGAATACTCACAAGTCCGATTTCTCTCTTATGAAGTTTCTGGCTATCGATTCTGTCCAAAGTGTATTCATATCCATTGGTCAACAAGAGATTACCGAAGGGGTCAATGACTGTCAATATTCCGTCCAAAACTCGGGAATCCTTGAGCCGTATTCTCAAGTTACTACCTATGAACTTATCCGTGGTCACAATGGCGTCCGTCATGCAGTTGGAGTGTTTATCTTCAAAGGTGAAGGTCTAACATGATCTCTTGCAACTGCCCTCACCTTTTGATAAATTTTAGGTTACCCGGCGCACTGGTGGAAAACTATATAAGAACTCCGATCCCCAACTTTGAGCGGTAACATCAATCGCGGATTCACTCTCTACTATAGGCCTGTTCAACACTCAATTGTCGAATTGGTTGGAGTTCAACGGTGAATATAAGCGTATATCAACCACTAGTTGGAGCACGTTTCTGGGCGCCCGATGTTGACATCTTCGTGGAACATTGGGAATCAGTTGTGACTAAATCTGTAACCTAAGATATACTAGTACCTTTGGAATAATCATGGACGAACAAACCCAACTTGAGCATCTTCGTGTAATGTGTAAGGAGTATGAATCGGTATTTGAAGTTTGTAAAGTTCAAACCACTGAACTGAAGCTCAATAGTCCCTCTAACTCTGAACTTCGGCCAAAACATCGGCTCGAGATAAAAACTCACAAGGGTAAAAATTTCGAAGTTGCAGTTGATATCAGAGGATGGTTCATGGTGGATGAACCACTCCGGTGTTACGAGATGTTCGAGACGCTAATGATGGAGAATTCTGATGAATTTAAAGAGAGCTTTGGTTCTTTACTCACCGCAAAGCTAAATCTATTAACCTAGTTCATGTAGAATATGTGATCTTACAACCGAAATAATCAATGTAGCATATTTGAATCTATAATTATCCTTGAGATTGAATAATGATTGAATTCTCAATAAGTATAGTTCGAAGAATCTGCGTATTTCGAAGTTTACTTGAGTTCTGAGGAACATTATGTCGCCTGTAATATAGCTGAACAGGTTGTTTCATGATGAGTTGTTAGCTCTGATAATTAGAGACGAATTTACCAGTGATTTCCAGAAGTTTTATCACCGTAAACCGAATAAGAATTCCTCCTGAAACTTGTTACATTCTACAATAAGTTGAACTTCTTCGATATCATGCAACTGTCACAAGCTCGCTTACAACTTCAGTGATTTACCCTCTAGCTGATGTTCGTGATCATTATTCACACCTGAGCTTACACATATCTCTAAGCGATCAAGCTATGCCCTCTACATTTTTCATTCTCTGATATGACATTAATTTATATATATACAAGTTACTTCTCTAGTTAGCGACACCGTCAGCCTTTCTGAGCTTCTTGTTTTGACGCTTGATAGATGCTTCAATGTCGTCCACATCCAACTTGGTGTTTCTGATGTAGTATTGTTTGGCTCTAGGCAAGTATTGCTTAGGCTTTTGTATGACTTCGATGTTTCTGAGGTTTGGACTGAAAACAGGAATTCTGATTTCACACCCCACTCTGTTGATTTTGTTTCTGATCAAGATGTTGGTACCGACAGTATTTTCAGCTCTCTTCACACCTAAAACTCTACCAATAACATCAGTTCTATCAAGATAGGTCACTTTGATGATATCACCAGCACGTAACCCGGTTTTCGAGTGGACCAATGCTCTTCTTTTTCCAGTTGGATCATATTTCTTCAAAAGCTCTTGTTGCAAGTAGGAGAGGGCATCTTTTCCTCCTCTTTTCTTGGGGAGTGGTTCATATACTGTGCTCACAGCTAAATGTTAGTTGACGAAGTTCAATGCTAGAGTTCCAGTGACATACGCTTTTTTAACGGAACAAAAGTCCGAATGCTTTGTAATGACATCTTCAACGAAGGAAGTCCCACCTTAGATCCGACAAACCCAAGCATGGTAAAGTATGATCTTAGGTATAGTGCACTATTAAGGTGAGAAATGAATTTTTCACCATTGGTAACGAGATGACTGCGATTTACGCGCGAGGTCCCATAATTACGCGTTCAAAGACCATGCTATTGAAATGAATATTATGCTAACTATTGTACATCTAGACCTAAAACCGTGGACGTCTCTTTCTACCCGTGAAGTTGGAGTCGAGTGCCACTTTCTTTCCCCTTCTTCTCATGGTTTCCTTCTTTCTAGCAATAAACTCTTTCTTGGACTCGAGGTTCTTTCTGGTCTTGCGCGAAGGCTTCTTATTCTCCACTGGAGCATCCATTTCTGCTCCTGCCAAATTCACTGATCTCTCCGACATACCTGCAGTCAATACAAGATAGTACTTCTTGTTTCTCTTGGATTCAGGGTCATCTATGATCAAACCTCCCCCAAATCCAGCAACTTTCGCACAGCTTAGCATGGTCTCGATTTGTGCATCATTCATGGGATAGAATTGGGCCACGAACTTACCTCCTCTCTTCAAGGAGGCATATAAAGTGTTGAAGAACGTCAAAGTTCTCTTTTTGGGATCGACATTAGCAGTGTCGGCATTACATAACCATTGAATGGCGGAAATGGAAATGGCTGCGTCGAACGTACCGGCTCTGAAGGGAACTCCATTTCCCAAATCACTTAAAAAAAGGTCTCCTTCGACTTCTCTATCCAATCCGGTGGCCAACATACTTGGTGAAATATCCATTCCGATCCAATTGTAACCTTCTTCTGTGAGAATTTCGCCCGAAAGTCCTGAACCACATCCCAAATCAAGGATAAAATGAGGTTCTTCAGACTCCAAGTTTAGGAGCTCCAAAGCACGCAAAGTCATCTTGGCTTGGATATGTTGCACACGTGTGGACGACGTGTATTTGTGAGACTCGGTGTCATTGTAGAACACCTCGGGGGGTGCGATCTGCTCTGGTCTAGACATGAGGTAGAGGTTGTGATGGAGTAGTAAAAATGTTGCGATGATGTGTTGGATCACATGACAATTCCGCACGTGATGTTCTCGTGATGTAGTCACAGCTAGAAGATGGGTATATATGCAGTACATACGCTATAATCAAAAGGCTCTGAAGAGATAAAGGATGTTGCCGGTTGCAATAGAAGATAAATACGGATCACTAAATCAATTCGTAAGTAGCCCAATCCCCCTCTTCTACTTACGGAATAAATGTTTCCACGTCATCATCACAAATTACGACGGCTTTTGAATGCTTCTCTGTCAATAAGATCTTTACCAGAATAGGAAGTTCGCCAATTATTTGATTTTCTACCGCTTGTAGTATAATGTAGTGAGAAAATAAGTCCTCTTGATGACCAAATTAATACTCTGCTGACGTACAGATAGGCTCGTCTGCTTATTTCATAGTATCCACAATTCTCCTACTTTTTCTTCTATCTCTTATTTCGTATATTACATGGTATCTATCGCTAAAAGTGGAATTCTTCTTCGTCCTTTTCGGTTTTAGGTTTAAGCGTAGGCTTGTTGGAGTAATTAGGAGGAGAGAAGTCAAGATCATTGTCAGAAGTGGACTCTTTGTAGTGATGCGATGCTGGGTCCTCCGAATCATCGTCATACTCTTCCTCGTCCTCGTAGTATTCTTCGTTGTCAGAAACGAAACCAGACTGCTCGGCAGTAATGATATTACGCACCTTGACAGGCAAACGGTCTGGACGGTAGAATCTCAAGTCGACTCTACCAAAAATGTAGAGGAGATTGATAATGGTCTCGAACAATCCCCAGTTCAAGTACATCGCAACCGGATGACACACTGCTCCACTCTTGTAATGGTAAAATCCTTGGAACACTGCAATCGCTCTTAAAATTGCTCCCACGAGGAGCAACACTGTAGTGATTGCAATGATAAGAAGTGAGTAGTTATGGGTCAAATCACCTCTCTCGTTGGTCAAGCCTTCCACCATGTTATAGTGATGATGGGTCGCAGCAATGACACGGATGGCGTGACGATGGTTGTGGTTTCTCTTCATGAAGGTTTCTTCGGCTTCGTAACGAGCTCCAGGCCTAACGAAGTAGAAGGGGGAGAAGGATTCAATCCACCATGGTTGGTATGTGTAGAGGTTTTCATCTTTTGCAGTTGGTTTGAAGAAGTACGCCAAACCAATCAACGAAATGGCAGTCAATGAGTATAACACGATCAAAATGGATGAGGCTTGCACCACCTGCTGCCATTGGTGGTAACTTTCTTGAGACAAAAAGTTGACATAAGGAACGGCCGATGCAAGAATGGTGATAGCCACAATAACAACCACGAACACGTACAATCCAATCATCAAATTCCAGAAGAGATGACGGGATCCACCCACAGGGTGACGCCACGTGAAGATACGTTGGGCCAAGATAAGGTTAAGCGAAGTAAGCAAGATGGAAGGTAAGATCAAGAACACTTCGTTGGTGATACCCACGGTGGTATCGTATAATCTGGGAACCCAGTGGATTCTAAGCACCCAACCGATGACTCTCATGATACAGTAAAAGATCCATCCCAAGGTCAACCAGAAGTAATGACCACGAGATGCATTGATGGAAAAGATACCGATGTGTAAGATCAATAGGATGGCAAATACTGCGGTGAATATGGCAGATGGGACGATATCACTGTGGACGGGATAGTTTCCGAACAAGTTGATTTGGTAGTTGTTATTGAAGTCCAACAATGTTGGAGGGATGGCACCCATCAAGTTCTGAGCTTGAGTTGCAAGCTGATGGGTTCCAGTTCCTAATGCTGGGCCGTTGTTTTGCGCCAACAAAAGGTTCATCAACCCTCTTGTGGCGGTATAATCCTCGAAGTCCATATGTGGGATGAAAAAGACCTAGCAGTAACAAGAAGAAGAAGAAGTAACGAGAAAAGGACTTGTGATTTTGGTCAAAGGTGGAGAAGGAGGAACCTTAAAGGGTTTTAAGAACTTTACAGAAGTTGAAACCAATGGCGGAAAGTCTCTATTTAAGAGACTTCCATGGGGTAGATTTCTCGGATGGCAGCCTCACTCCACTTGCCTGATTAGGCATAGATGAGTGCAGCATAAAATCTCTTTTCCTAATTGGGAAGAGAGTTTCCACCACTTTCTAGTTTGAGAGGTGTGCGAAATAGATAATAGAGAACCTGGATTGAAAGACTTGAATAAGGAAAGGGCCCAGAAAGGAAACGTCAAGGGTTCAGTGAATATTCTGCCGGGAGACAAAGAACATAGCGGAGAGATGAGAAAGCGGGACCAACTTGGCATCAGAGGGGCAAGTTATCGGATGGACCCAGCGCCTTGGATGGGCCCATAAGCTCTGTACGTTACATTTACATGGGGCCACATTTGAAAACTAAGAAAGTCGTACTGAGTGTAATTGAAATGGCGGTTTTGGTATGTTTGGTGCGGCACTTTCCGGTGTGGTACGAAATTTTGCGGGATGCCATCAGCCGTGAGTGGGTGGTGGGTAATTCAACGTGTGGATGAATACATGAGGAGTTACTAGGTGCCAAAAGGAGCGAATCCTAATGTGTGTGAGTAGGGAGTGAGGGACCAGAGAAAACGAGAGAGGAGTGAGGGAGGAGTGAGGGAGGAGTGAGTTCTGGATCTCCTAAGCAGGAGTTATTACTCTTGATTACAGCTCTTGGTTAACAATAGATCACGTGTTGTAGCATCTTGGATGGTACCCTCGAACAATAGGCACTCTCTGTTTCGAGGGTCCCCTGGTCCAGGCACCTTTACAGTTTCTCGGCTCCATTAGGCCCAGAACTTGTATCGTCCGCATAGGGCAGTTGGTTCGGAGGTAAGATTTTGATCTCGGGGAGTGTTTTGGCTCGAGGAAACCTAATCTGGTGGCTTGTGCTTACGAATGTGTTCCATGTTAATTATAAGGTCACGTGAATACTACATTGGGATAAATGATGATGTGCCTGAACATGAGTGACGCACGACCTTTGAATGTTTCAAACCCAGTCAAGAAACCATTGAAAGCTTGGACTCTTGGTATCCACAGTTAGATCCAGAAAGTGGCAACAAATTAGTGAAAACAAGAAGTAAAATGGACTAATAATAAAGTATTCAACGCACTTTCAAAAAGGGAACGATTTCTACATCAAGTGAAATTGTTATAAAACTACGTTTGCTGCATCAAAAAAAATCTCCTACCAACTTTAAATACACTACAATTGATTGGGTCTCCATTGACTTGAACTTCTCCTTCCCAAGGTGGCCAATAGTCAATTACTACCTTGAAGTAGCTCTGGTTGGTAGTTCGAGCTTTTATGGTAATAACACTACCTTAAATCACATGTTGCCATGACACTTCAAAAGAATCCTGAATCGCTGTGTAAGAGAACTAGAAAGTGACCCGTTCTATTTGACATTAACTAAGGTATTAAACTTCTAGCTTCTATTGTTGATATCATGTTTGCATGTGAAAAGGTATAAGGCCATGTGATATCTTATGAACACCATCGAACGGTATCGCGAGGAACTGTAGGAAAACTGTCACATGGTACGCGTGTCATGTGATCCGTTATCAACGCGTTTGTCTAAGCAGTTGGGACCGGAACTTGTTCAAGTCTAACTTCCATGCCATGCCTACTGCCTCGATCGACTGTAGTGCAGTGCACTCAATCCTCAATGACCATACAGATTCGCCCGTTGTAGAACGAGAAGGACACGACAATTTGATTTCTACGCCTTTTGGACTTTCTATACTTGAGATTCAAGGTGATCTCAATCTTCCATCCCAGCCTCCACCTCCAAACCATCCAGATCCTGAATACGTACTGGGCTTCATTACCGTGGACCACATCTTCCATGCTGTTAAGTGCGGGAGATTGCAATTTGATGCCTCAGACCCCAAGAAGGTGACACTTTTCATTGGAAACTCTCAAAGACTATTGGGCTCATTAGTTGACCTAGACGTGCCATTGGCGGTACTTAAGGTCCCCCTTGAAATGGAGTCTACTGAACAAAACATGAAGATGATAGATGTGATCTATAAGAAACTCATATTCAAGCAAAGACCTCTTCCAATCATGTAAAGTGGTGTAATGGTCACCTGGAAACGTGATAAATGGATTTACATGAAAGCTGGTTCGAATCCTTTTCGATGCAGTAGTTTCTTTTCAATTCACTCGATGTCACACGTTCTCCGTAAAAAATAATTCTTAGGTGGTAAGGAATCTGACGAAAGTTTTTATAATGTTCAGTTGATCATGAATTACCATCTTCTACTTACTTGTAATATATAATCTAAAATAATTTAAAATCTTCCATGTAGTGAACAAAAAAGCAAATCTAAATCTTCAGAAGCTCACTTGGTCTGTGGCCCAAACTAAAAGTAGCTTCACTTGTAATTCCATCGTCAACTAGAACAAGATTCTTGTAAATTCGAAGCACCTCTTCTTCTGAGAATCCTAACTCATTTTTCATGTATGGCACAATTCCTCCATACGTACTGTTAAATTTTTCAATGGTTGCCAACATGGCCTCGTTCCTGGAACTTATCAAATTCTTGAATCCTTCATCTTCAACAGACCAATTCTTTCTTCCCTGTCCAATTATTTCCTCAAACTTCTCTATGCCTCCAATCTTTTCCTTCAATTTTTGTGCTGTCTGAGAAAACGCCTCTTTGAGAATTGGCACTTCTGGTTTCAAGCCAATAGTTGTCAATTCATACTCTTTTGCAATGATTTGGTGGTCAACACCAAGCAACAACAAAATCAACATCGAAGTTACTCCTGTGCGGTCTTTTCCGGCAGTACAATGTATGATAAAAGGAGTATTTTTAGTAAGAATATGCGTGAAAATCGTCTTGAAAGCACTGATACCCATACGAAGCATATCCTCGTATACTTTCACGTAGGTGAACCATGATGTCATCAAGTTTGTGTAGCGAATAGCAATTTCCTGAGGCAGGTGGTCGTCGTTCTTATAAACAGGAGCATGAACTCTAGTTATTCCGTATTTCTCGAGGTTTTGTGGGCCACCAGCCTTCACACACTCACCATCCGAACGGAGATCAAAAATCGTAGTAACTCCTAGATGTTTCAAGGTTGCTAATCCTTGTTCAGTAAGCTTAGTCATGTTTGCACAACGGAAAATTGTCAACGGTTTAACATAATAATTTTGGTAAGCACTGGACTCAAGAGGAAAACGTGGATATGTAATTTGCCAGCCTCCAACATCACGGAAATTGTTCACTCCTTCAACATTTTTCCAGCGGGAAAGACGACCCATCGAACTGTTAGATGCAGCAAAACGCTCCAATTCGTTTTGAGGTTGGAGATAATCAATGATAATATCACATACCAAAAAGTTGTAGTTGACCAATTTACGGTTATTAATTGGATAATTTTTGGGGTTGAAGTCCTCAGCATCCATCATGTTTTCAATTGGGTTGGTTCCGTAAAAATTGTGGTCTGCCCCCGGAATGAGATGCAACACATGTGAGCCTTTTCCACGATTAAGGGTGTTTGCCCACATGGCAGATTCTTTCACAGGGACAACGTTATCTTCGAGTCCGAAGATAGTTAAAGCTGACCAGTCCAAAGGCAATTCATGAACTGGGTAAAGGTCGATGGTGGCCATGGAGACCATTTCATTTCTTGTGAAATATGTCTTGCTCTTTTTTCCATGACGTATATCGTTCACATAGAAGCCTGTCCAGTCTTCCTTGGGATAACCATCATAGATACCGGAAGAATCGTATCTTGCAGAACAGTTGATAAGATTGGGAACCACAAGAGCACGGTGGCCTTGACCATTACGAATGAGATTATTCTGTTGCATCGCCCACTTGAACATCACAACCGCTCCTCTGGAATGGCCTATGATGGCCGAAAGTGTGAAGTTGATTCCAAGGGGGTTTTGAGTGCCATCAACGAGAAATCTGGTAGCAATATCGATGTCTTCAATGTCCTGTTCCAAGACTCTACCAGTCTCCTTATCTGCATTGTCGGCAGAGGATCCACACCCACGGAAATCGATTCTGAGTGAGTAGATTCCCAAGTCTGCTGCTAAACGATGGGCAATGGTTCTTTGGTAACAGTAGTTCCGATGACCAAGTTGACCGTGAAGGATCAATGCCACCTTGTGGGTGCCAGGGGCATAGCCATCGAGAAATGGGTTTTCAGCATCGATCGAGTGAGGCACCGCCAACGTGCCTGATACTCCGTTACTGAGGACCACTTCGATTTCTCGAGGAACTGGCACAGTGGGAGGTGGAGGGGGAGGGAATTGGGGCTCCACCACCGGTCTTGCAGTCAAGCTGTGATGGGGATTGCTAGCCTTGGTGTTCTGGTGGGACATGATGAGAAGATCTCAGCTGGACTGTAGTGAACTGACGGAAAAGGACCAACAATTTATGGCTTTTGCGTCGCTCGATCGTACAACATCTGAAATAGCACCATCACAGGCTCGCACCACAAACTACACGATGATCTAACCTCGGTGCGAACTGCCAGATGGTGCTGCTACCCCACTACAAGTCACATATAGCACTGGCCCTAGGCTTGGATCAGGCCGGGACTAGCACCAGCACTAGGCTAGGTCCAAGTGCAAGGTTTAGACTGAGGCTAATGCTAAGGCTCAGTTTACGTGTGCAATAAATGCTGGTGCCAGTGAAAATCCTAGGGACTCCCTTGAGTAGTGTCTCAGCGCACCGCGCGAGTCCCCGGTGAATGCCCTGGTGGAACGTGGGGAAAGCCAACAAACCAGACCCTTGTAGGCTGTGAAATTTGAGATGTAATTTGAGTTTGGGGATATGTCATACTGATACCACGACAAATACGGGTTCATACTTAGTTTTCGATAATATGGAGTTCAGAAAGGGTTGAATACCGAGGTCTTCTTTCGTTGTTATAGATTTCGCGGTTGGTGTAGTTCCTATGGGATGCTCGTTGCTGCCCTTTGTGCTCGCCCTATATTTACTGAGAATCAACCCGATCGTATAATTAGAGCGGTTCTGTTTTGGCCCCTGCGTTTATTCCTTCCTTGCATCTACACTCGCCCTGCATCCAAATGCCTCTATGCTGCGTACTTTCTCCCTCCCGGCTCCCTGCATCGTGTAGCCTCCCGCTGTGCGTCGCGGTAGTTTCTCCCTAAGCTTGGGCCACGCTCCGGAGTCTCTCGCCCCGTCGCACTGGAACATCTCCCAAATTCAGATCAAACTAGGGCGGTCACCGCCAAATCATGCGCGAGTAGTTGATTTCTCACACTGTACCTTATCCTTAAACACTGAATCGTTTCACACATCGTTTCACACATCGGTTTACTGCATCACCATGGGCCCACGACTGCCTCTCGAAACACAAACGGTAGAGAACCACGTCGAGCACTCTAATTCAAGCCCTTCAGTAGGGTCGGGATCAGGTTCATCCCCCTTCGCCAGCAATAGAGATGCCTTCCTTCAATTGGGCCAGGCGCTCGACCAGAAACACAACGACCAAATAGCTACTCAATTGAGTGTGATGAGATCGGTATTGATCAATTTTGCCATGGAACACGAATCAACCATCAAAAATAACGCCGAGTTCAGAGAAAAGTTCTCTCGAATGTGTGATGTGGTAGGTGTTGATGTGTTGGAGTTGGTGATGACCGGAACCCGCCTGAATAACTTCTCCATTGCCCTCTCGGTCCGGGTGGTGGAACTTGCGCAGGAGACCAGGGACGTCAATGGGGGCCTTTTGGCGTTGGCGGAGTTGGTATCCATCTTGGGCACTCAACAAGTGCCCATGAAAGTAACCGAATCAGAATTGGAGCGTAGCATTGAAATGCTCACCAAACTAGGAAGAGGATTTGAATTGGTCAATATCAGCGGCAAGAAGTGGCTCCGATCAGCTGGATGCTCAATCTCAAATGACCAAAAGAACATTTACGAATTATGCAGTTTCATGGGGGGTTACGTTACCTACAGCTTGTTGCGGGACAACTACGGGTGGGACCGTCTTCGGTGCAAAACAGTGGTCAATGAGATGATTCTGAACGGCTTGTTATGGCTAGATGAGGGGACCTCGGAAACAATGTATTGGGAACCTCTGTGGCTCTCGAGATGAGAAAAGAAGATCGTTGTGAAAATTCAATTATCCAAAAAACCAACATATTGCATCTACCTTCATATCGAAGTCATTCACAATGGAGAGATATGTGATCTATCTTGATCCAATGATAAGATAATCGCATGTTTTTCTATCATTTGATCATGAATAAGCTTGAGGAACAACCAAATACAGATAAATATCCAGCATACATAATTCGAATCTGCTCAATTCAGAATCGCATCTTCGTTTGCTAATCCACACGGATCAAAATCTATTCTTAATATCTATAAAGCGTCGCCTTCTAAGGGCAATAGGAAACACATGATCACAGATTCATTGCATCTCAATGAAATTGTTATGTTGAATATATAATTCTATGATTCAGAGAGCGACGTGGTTATTTCACATATCAAAAACTGTGACCACTTCCCTCTTAACCAATGAAACTAGTATCATTGAGCTCATAGCGTGCTAATTTTTATGTTTGACGAGTCTAAATTCTCCACTTTGCATGCTTCATATGCACATCTAGACATCTAGAGATTAATCTAATAAATTTAATTCTTGTTCAAGGACACCATTGAGACTTCAATGCTGGTTCAACTTGGGGTCCCTTCTTCTGGTGTTTTAGTTGTTTCATTAGAGAGTTCTGCCAGAGCACTGTTCTGTTCCTCTCTCCTACGTTCATTTCTTTGCTGCTTCTTGAGCTTGTGTTTTGCATTGACGACTTGATAAGTTTCACCCACCTCTTTTTCATGGATTCCGACGTACTTTGTATAATTTCTGCCACTTCCATTTCCAACATTAACACTTCCGCATCCTGGGGCTTCTTGGAGCTTGTGCTCATCCTTGAGGAAAATGTTCTCCATAATACTGACCACGGTAGATTTGACCTGATAATCAACAACCACTCCCTTGAACTTGGTGAAGCTTTTCAAAAGCTTGTTTGGACTGGAGATGTCTATTGGGTATTTCCATTCCATATCATCGTACAGGCAATCGTACAACACCAAAGGAATATCATTGGCCATCTCGTAATGAGGTTTTCCGGGGTACTTCTCCACATCCATGAGGTCTGTCACCACCGAAGGTTTCTCCAATTTCTGGCCCACCAAGAATAACACTGCCATCATGCATCGCACCTGATGCCAGAGAAATGCACTACCCTTCAAATCAAAGTAACAATATTGTTCGTTCAATTCCTCGATGCGTGCACTGTGGATGGATCTCACGTAGTTCGTGATCTGTTTGGAACCATCGATTTTGCAATAATTACGAAAGTCATGAGACCCTTCGAAAAGCTTAGCAGCTTGATTCATGAGGTCCAAATCCAACCCATCCTTACGGAAAAGGTACCGATAGTGTCTATAATTGCAACTGAATCGAGCATTGAAACCCTTGGGAGGTCTGAGGCACACTGCGGTGGCTCTGATATCTGGGGGTAAAAGTGAGTTGAGAATGGTCAAGTATGGGAGCTCACGGCCGTCATTATCAGAGGAAGCCTGTTCTTCGGAAGTTAAGGCCGAGCGGATGTTCAAGGAGATCACTTGGTTCATGGCACTAACACCTTTATCGGTACGGCCACATCTGCTGAAGTTACAGGCCGAGGGATCAATTTCACGGATCAACTTGGCCTTGACCAAAGCATCCAAGAGCACAAACTCCACTGTAGGCTTGGGCGTGGGTTCAAATTGATATGCTAACCCAGAATAGTTCCAACCTAAGTACGCAAACTTCAAGGCAATGAATCTGGTAGGATGCTTTGAAAAATCAAAAGGCTTCTGTTTCTTTGCTTGTTTTTGAGGAGGAGGGGACGAGGAAGAGGGAGTAGGTGAAGCCTCCAACTCACATATACGACCGATCAACTGTTCACGGGTCCACAGCGAGTAGTCCACCTCGGACTTCATGGTGGAAAGCGTTCTCTTCAACATGGTCAACCGAGACATGCAATGGTAAATTATTTTACTGTGCCTGAGCATCGCGAAAAGAGATGGAATGGTAAAGTAGTGAGAGATATAGGGAGCGAGTGAGGCCAGTGAGCATGCGGTAGCGAGAGATGTAGTGAGACTAGTGAAAAACAGTGAAATTAATGATAATACTGCTGGTAGCGTTCATACTAAAACTAGGTAAGTTGCAACTGACTCATGACAGTTTTTGAATCTTTATATTGTTGACCGCCACTACTACATCTACTCAATTAGTTCTTCTCTCTTACCATAATTCCTCTCTATTTCTTGGTAGCTTAGATCAGTTTGTCCGCGAGGCTCGCACCAGTTCTTCTCGTTCTGTGCTCTCACACTATCAACTCCAGATCTCATCTCATCTCATCGCAAACTCGTCTTCTCCAATGCAAACCAAAAAGTCCTCGTTAACGTGGGATAAACTCAATTATGAGCTTCATCCGTGGCTCAAGGAGGCTATCACCTCCATGGGCTTCCCCACCATGACCCCAGTACAAGCTTCCACCATTCCATTACTCAGTGGAAACAAGGACGTGGTGGTAGAGGCTGTCACAGGATCAGGAAAAACATTGGCATTCGTGCTCCCAGTACTCCAAAAAGTCTCAGAATACATGTATTTAGCAGACGAAGATAATGAAATCCGTGGCTTGTCTCCCAAGGGCCATATGTTGGCCATGGTGTTAGCCCCAACTCGTGAGTTGGCCAGTCAAATTCAAACAGTCTTCGATTCTGTTTTACAATATTTACCCGAAGACCTCCCAAAAATCACTACTCAGCTTTTAATAGGGTCGCTTCTGAGTGTTCGTGAAGATACAACATCGTTCCTTGCCAAAAGGCCCCAGATCCTAGTGGCCACCCCAGGTCGGATGCTAGATTTCCTTTCTTCACAATATGTCAAGACTTCGTCCATCGAAATTGTCGTGTTGGACGAAGCAGATCGTCTTTTGGACATTTCTTTCAAAAACGATGTGGTCTCTATTTTAAAGAAATTACCCAGACAAAGACGTACTGGACTCTTTTCTGCCACTATCAACTCGGCTGGTGATGCAATTTTCACAACAGGAATGAACAACCCGGTAAGGGTAACGGTAAAGAACAAAAGTGCAACTAACGCTGCCCCTGCAGCATTGCTGATCTCATATATGTTCACTGAGCCAGAGCATCGAATCACCACTCTTCTCAAGTTACTTTCAGACTATCACTACAAGAAATGTATCGTTTATGTCCCCACATGCACTGCCGTGAAATATTTCTATGGTGTATTTGGAACCTTAGTGGAGAACAAAAACCTCAAGTTCTTCTCATTGCATGGTCAGCTCTCTGCCAAACCTCGTTTGAAAACCTTACAGGGTTTTTCTGACAGTGATATTTCCAGTGGAAAAGCGATCTTAATGACCACAGATGTGGCAGCTAGAGGAATTGATATCCCTGATGTTGACTTAGTCATACAAATAGATCCACCCACTGATCCTGATGTGTTCTTGCATCGTTGTGGCCGTACTGGTCGTGCTAATAAGGTGGGACAAGCCATTATCATGTTGGACCCTCGAAACAATGAACAAACTTATGTTGATTTCATGGAGGTCAAAGGAGTAGCCATGAAGGAAATGGAATCTCCAGAAGTACCAGACCACTCAAAATTTCAAAAGGCATTTAGAAACTATCAGTTGAATGATAGGTCGCACCACGAGTTGGGAGTAAGAGCTTACGTTGCATTTGTTCGTTATTATTCCAAACATCTTGCCAGCTCTATCTTCAGAATGGCTACTTTGGATTATCTTGGAACAGCTCGTATGTATGGGCTTTTAAGATTGCCAAAGATGCCAGAATCCAAATACGTTGGAGAAGCAATGCCAGAAGATGGGTGGCTTGGGGAGCCAATTGATATGGACACATATAAGTATGCAAACAAAGAGAAAGAGACTTCTAGAATCGAGAATTTAGAATCGGAAAAGCTCAGGAAAATCGGAGAAGCAAAACGTCGGAAGGAGTTGAAGGTCAAGAACGAGGCCTGGTCGAGTAAAGTTGAAAAGAAGGAAACCAAAGGTGAGCGTCGTGAAAAAATGAAGCGGAAGCGTGAGGCTATAGAGAAGAAGATTATGGAGGAGGATTCAGAAGACGAAGAAGAAACAAATGTTGACTGGAAGGATATAGTGAAATCCAATAAAAAGCAAAAGAGCTCCAGCGGAATACTGGCATTTGACGACTTATAGATCTCAAATGGAATTTTTATTAAGACGGAAGAATCTCATAACGAGTGTAATTCGATCAATTTCTTCCTCCTATACCATTCGAAGCTGATAGAATCAAGATCGAAGATACGAGCTAGAAACACTTTCATTGTGTCATTGCATTCTTAGCTGCTAATTTTTCTACATGACAGTGGGTTATCTTTAATGGATATGACAATTTCCATCTATAGACATTGACGGAAGAGATTTCATTGATACAAATAAGGCCAATTACTACATTAGACATATCATCTTTACCTTACAAATTTATCGAACAATCCCAGTGCTGTTTCAGAGGACTTTCAAACTCTATTTGCGAAATTCCTCGAGTATAACGAGGTTAAGAGTTTAGTTCCAAATATTCAACACTATAAATAGCTCAAAATATCACATGAGTTGAACTTTAATTGATTTACGAGACTTCATGTAATAGTCAAAATTCACTCGCTTAAACTACAGAATCACATGAGGCATCTCAATATGATAAAGTATTGGGTTAAATGTGCATAATACGTCAAACTTTGACAGCACCCTCAAAAATGCGCTTGCGTACTCCATTTCGGCTTTTGCAAAAATTCACCGAGTTCTCTAATTCTGGAAATCATGGTGGAAAAATCCTTTCACACAATTGCTACCACGGGTATGGCCTTCAAATTACGAAGGTAAAGCTGTTACAGATTTACAGTATTAAAAAAATGACGATATTACTTATAGATTTATTTAAATTTCATAACATTATAAACCATAGTATGACCCTATTGGTTGCGACAACCATGATTGAGATCAATGCATTTACTTTTTGTATGCTCTTCGAAAACAAATAAAATATGTTCGATTGAAATTAAATATTCTATTATGTTATCGAAAAGATATGTTAAGCTGTTGCTGATCATAATTTCAATATAAAATTCTGAGCCTCCAACACATTGGTTTTCTCCAAATCAATGAGTAAATAAAAATGAAATTACCATCGATTTTACCAATGCATACTCCTTAATTTTGATTCTGTTTGATATTTGCGTAGTATGAATTGAAATTTGAACACCCGGCCAAGATCTTTGCTCAAGCCTGTTCATATTATCCGGGATTTCTGGATCCTCTTGGAAGTAATATTAAGATTGCGTCTTATCATATAGTATATTAAATTTTCCATTTATCACTGAAGGAGCGCACACCATCGAAAACAAACAAATTGTCAAGAGGAGTATATTGAGAAGTTGCCAATTTCAAAGCTTCTTGACTTACTATGCCTCCCATCAAACTGTTGAGATTGTGATAGTTTTGAGTTCCATGGCTCAATACCTCATTGATGGTATTATACATTGATTGAGGAACTGGTGCGTCTCTGCTAACGGAGAACAGATCGAAGAATAAATTGGTGAACTTTTTCTCATCTTCTAAAGTTGGTCTCGTTTTGTACTTTTGAAGGTAGAGATTGTAAGTGAGAATGGTGAAATAAACACCTAAAGCATTGTGATCTTCGGACTCTGAATCCGAATATAAAAGTTCCTGCAACAAAGATGCTGTGAATAAATCTTTTGAGCCTTGACTGACAAACAACAATTGAGAGTTTTTGCAGAAACTAGCAATAGATTCTGGATTCACCTCGTCATGGGATCTGCCTATTGAATCGAGAATTTTCAAGACTTCTTGAGTGAATAATTTTTGATCTTTCAATGCCTTTTCGTGGTACAAAGTCTGAAGTTTAATATAACCAGCGGTATCTGAGGCCATATCTGGAAGATTTCCTGGTAATGGAAGCTGATTATTGTTCAATGCTACGAAATTTTTCAACGCCCGGATAAATATCCAAAATATTGGAGTGGATAATGATAAATTCTCATCACGGAAAATGACGTTGTCAAAAAGACGCAGAATGGACGTGGGTATTTGAGTGACTTGTAAAGCTCTGTGAATCGAATTGGAAGCTTCGATGAAATTAGCTTCTAGCTTTATATTCCGAGAAAACGACTCGATCAACGTGCGAAATTGCTTCTTCTCACTGTAGTTCTGGGGTGGAAGATTACCATGGGACTTTTTCCACACATGCAATGCTTTGATATAGATGACAATGTAGGGAACATGAGCATGTTCTTGGTCATTGAGGCTAGGCAAGTCGATGGAGTCCACGTGGTTCTGTAGCTCCTCCCATGGACAGTCGATGCGGAGATCGTAGAGACGTGAAGGATCATGAGTCTCTATCACTGTGACTTCGTTGGCTATAAGGTTCAACAGACCGTAGAAACCAATGGAATTGACCACAAGTAACGGAATACGCTTATGCCATAAGATCTCTTTCACCCGCTCTAGTTCGCTGGTGTAGTCGGAAACGATCACCACGTTGAACAGGTCCCAAAACAGCGAATCGGATATCGACAACACTTGGCCAATGGATTGCTCGATGGCATGGCCCTGGACATCAGGATTGAGCTCTCCGAGGTTGGTGGTCACACTGGCCGCCAACCCGCAGCCCAAATTCTCTCTCTTCAAGAAGAAGTTGCCTGATAAGTCCAGCGGCCCCACCTTCTTGTCATCAATAATAGTGAATGCGCCGATTCCTGGGAGGACCAAATTCTTGAGGATCTCCGATCCCGTGGCAGAGGCATTGATGAGGCAGATGTGTGAGTTTTCGAGCTTGGTCTGGCCAGAAGAAGCCCATAGTCTTAGCTGGCGGTCGTACTTGGTATTCTTATCGATCATGGTTTGGAGATTGTGCTGGGCGTGTGACTGGGGAGTGTAGCTGGAAGGACGTGAGTGCAGCTGAAAAATGGGGAGTTTGGATGTTGGTGGAGGGGAGCGATGGCGGTTGAGCGAGTCTGTCACAGGGACTGTCAAGGAAACTGTCAACAGATGCTGTCAGAGATTCTGTCAAGCAAATCTGTTGGGTCGAACTGTGATGTTTTGCGACTGGAAACTTGGTGAGACCGGGCGCTGGGCTAATTGAACGAATGTAACGAGTTGGGCTGGGGGAGCTGGGTGGCGAAGAATTGTTGCACGCTGCCAACAACTGGAACACAGGGCGATAGGTAGAATGAAATTGGAAGCCTCTACCCAAGAAGTGGAAGAATGAAAATGGAAACACGAGATCGAAACGATCGAAGGAAATGTGCAGATAGTTAGCAGGTGGAGACGCACAAAAACTAGACGAGCGCAGGAATGCGATAGAGGATCGGACCCAAAACGGTAAAGAGGTCAAAAACTGGAATGTAGCCACAGACACTGTACAGGCGCGCGATGGTGGTACGCAAAGTGTGGGAGCAGCTTCAAGGCAGTAGAGGCAGTGAGGGACTGATAGACGGAAAGATAAGACGAGAGACAGAGATAAGGCAACAAGAAGGTGGGACGGGGTGGGAACGTGGACGAGCCGAATGGAAAGGCAGTGGACAGGGAACGACGCGTTGGCCGTGGGGAGTGTTTGGAGCTGCTGGGCCCGGTTCTGGTGCGGGAGGATTGGCCCATATTGACTGCCTCTGGAAACCGACTGAGGATGTGCCAATATTGCATCACGTGTGGTCCCTGGGTTTACTAATTAGCAGGAGGGTATTGGGTCTTTTTCGGTGCTGGGCTTGCGTATTGGAGGTGCTACATGTGCTGCCATCGCGGCCCATGGCCTGGGTGCCATGGGTGTGTCCTCTGGCTTGCTGCCTGCTTTCGATGAGTGGGTTGATGAGGTCGTGAGTTGCTTAGATGTTTTCCTGGCACAGTAGGTACAATTGCCACTTTTTGCTCCCGTTTACGCCCTGAAACCTTGTTTAGACTGGTACTGGGCTCGTTCCGTCGTGGTATCCTCTCTTGCAATTGCGTTTGTAACACCGGGACATCTCTCCATGTTCTTAGTTGGCCCCAACTCCGACGGTTCGGTGGAGCGTGTGGATTTTTGATCTCTGAAAAATTGACTTCTGTGCGACTCCGTGAAACTGAGGGACCCATCGGCACCCTTGGCTCATTTGGCAGAATACTAGCCCGCGACCCCGGAAGGAGGGCAATCTTCTCCATCCATACGAGCGTGACTCCAGAATCGCCTCTCGCTGTCCGACGGCCAGCACCAGTTGCCGCAGACGAACAGGAAGCAGGTTACCATGCGAAGAGAAGGCCCGATCTGGTCACGTGCCACGGCACGTGCTTATCTTTCGTTGCTCCATCCGATCTCTCCCCCTCCCCCTCCTGCTATACTCGGCACGTGTCGTCCGGGTAACTTCATCTCAATGAAAATTTTTATCTCTTCCTACCGTTTATAATCGAAACGTTTCTCACTTTTTAGGTTTTCTTCTTTTAACCATTGGAAAATGTCTGCTGCCAGTGAATCCAAATACTCTGCTGAAGTCCTTTCCGAATTGTTGAGTAACTTGAAGGTTGCCGACAACAAGGATGAGGCTGCTGCCAACGTTTCTTCCTTCTTGAACTCCTCCATCATCGAACACGATGTTCCAGTTGAGTTCTTCCAAGACTTCAAGAAGCAACTTGGTAACAAGAAGGATGCCGAAGCTGTCGTTGCTGCTTTGAAGGCTTACTCCCACATTGCCTCTCCAAACGGTATCACCCCATCTGTTGAGCCATACGTTGTTGAATTGGTCGGTGACGTGGCTGTCCTCTCTGGTGACAAGAACAAGGACGTCCAAGTTGCTGCTTCCGACGCTTTGTTCGCCATTGCTCAAGCCATCACTCCACATGCTGTCAAGGCTGTTTTGCCAACCTTGATGACCCGTTTGGCTGAAACCAACAAGTGGACTGAGAAGACCGCTGTCTTGAGAGCTGTTTCCCAATTGGTTGACACCGCCAAGGTCCAAATCGCCTTGAGAATGCCTGAATTGATTCCATCTTTGTCTGAAGCTATGTGGGACACCAAGAAGGAAGTCAAGGAAGCTGCCACCAACACCATGACCAAGTCCACTGAGACCATCGACAACAAGGATATCGAGAAGTTTATCCCAAGATTGATCGGATGTATCGCTAAGCCAACTGAAGTTCCAGAAACCGTCCACCTTTTGGGTGCCACCACCTTCGTTTCCGAAGTTACCATGGCTACTCTTTCCATCATGGCCCCATTGTTGTCCAGAGGTTTGGCTGAACGTGACACTGCCATCAAGCGTAAGGCTGCTGTCATTGTTGACAACATGTGTAAGTTGGTCGATGACCCTCAAGTCGTTGCTCCTTTCTTGAACAACTTGTTGCCAGCATTGAAGGCTAACTTCCAAACCATGGCTGACCCTGAAGCTAGAGAAGTTACCAACAGAGCTCTTACCACCTTGAGAAGAGTTGGTGCTGTCGGTGAAAACGACGCCATCCCAGAGGTTTCCACCGCTGGTGACATCGCTGTTACCTTGGGTGAATTGAACAAGTTGTTGGAAGGTAAGAAGATCGCTAAGAGATTCGACGTTGCTCTTACCTACATTGCCGCTATTGCCGGTGACTTGATCGATGAAAGAGAAATCCAACCAGACGCTTGGTTGCAAGCTATCTTGCCATTCGCTACTATCTTCTTGCACGAGAAGGAAGCTAAGGAAATCATCGAAGAGTACAGAAAGAGAGCTATTGACAACATCCCACAACCACCATCCTTCGAAGATGAAGAAGATGAAGGTGAAGACTTGTGTAACTGTGAGTTCTCCTTGGCTTACGGTGCTAAGATCTTGTTGAACAAGACTCAATTCAGATTGAAGAGAAACAGAAGATACGGTCTTTGTGGTCCTAACGGTGCTGGTAAGTCCACCTTGATGAGAGCTATTGCTAACGGTCAAGTTGAAGGTTTCCCAACTCAAGAAGAATGTAAGACCGTTTACGTCGAGCACGACATTGACGGTACTGAGGCTGACACTTCCGTTCTCGACTTCGTCATCAACGATGGTGAAGTTGGTTTGACTCGTGAAAACGCCCACGCTAAGTTGATCGAATTCGCTTTCTCCGAAGAAATGATCGCTATGCCAATCCAATCCTTGTCCGGTGGTTGGAAGATGAAGTTGGCCCTTGCCAGAGCTGTGTTGAAGAACGCTGATATCTTGTTGTTGGATGAACCAACTAACCATTTGGATACCGTCAACGTCGCTTGGTTGGTCAACTACTTGCAAACCTGTGGTATTACTTCCATCATTGTTTCCCACGACTCCGGTTTCTTGGACAATGTCTGTCAATACATTATCCACTACGAAGGTTTCAAGTTGAGAAAGTACAAGGGTAACTTGTCCGAATTCGTTAAGAAGTGTCCATCTGCTCAATCTTACTACGAATTGGGAGCCTCTGACTTGGAATTCAGATTCCCAGAACCAGGTTTCTTGGAAGGTGTTAAGACCAAGCAAAAGGCTATTGTCAAGGTTTCTAACATGACCTTCCAATACCCAGGTACTTCTAAGCCACAAATTCAAGACATCAACTTCCAGTGTTCTTTGTCTTCTAGAATTGCCGTTATTGGTCCAAACGGTGCTGGTAAGTCCACTTTGATCAATGTCTTGACCGGTGAATTATTACCAACTGCTGGTGAAGTTTACGTTCACGAAAACTGTCGTATCGCTTACATTAAGCAACACGCTTTCGCCCACATTGATAACCACTTGGACAAAACTCCATCTGAATATATCCAATGGAGATTCCAAACCGGTGAAGACAGAGAAACCATGGACAGAGCTTCTAGACAAATCAACGAAGATGATGAAAACGCCATGAACAAGATCTTCAAGGTTGAAGGTACCCCAAGAAGAATCGCTGGTATTCACGCCAGAAGAAAGTTCAAGAACTCTTACGAATATGAAATCTCTTGGATGTTGGGTGAAAACATCGGTATGAAGAACGAGAGATGGGTTGCCATGATGTCTGTTGACAACACCTGGTTGCCAAGAGGTGAATTGATGGAGACTCACTCCAAGATGGTTGCTGAAGTTGATATGAAGGAAGCTTTGGCTTCCGGTCAATTCAGACCATTGACCAGAAAGGAAATCGAAGAGCACTGTGCTATGTTGGGTTTGGAAGCTGAATTGGTTTCCCACTCCAGAATCAGAGGTTTGTCTGGTGGTCAAAAGGTCAAGTTGGTCTTGGCTGCTTGTACCTGGCAAAGACCTCACTTGATCGTCTTGGATGAGCCAACCAACTATTTGGACCGTGACTCCTTGGGAGCTTTGTCCAAGGCCTTGAAGTCTTTCGAAGGTGGTATTGTTATCATTACTCACTCTGCTGAATTCACCAAGGACTTGACTGAAGAAGTCTGGGCTGTTTTGGACGGTAGAATGACCCCATCTGGTCACAACTGGGTCCAAGGTCAAGGTGCTGGTCCAAGATTGGAGAAGAAGGAAGACGAAGAAGACAAATTCGATGCTATGGGTAACAAGATTGCCGCTGCTAAGAAGAAGACTAAGTTGTCGTCTGCTGAATTGAGAAAGAAGAAGAAGGAAAGAATGAAGAAGAAGAAGGAATTGGGTGACGCTTACGTCTCCGAAGATGAAGACTTCTAAACGGTTAATTAGAGTTTTCTTGAAGAGAATAACCTGGAAAGGTGTATCTCCATATTTTTTTTGAAAAAAGATTGGTTTCTTATACAATTTGGGCACTGGATAGGTTTTTCTGCTTTAAATCGTCCTTCATCATCATACATTTGTTCTTTTATATAGTGAAAATATTAATTTATTATAATGTTTTATGGCATGTAGAACTAAAGTTTAAATGGAATTCAAATGGAATTGACAACCAATGTAGGTCATATGAATCTAGTGTAGAAGAAAGTGATTCCCAATTGTGGTTAGTTCTCATCACTCAATATCAAAACAGTGCTGAAGAGTACAACTTAAAAGTTCAATTTCATACAACTCACATCTTATGATCTCAAATTACTCTGTCAAGAGTAATTTTTCACCCGTTCTTTGATGAAGACACACATTCGCTAGTCAATCATCTTCTCTCCCGCATTATCATCAAGCTTCTTGTGACCCTCGCTTTACTGTACGATGAGAAAATAATTGCAGCCGCGAAACTCTCCATGTTTTCACCTCTTGTGTTTTTAGCTACAAGTGCCACCGTTTGGTGCTTGCTCATTGAGACAAGATCGTCGGGCGAAAATTGTACTCAGATCGATGTACTGAAAGAGTTTGCGGACCTCAATAACGTCAATGACTTCCATAATTTCGAATTGAGCACAAACTTTTGGAGCTCCTCATACGGTCCATACTCTGTGATTTGCCCCTACGTCTCATTGATTCGAAAAGCTGAAAAGGTAAGTATACTAATTGTATTACTATTTCTACTCTTTGATGCTTTCACTTAGGATATGCGTGTTACTAACATTAGACTCTCTGTCATGAAGAAATGAACTATATGGGCCGACACAATGCCTTGACGCAAGCACTGTTGAAGCAGTATTTGATTAGAAACTACGTTCCGGATTTAGATGTGAACGCTTTATTTGAAGAGATGGAACTGCACCCTATAAAAGTTGCTGTAGCTCTTTCTGGTGGTGGCTATCGAGCTATGCTCACTGGTGCTGGTGTTATCGAATCAATGGACGGTCGGACTGAAGATGTGGCGATAAAACAGAAAAGTACTATCTCTGGCTTACTACAGGTAGTAAGCTACATCGGGGGCATTTCAGGAGGCTCGTGGTTAGTGATGAGTATGTTTGCTAATGATTTTATGCCAGTTGCTCACATGAAGCAAAATCACAGTTTTTGGAATATGGAGATTCCGCTATTAGAGGGAGTCCCTAATTTCGATCACAAGCACATACAAAAGTATTTGAGTGCGTCCAAAAATACAAGGAAATCACCTGGGTTACTTCATCAAGCCTTGGGGTTTTTTGGCTGGTCGAGACATTACAAAGAATCATCTTTCATGTCCTCCTTGGAAGGAATGATATCAAAACCAACAGGTGCAAACTCATTTGCAGAGATATTGGCTTTCTACAAGGAGCTACAAATCGAAATTCGGCCGAAAAGATTAGCTGGGTTTCCTGTTTCATTCACCGACCTCTGGGGAAGAGCTCTTTCAAGACGTATATTTCAGATATCTGCTCGATCTGCTGGTAGCACCATTACTGAAGCGACCAACCAACCTTCCTTCCGGAATTTTTCGCAGCCATTTCCAATTATTGGGGCCATTCAAGTGAAACCAAATGACAAGACCAACTCTCGAGATTCCCATCTCTTTGAAATCACACCGTATGAATTGGGCTCATGGGAGTCCTATCTAGAGGCGTTCGTTCCCATGAAATATTTGGGTACTGCGTTTATAGCTGGGTACTCTAGTATTCGATCATATGCTCTCAATGCTTCAATATGCGTCCACGGGTTTGATAATCTCGGTTTCTTAACTGCAACTTCATCTTCTCTATTCAATCATTTTTTGTACCTTATTTGTGAATATCTTTCTGGTACGGCTACAGTTGTTTCTGATTCAGTGACAAAACTATTGAGTGTGTTCGGGATCACTTCGGAAGACACAGGAAATCATTCAGATTACGCCATAATTCCAAATCCATTCAGAGGACTCAAAAACCATATGAGTCCAGACATTGAGCGTTATCTTAACCAGGAAGAGCAGGTATATCTTGTTGATGGAGGAGATGATGGCCAAAACATTCCGTTCCAGCCGTTTCTTGTCCCTGCGAGAAAAATTGACATCATCATGGCTTATGATGTTACATCTGATATCAACAATTTTCCCAACGGAACCACCCTTCTCCACGCGAGAAATCGGTACCACAATAATCACAGCAAGTTCGAACTACCATACTTTGTTTTCCCTGATAAAAATAAAGATTCTGGTTCGACCCTTTCTACATTTCCAATCACACCTACACCAGAAGAATATGTAGAGCAGAATCTAGCCCTGGCACCTATATTCTTGGGGTGCGACATCGAAACCGATTACCCTCACATAACAGTGAACTCTACACGTCATCGACTCACTGAATTCACCACATTGCCCCCCTTGATTGTGTACACCGCCAATTATCCTCATAGCTATGCCTCCAACACCTCCACCTTCACGTTAAGCTACACAAAATCTGAGGTAGAAGGCTTGATCCTCAACGGCTACAACATCGCTACTAACGCGAACGATACAGACTTTTCACTATGCCTCAATTGCGCAATCCTCAAGAGGCACTGGGACAGAAATAGCATAAAATGGGCAAACAAATCAGACAACCAAGCTGTTCACATTCCACCCTACTGTAAGCGGTGCTTTAGAGAATATTGTTGGAAACAAAAGAAGAGAAGTGACCCATAAATTGTTTCACTTCCTCCGAGGCACATGCTCATACATTGAACTACGTCTATCAGTGCACTTGAGATCGCAACAATATCTAGAATCCTGCACTGATAAATAAGTCCTAAATACTAAAGAAAACCCACGAAATCCTACAATAACACGACAACCACGACTGGCCAGAACCTATATCCGTAACTGATTATCATGGATACAACAATAGGAGAGGCCATGGGCAATGAAGATGCCTTGAATGCCCTTTTCATGATCTACTGTACTTCTCTCCTCGCGTTGGTGATCATCGGAATCGCATTATTTTACTCAGGACTAACTCAAAGAAGGTCTTCTTTGACCATGTTTACCCTCCCATTCCTACTTGCACCACTCATTTTCATAGATTGGTTTATCTGGGGATATTCCTTGTGTTACGGCCCTTCTACAAATCACTTCATTGGCAACTTAGACTACGCGGTCTTGAGAAATATAAGAGATCTGACCCAAATATTCTACAGCACATCAAGGGGAACAATTCTTTCGATAAACCATTTTCTTTTCAATGGTATGTTTAAGATTATTTGCGTTGCTATTACTTTCCCTGGTTGCATTGCAGAAAGAGGAAGATTAATTCCTATGACTGTATTCTTAATATGTTGGTCTATTATCATTTACAATCCGGTGACTTATTGGTTCTGGAACCGTTCGGGTTGGCTTTCGGTTGAATTAAATAAGTTACCGGTGCTAGATTTTGCTGGGGGAAGCCCTATCCATATCGTCAGTGGCTTTACTACCTTATCATACTCCTACATTTTGGGCCCTCGCAATCCAAAACTTCTCTTCAACTATCGAAATTCGAGTACGAGTTTCATAATAATGGGATCGTTTTTCGTGACTTGTGGCTGGATAGGTTTCATTGCAGGCTGTGATTTCAAATTTTCTGTTCAATCATTTTATATTATTGTCAACACCATTCTTTGTGCCATGACTAGTGGTATCGTCTGGTCGCTGATCGATTACTATTTTTCTTCGATTCCTTTGGATGATTCCAACACCTCAGGTAAGCTGGCACTGAAAATCACACCTTATGTCAGTCAAACTGGGGTCCAAATAAATCAACACTTCCATGAAACCAAGTCTAATTTCACCCAAAGACGAAAGTTGTCTATGATCTCATTTTCTTCTGGTGTAATTACAGGCTTGGTCGTTGTGACTCCAGCTGGAGGTTATATTTCATCAGCCACCGAATTCTGGAAGCCGATTCTCTTTGGTTGTGTTGGAGCGGTGTTGTGTAATCTCTCTACGAGACTCAAATATTTCGCTGGTGTGGATGATGCTTTGGATATTTTTGCAATTCATGGAATTGCCGGAATAGTTGGATCTCTATTGACCGGTATTTTTGCAAACAACTTTTACGATTCAAAAGGGGGCTGGGTTGAGGCTCATTGGAAGCAAATTGGATACCAGCTACTTGGAAGTCTTGTGGTAGCTGTATACGTGCTGGTCATGACCTGCGTTCTTCTTTACATCATCGATTATATTCCAGGCTTGCATTTGCGTATTGATAAAGAATTCAATAAAAGAATCAGAGACCAAAAAAAGCAAGGTGAATTGCAGTCTGAGATGTCACCTACGAATCGTGACGTAAATCCTACCGAGATAAGTTTCTATGAACAAGTCGAATTGGAAGGTACGGATAGTTACGAATTTAATGGTGAGTACATGTTTGATTTTATGGAATTCATCAAGATCATTAACCCTTACGATTATCGGGATGAAGAAGTTTTGACGAGTGATTTCAGTCCAACTTATGGGAATAGACTTACAGCTCAAGGGTCTGATTTTGAACTCCATTCCATCACCAACCTTATCAAGAGAGAATGGGCGTCTGAGACTTAATACGGTCGATTTAATTAATTTGCATCTTCATTTCTGCTACCACTTTTTAATGGGTTACTTCTATATATTTATGTTAATGGATACGTAATATCTATCACTGGTGTTCGATGATTAACCTAACAATCTCATGGTGAACTCGAACATTGCGAAAGTAGCACCATTTGCTGGTGCTGCCCTCAAAATGGTAGGGATGAAACCTCTATAAAATCCCTTTATACCGTTCTTGGCCATAACGTCTTTAAATACTTGTATGCTTCCTTTGTATGTAGGAGATTTTAAGGAATCGGTTTGAAGTTTGGATTTAACCACGTCAACAGGATAAATACCAATCCACAATGTGTATCCAGATAAACCACCAAATAAGCACAATTTCCAGCCTGGAATGTCACTTCTGGAGAGTTTGGTCTTGGACAACTCTTTTGCGATCAACGCCTCGTAAGTAGCAAAGTAAATACCCAAACCCACTGATTCTCTGAAAAGGGTAGGGATCAAACCTTTGTAAAGCTGACCCGCTGCCAGTAATTTTTTAGCGCAGTCGATTGGTCCATTGAATGCCTTGACTGATCCGGTTTGAGTTTGCAATCTGATACGGATATGCTCGATGGGAGCGGCCAAGAAACCGTTAGCAAACCCAGCAGTGGCACCACATACAAAGAACTGACTCAAGGATAATTGGGCTCCTTGTAACTTTTCATCATAATATCTCTTCATGAATTCGTTGACACTGAATTGGACAGATACACAAGCACCAACCCCGATAAGTGGAGTCAAGGTACCCTTGTAGAAGCCTCGGGGGCCCTCTTCCTTCATCAATCTCTTGATGACATCCAATGCTCCGCTGTAGGTGCCCTCTGGTGCAGACTGGAGTCTGACCTTGACGGTATCGAATGGTTGACCCACCAAAACTTGAGCAATTCCTCCCATGGTACCTCCAATCAAGTCCTTGGCTACCTGGCCATTGGTGACAAGCGGTGGCTCTTCAAGTTCAATAGTCATTCTGGAACTTAAATGGAGTGCTAACGGTGTTGTATCAGAGACTAAGGGACATCTTAGCAAATCTTAGGGTTGTGGTGTACACACGACTGGACGAATCGACTCGGTTTGCATGTCCCGTTGTGGGGGTCAAAATCCTGCGAAGTGTCAGGCCCAATAACGTGATAAGTCAATAGTGAGACAATGCGACGGAATAGGCGAACCGTTGGATTGACTCGCCAGGCCACTCGATTAACTCGGCCGCTTTGGTGCTTTTGGAATGAAATTGCCTATTTGTGGGTCTCTTATGTAATTGAAAGCAGTGTGAATGGTGGTAGAAGTAGAGGGTATCTGAATACTCTGTGAAGAATTGAGGGAGATAAGGTCAGCGCAACGGTTGTAGTTTTTATTGAACCTTTTGCTTCCTTGAATTTCAAGCTTTAGTTTGAATTCGACTTTGGACTAAAATTCGGATAGGTTTTGAATTAAACAAAAATTCGAGCTGACTTAATTCACAGTATTGAATCGTGTTTGAAGTATGGAGCCTACTGAATCTACTCAAGACGGTAGAACAAAAATCTTCAACTTGGTCAACTTGTTCCTTCAACTTGGCATTTTAGATGCGGATTTATCTCATTGACAAGATATATACGAGTCAAATAGACCTCAAAGATTGAAGCTTGTATTGCCTCGTTCATTCTCTTCCTTTTCTTGATTTCTAGTTGCGATGATAAGCCCATCAAATGGGTTCATTCCATTCTTGGCGAAGTATTGACCTGTCGATTGTGCTGGGGCAGTCACGGGCGCCATATGTGGGACATTTGCTCCTGCCACGTTCCCTGCGTTAGGAATACCAGGACTCATAGTTGGACCTACTGAAAATTGAGCAGTATCTGGATTTGGAGGAACAATTGCTTGTGCCCCAAATGACGTCATATATGGTGTTCTCATTCCGCCGTTCAACTGGGTCAAATTGGCCAGCGACAAGGAATTTTGCGATAATGGGTGAGCTGTTGATGGGGTAAAAATGTTAGAAACACTAGGAATCGATGCAAGGAGTGGTGGATTCGTCGCGTTCGAATGGCCTTGTTGACCACCACTCTCTGCCATAGATTTGTAAGAAGACACTTCCAATAAGATAGTGACATCCTTGGTAGTTTTGGTCAAATTGGCCATCGACCCTCTTACCTCATTCAAAATAGGTAAATCTTTCATTATACCTTTGACAGAAGAGAAGGTCTGAATAATCGCCTTCAAAAATAGATTGATATCATCCCAAAACAACCTTTTGGTTGTTTGAGAAGGATTATTACGTATAGTGATCAAATTAGTCTTCAACTTTTTCGTAATGTCCATCGAGTTCATGCATACTGTAGTCAACTCCTTCACTTTGGTTGCAACACTATGACTTATGCCTGGATTACTAGAAGCACTTGTAGTACTGGCGATGGCGCTTTTACCTATTGCTCTCGTTAATTCACCAAAGACAACCTGAGCATTGGATGTGGCGATCTCGATTGATCTGTATAACTTTTCGTCCACATCTTCATTGTCATAAAACACATTGGTATTAACTGCAAGTTTTTGTTTTGATTCACTTGCTGTATTTGTCGTAAAGCTAAGTGGTGGTGGCTTGGAGTTTGGTAGCAAGATCCGATATGCATTTAAAAATTCATTGAAAGATCCGTACAATGTCAAATATAACATTCTAATGAAACAGACATCAATCTTTGATACGAAAGCACCTAAATTTTCACTCAAGAGATTCATTATTGACCTGAAAGATCCAATGCAATTGTGTAAGGACGTGACAATTTGATCTGAGTTATTTCCGTTTTCTTCCATTAATTCCAAATTTTCAACAAGGTTATCAATGTTAGATTTCGTGGTGTACAAGAAAGATACCATTTTGATGGTAATCTTTTTGTCCACACAAAACCCTGTGAATCTTCTAACAGATGAATGTAATTCACTGAAAGAAAATAAGATTTTTCTGGATACCTTGACTATGGTACTTGAGGTATATTTCTTACTTCCTAAAGTCTTGGAAGGTGAGACTTCGTTAAATGGAAGACTGTTTGATCTTTGTGCAGCCGCTGCATTAGCAGAAGTTTTTTGGGTTGGTCCGGTCTCATCCTTGACATGCAAAGTCAGAATCAGATGTTGTCTGTGGCTAGAGTCGTGTGTATGACTGACGCCGTGTAATTTCTCTTGGTGTGTATTTTGTGTGGGGACATGACCATTGACAGGACTAATATTGCTCATAAGTTTTGCCACATTGGTCAGATAAGATCCGTTCAAAGTTTCATCATTTGGATTTTCTTGCAAAGTTGATAATCTTCTGAAATATGCACCTGATTTATGTTCTGTATCAACAATATCATTTTTCTCTAATATTTTGTCTATCTCTTTCAACGTGTTGGATCTTGACCTGTTTCGACTAGATGGTCTAGATAACGTTGATGCATTCGAACTGGCAGTTGATGAGGTGTTTGACTGGTTATTGGAAGTGTTGCTTGTAGAGGTTGTCACTATCGAAGGCACAGGGGCCTTAATATTAGTTGCATTTAATGAGGGTGAACTTAACTGGGTACTTGGAACAGTTGTAGCAGTAGTCGTAGTTTCGTTCAATAATGGTGAAGATCCAACGTTAAAAGAGGTCTCCATTGCAGATGCGGAGTGCGGCATTTGTAAGGGTAACGAGTAATCTGCAGACAAAGTGCTCATATCAAAACTCGAATTGGTATTGTTGTCATCTAGAGTTGTGTTTGATGATAAAATGCTGGAAGTTGCTGATACTGAATTAGCAACGGATTCCAGAGCTCCATCTGGTTTCTTTATGATTAGACCCATTCTGCGGGCAGCTTTGGATGCTTTTGACTTTGTTTCTGAGATGCTTTTAACTCTATTGATTTGTGGTGCAATGGTCGATGGAACGGGGTATATTTGTTGACTGGCTTTATTTTTTGATTCTTGGAGTTCTTGGAATTTGAATTCCAACAACGATTTATTTGTGACTAAGTAGTTTTTCAATTCACTTACCCAGTCAAGGTCTGGGCGTTGCTGCTGAAACAATTTGATCACATCTAGTGATGGCAACATTAGAGGATTACCCGCCACTTCAATCAAGCTCAAACTAGGTAACTCCCCTAGCACCGGGGGTAAGTACTTGAATTTATTTTCTTTGAGTGAAATGACTCTCAAGTGCTTCAAAGAACTCATTACTGAGAGTGGAGGCAAATTCCACAATTTGTTGGAAGAGAGATCTAGGATCTCAAGGTTTTCAAGCCCCAGAATTGAATCAGACAATGTGGTCAACTCGTTGTTATGTAGATCCAAGTATTTGATATTAGAAGAAATTAGGGATAAATTCGAAGGGAGCTCACGTATCTGATTTTCTTGTAACGAAAGCCTTTCTAGCTTCAAAGGAGGTTGGAAGGAATTGAGAAACTCATAAATACACTCGATTATGTCTACCATGATGAACTTATCAGAAGCATTGATCCGATTCAATTTGAGAGTTCTTTTGACCTTTATGCTCTCCAACTGCTCCTGAAGCAAAGGGATCATGAATGACTTCAGTGTGCTGTAGGATTGGGTCATGACGGAAAGGAATCAAAGATGATCTGTGATTTGAATTAATGAGCAAGCTTATATGTGACTATGGAATAAATGACGATTGGCTTGGGATATAGATTCGATGGTACGTTCGGCTTAAAATATAAAGGAGCTTTTGCACAGAGAATTCCTTGTCAATGTTGAACTATGACGATGGCATAGGACAGAGGTGGTAGTCAAGTGCTAAGTGGTTCTAGACAGGGTTAAGATCGAGTGAGACGAGGTCGGGAAACCACGTGATCGTGGTATATATGGTTGTGGCCGTAGTTCCAGGACAAGGAGATTTGGGGTAGCAAACGTCGTCAATTGAGGGACTTTTGGGAGGCAGGGGATTTTGGATTTGTATAGATGTTTATGATGTGATTTTTTGGAGTGCAATGCCGATCGTTGTCTCTATAAATTGATTTCATGTCAATAGTCAATAGGTGCGATCTTCCTACTATAGTTGTGGATGCTAGAATTCTAATATCTACAAATGCCAGCAAATTCTCATATGTTGATGTGATACCTATCAAACTTCTTTCCATTTGGATTTGGAAGAGGCTTTCCTAGTTGATTTAGAGTGACGCAGTGGGATACTAAATAGCTATGTCTTTATATAGAAGTGAGTTATAGGGGCAGATGAAAACTAATTCAAAAGTGCTTTAGAAACCATTTTTGAGAAGAAGGGCACCTTTGAATATTCACGTACTAAGAATTCTACTCTTGCTAGTTGAAAATTAATCGCGGGAAGAAGATTTCGTTATTTAGATTGTAACTCCTGTTCATCAAATTATTCGCAATGAAACTGTATCAACAAATTATTAATCTTTTGAATTAATTGCAAACTTTTCAAATAAAAAAAACAGGGAAGATCGGTTATGGAACCCATAGAGACCGATATGGTCATTGAGGACTTATAAATCCCAACCTTTGCTTACCGAAGCATTCCGAGCGCTTCACGTCAAGTCGTCAATTTCTCAACCGCCAGATCAATTGGCATCACCGCATATTGGCAAGTGCACGACCCAATATTACTTGAAGGTCCAGTCCAAGTATAGGACGCGTACTGATGACTGCTAAAAATCCCCAAAGATTGAAGTACACCCTCGGAATCGTTCATTGTCCAGAGACAAACGAGATTCTTCTTCTCAACCGTCAAAAGAAACCATGGATGGGAAGATGGAACGGTGTGGGTGGAAAATTGGAGCCTGAAGAATCACCTCTCGATTGTATCATACGAGAAACTAAGGAGGAGACAGGTCTAACTTTACCACAATATAAATCCAGAGGTGTAGTGCTATGGACTGTTGACAATGAGAAAAACCTTGTTGGAGAGTCTGTTGGAGGGATGTACATATTTACTGCCGAAGTAACGGCAGCTCAAGTGGCAGCTTACCCTACACCCATTAAATTTGATAATGAGGGTATACTCGATTGGAAGAACCTAGATTGGGTGTTGAGTGATGATAATATGGGAATTGTGGATAATATAACAGTGATTCTCCGTGATTTGTTCCAGGCCTCCGAAAATGACGTTTTTCAAACCATCTATAAAGAAGGACGTCTTCAAAGTTGTAAGTACTTGGCTGGCTCAAATACCCAATATTTGGAGTAATGAAAACACTACACGGGGGTTTTCTGATTCAACTGTACCGTCTCATTGGAATACCAAAACGAGTGACGACAACAATATTATCAATATCAACACTTCCTCACTTCATTAGGCTTCTTGACACTAGTTCATTTTATTTTAGACACTCATATATATTATGGTACGATTATTTAAAAGTATGAAATGGATTCGATTCGAAAGAACAATCATTAATAATCGATTAATGCAACTTTTTTTCCAAACTTAATTCGTATGCAAATGCAATAGTCAATTTAACGTGCTCAACGACGTGGTCAAAATCAATTCTGTCAATAGTGTCAAGCACGGTATGCACATACTTAGAGATGTAATCCATGTGACTCTCAATCAAGAGAGTGGAAGGATAACCATATTCGTACGCAGAGGCATGGTCGGAGCAGGCATAACCACATGTAGTCTCAAGGTATGAGATTTCGTTGTAATTGGAGATAATGAGCTTCAAGTATTCATTGAGTGGAAGGTTGACAAAGTCAGCAGGCAATCCAAAGTGTGGCTCAAGTCCCTTGGCCTTGGATTCTTCAGTGGATCCCGTCATGTCTTGTTGTAACATACCAACAACAGTCTCATTTACAGCAGAATAACGGGTGAAGACGTCATATGAACCGAGCAATCCACCTTCTTCAGCAGAGTAGTAATGGAATTCCAAGGTGTTGTATGGCTTGAAAGAGCCGTCGATATATTGATCAATGAGGATTCTGAGAGCCTCCAATGTAGTCACAGTTCCTGAACCGTCATCATCGGCACCAGGCGCTTTCATTGTTGGAAGCAACAAATTCTTGGAATCAATATGAGCTCCTACAACAACCTTGTCGGTCACTTCACCTGGAATGGAAACGATGAAACTGTTTTGAATCCACTCGTGTTCCACACGTGTGATTGTGACGTCTTTTGCTGGAGTGATAATCTCAGAAATCTTCGCATACAACCAGTTGGAACTCTCCTTACCAGATTCAAACTTGTAGTAACGGTTGTGGTAAGAAGAGAAATGGGCCAAGTTCGAGTACAAGTTGTCACGGCTGATCTCGCTAAATAACTTCTTGACGTCCTTGACATGGCTCAACTCCTTGGGGTAGTTATAGCTGTAAACTTCTGCCTTGGGCTGCACCTGCTTGGTGCCAGCAAGGATGTTGAACCAGCTTGGTTTGGCAGAGCTGATCAAGCCCATTTGCTTGGCTTGCTCAACAGAGACTGTGCTGGTGACATCGATGAAATTGATGTTTTGTCTCTTCAAATTCAACTTGTCCTCCTCGGTGGCAATTTGGTAAGAGTCCTCACCCAACTTGAGGACCCTGGCGGAGTCGTCGTGAAACACGACGCTTTCACCGGAAATCCACTGAGGAAATTGCAAGGGGAAGGCGGAAGCGGTGGCAATGGCCACTAACAAGGAGAACTTCATATGGAAGAGATTCAAGCGAAGAAGCAAGAGTGAAGTGAAGGACAATTGTGGAGGCACCAGAGTTTACTTTTATGGAGCCGTACGGCTCCATGCAGGACAACGGTCGAGCAGATTACGCAACATTAAAATGACGGGTCAGCTGCGAAAACAGTCTCCATTACGGGTGTGGAGAGGAGCAAAAAAAGAGATGGAAGAAAATCATACGTGAGTAACTCCAAATCTCTATTGCTATGGGCCAAGTCTCATAACTCGTTTGTGGAGTCTAGTACAGAAGTTCCACACTGGGTAGCTTGAAGTTCCCGACTTTTCCGTGCCGGGCAAGCTATGGTGCTGGTTCTAATTATATTTTGGACGTCCTGTCTATTATCTCTCTTGTGCTCAGATAAGGACCTGGAACCAGTGCGAATTCGGGAAGTGAAGGTGTGTTTTGGGAGTATCAGTGCAGTATTGCGAGGAATTGTCGGTATTGTGAATAGTCGGTATTGCGAGGGATACGAGGGATGGTCGGTATGGGGAGAGATATTGAGAACAGGCGATACGGCCCCATGATATTGATCCGATACGAGGGGAAAATACAGCAGAAACACGACCTGTGTGTCAAGGAGGAGAGAGAAGGGCAACGAGCCAATGCTTTGACGAGACAATAGGCCCATGACTTGAGGAACTAGACGGAAAAAGGCTTTCGATCATGGAACTGCGATTGTGGTCGGTTAATTGTGAATGGCCGCTGGTTCTATCAGAGATGATTTCTACCTTCACTTCCGAACTTCTTTGCACCGAACGTTTCTCTACACAGGGACGTGAACCTGGCGATATCACAAGCACTCCTATTTTCTAATGCATGACCACGGAGCTTTGAGGTCATTTGTTCTAGCTTGTCCGGCTACGTGTCTTAATATTATTGATTTCTTTACTTTAATTGTTTATTCCTAATTTATCTTCTGTCCATGCTCATACCCTTAAACCAATTGTTTGATCTCGCACTCATCCTGTGAGCTCTACTGCCTCAAAACATATTACCAGAATCCCCTTTAACCAGTAATAACTGGTTGTTTGCGGAGTCTGTTCATAGCACATGTAAGTAGGTTCAGCACATGTATCACCGACCATTGGTGGTCCCCACCCGGCTATGGAAACGAATTTGACTTGTGTACGTATGATCATTCCTGTGGCACCTCTTGGAACTTTGAGTGTGAAATCCTGTCCACACTCTTGCGCTGGACGGACTTCGAAAATGTTCTCATATACTTCTTCGATGCTTTTTGGTAAATGGTTACCAAATACCCAAGCAGCTTTTATCCCGCTTGATCTGACCCTGTTCAGTATGTATCCACGTGAAATATTATTTGCACCCAAAGAAATTCCCAACATCGTTTAATCGCAATGAAAACTCGAGAATTTGAACAAAATATCGGCCTTATGTACTTTTGGCTCCAGATACTCTGTGTCGATTTCCTTTAGGTTTCAAGGCATTTGTGGAAACTTTTGAATTAATTGACCAATAAAAAGCTGCCATAGCCTGCGGATCTTGGTGATCAGGGTAAATTGGCCAATAGGAAGCTAGAAACGCCTGGTGTTTTCAACGATGGGTTTCAATTGACCAATAAGAAGCTGAGATCGTCTTGTTGTACTTGTAATAAGGGGGAACAAGGTTGAGTTGACCAATAAGATGCCGTTAAAGTTTCTTGAGACAACCACTTCCAGTAGCCTCATGGGTTCCATGTCCAAATTAGGAAATTGCTGGTGACTTGCATCACAACAAAACATTTGACAGGACATGTGCGCACGCTTTCGCAAGAGCACAGAAGAGGATATTGACCAATAAGAAGCCAGGATTCTATTGGGTATTCCACATTTGGCCAACTATGTAAAGCTATTAATGCCATATGCTAAAAACGGAAAATCCTGAGGATCACTTAATACCTATGAATGGCTCTATGTACCCCCTTATCATACCCCTCGGTCAGTACTCTCTTTGAGGTTTGGCATCTTCAAATTAATATATATTTAAATGTACATTGTATGGGTGCAAAAAGTGCTTCTATGTAGTCCAGAGACGAGCAGTGCCATCAGCTCCAGCACTAAATAACCAGGCCTCCTTGGGGTGCCACACCAAGTCTAAAACACCAATGCTGTTAGTCACCTTGTGACCGGTCAACTTCTTCAATGGAACCAACAATGGGTTGGTCATCAAGTCATCGTAGACTGTACCATGGAAGACATGGATGCTACCGTCATCAGAGGCCGATGCAAATAATGGCAAGTTGGACTTATGGAACTTGATGGATCTCACGGCCTTCTCGTGGTATCTCAAAGTCTTGTACGGAGTGGCGGATAAGTCCAAATCGTGCCATAAGACTCTCTTGTCGTAGGATGATGCCAATAAGTTATCACCTCTTGGATGAATGTCAATTCCTGACAACATTCTGGCACCTGGCATCAACTTCTTCATAAGAACCTGCTGTGCCAAGTCGTATATTCTGATAGTACGTTGTGAAGCCACAAACAATTGCGGCTTGAATGGGTGGAATTTTGCATCCATGATGATACCCTTAGACTTCTTGAATGGGGACTGAGACAAGAGCTTGGATAATTGATGGATGAGAACCGCAGTGTTCTTGCTGTCGGGAGCAACGGTGACGAAGTAGTCACCCTTTCTATGCCATGATAATTTTTTGATGTTCTTACGACATTGAATGATTGCCGAAATGCCCAATTTAGCTTGTTCTTGGTCCGGAGTAAACCATTTGGCCACTTCCTTCTTCACTTCTTGAGGCTCCTTGGAGTCTTGGACTTCATGATCTTCATCCTCATCATCGTTCACCTTAAGTTCACGGTTGTTCTTGTTTCCAAAAGTATCGTAACCCCAACCAGACTCGATTCTCAATTTACCAGCATTTTCAATATCAAATCCGAAGATTGGAGGAACGATTAAGTAAATGTTTTCACCAGCCACGACAGCCAAAATTCCACTGGTGGAATCAGGGTTCCATTCCAAACTCTCGATGTGATCGTCGGTGTTGTCCTCTTCGAGTAAACGGGCCTTGTAGACTTGTCTACCGGTCAAAATTTCCCAGATTCTAATAGTACCATCGTCAGAACCAGTGGCAAGCCATAAACCTTGAGGATCGATAGAAATGGTCCGCACCTTACCTGTGTGGCCCTGGTAAACCGTGGAACAACGGATAGGGAATGGTCTCAAATCTTGTGGAGATGGTAATTCTGGAATCAAACTGTCTGGGTCGATATTCAATTTGTTGTGACGGACTCTTGGTGCCAAGTATAAGTCCAAACATCTGTCGAATCTTTCAGTGACACTCTCTTGGTAACCAGGGACCTTTCTCAAGGAACCGTATCTTTGAGGAATGAAGTTTCTTTCTCTGTCAATAGGGTCCATTTCTTCCCAGGCCTTCTTTTCTTCTTCGGTCATCAAGTACTCTTCTGGTGGATTATAGGACTCCTCGTTGGTAGGAGGAGGTAATTTTGGAGCTCTTAAATTCATGATGTGATCCTCAACTGCAGCTTCGTCCTTCCACAAGTCGTAGTTGTACTGTTCCTCTTCAATATGTTCCTTTACCTTGTTTGGTGGGATGATTCTACCTTGTCTGATAGCTCTCACGATCTTCATAACCCTCTTGGCTTCATGTTTGGAAGGAATAAATCTTCTCTTTGGTTCAGGAACTGCAGTCAAAGGCATGATTTCCTCCTTGGAAGTGAACCAGTCGATGTATGGTTCATATGGGTTGATGTTTTCGTCTGTGTTCTCTTGCTGTTGAATCTTTCTGATCAATTCCAACTCTTCATCGGTCAACTTCAAGTTACCACCGGTGTTTTGGTCAAGCAAACCGGTCCAACCTTCTGGCAAATCAATGGACTCCAAAAGCTGATCCAACGCAGAACCCTTGGCAGGTCTCATGATTCTCTTACCATTGATGTCGTAACCAATATGAGGCATTTCTTCATATGCAGATAATGGGATGTTTCCAATGGTGTTGAAGTTCTCATTGTCACTGTCATCACTGTCATAAACTGGTTCGATTTCTGGCTTTATGGTTCTGGGTCTACCGTCAGAGTACTGGGTGTGAATATCCTGAGGCTCGGTGCTGCTGTTTGACATTGTTCTAATCTTAACACCACTGAGCTTGTCAGTTATGGACAAGGAATCATCATGAGGCTCGTCTGAAAAGTCTTCTGAGTCAACATCACTGACATCTTCTTCTTCTCCCAAAAGTTCATTGAGCTCTTCCTCATCGTCTTCTTCTTCTTCTTCATCTTCCTCATCCTCTTCTTCTTCGGAGGCTTCATCTTCGGAAGCTTCTTGATCTATCAAACCTTCCACATTGAATTCTTCGTCGGAGGACTCATCTTCAACGTCTTCCTCGACGTCTTCTTCAACCTTTCTTTTTCTCGAAGGCTCTTGGGCCTTGGAGAGCTTCTCGGCTACGATCTTGCCCTGTTTCGTGGACTTTGACTTAGCCATGCTGATGGTGTCCTACAGTGATTTTTTTCATCTCATCTCATCCTAGTGTTGGTAGTGCGTGGGTCCAACCCAATGACATCACGTGATGTGTCTGGGGTACAAGACCAAGAGAAACGACTAAAAGACGACATTTGGTACAAAAAAGGTGTGTTTCCGTGTGAATTTCTACCATGGGGTACATAGCCCTGAAGTTGATTTGGTTTTCGAAAACTGCTTTCTCAATATTGCTTCTCAATAGTAAATGCTTCAAAATTGTTTGCAAATCCTTCAAACTAGAGGATGAAGGCTCTCTTCAATATACCAACCAATAAAAACGTGAACAACACCGAATGCAACTGGTATTATCATCTCTCTTACCCACTTTGACCAACATTTTGATGCCACTTGCTCCAATCCTTTCAACTAAGTAACCTGCATACAGTAGAGAAGAGCATCGCTGAGAGTGGGCCCCATCTCTAAACACACCCACCACCTAAACTATGTGGCACGTGATAAGTCTGGTACTAATTATGAGCTTCTTCCCCATACAACTCTAACCTACGAGCAGCTCTTCTTCGATGAACAGTATCAAGAAAGTCAACCAGATCAACCAGAAAGAGTTGGACCAGGGTGTTGATTATGATGCATCGTGGCACTACGACTATCGTGATACAGCTTACATTTTCATCGGTGGATTGCCGTTCAATTTAGAAGAGAAGGATATTCTCACCATCTTCTCTCAGTATGGAATCCCCAGCCATATCAACTTGATACGGGATCGTGAAACAGGAAAGAGCAAGGGTTTTTGCTATCTTAAGTACTTCAACTACAAGAGTTGCGTATTGGCCATTGATAACTTGAACGGAATCAAGTTACATGAACGTGCTATCAAAGTTGATCATGTTTACTATAAATTGAGAGGAGACGAAAATGAGGATGATTTCTTGATAGACTATTCGGAGTACCAAATCCAGAAACAATTGCCACAGATTGAAGCGAAAAAGTCGGAAATCGAACCTAATCTCGATGAAGAATTGGTAGATCCAATGGAAAACTTCAAAGATACCACCGTTCCAATAGAAGGTTCCGCAGAGAACGTAGAAGAATTGAAAGACCCTATGGAAGCATACTTGCAAGGTAAGGGGAAGACATCAGATACAAGACCAAGTCATAGAGGCCATAGGCATAGAGACAGTGATAGAAGTGAAAGGAGTCATAGACATGGAAGCGATAGACACAGAAGTGAAAAAAGCCAGAGAGATAGAAGCAACAGAGATAGAGGTGACAGACACGGAAGTCATAGGCATCGGAGTGAGAGAAGTGAAAGAGAGAGAAGCCATAAAGACGAGCATAGAAGTGAAAGACACAGCAGCCACCGAAGTCACACAGGAGATGGAAGTGATGATAAATCTACAAGAAGATCAGGAGACAACCATGATAACAATCATGATGAAAACAACAAGCATAACCGTGAAAGAAGTCCTACAAGAAATTAACAAATCATGAACGATTGTACGTACATTACTATTCATTTTTCACCTTATAATCATTCCAGTACTCATAGAACTTTAATTTTCCTTCTATTCCTAGCGAATCACCAACTTGGCTCAAGCCATTAATTTCGAATGAATTACGAATTTGACGAATGTCCCATTGAGAAAACGTGTAGATTTTGACCTTGATCAAATTCTTGCTGGTCTTCACCGGTGTCAACAACTCCAAAATGTACTTGAACTTGGAACAGTATGGAATTGGCAAAGTCAAATGTGGAGGGATTTTGAGCACCACGGTCTTAATATTGGAGACCTTAGATACGAAATCCGAAGGCAAGTTCTGGAACGGAAGGATCGCCTTGTTGTTTGAAGTTGTACCCTCAAGTAGCACGAAAACTGCTTTGTTTTTCAATTGGTCCCAGTTCAACTTGGTGGCAGTTCCTGAGGGTAAGATCCCAAAACTGTTGGCAAAAAGAGACCACGGTGTATGGATGTAGAAGTTTCCTTTATTGTCGGGAACAACAATAGCGATAGAGCTTCTTGATAACCCAGACAACAAGGCATATATGAACCCATCGATGGGAGATACATAGTTCACCACCACCAATTCGTTGATCTTTGGGAGCGTAGCTTCAATGGCTTTTGTGTTGGACCGCTTGATTCCATCCACCAGCACATCCACAGCGTTGAGGCCAAAACACAGGAGTACCATCAACCTAAGAATGGCATTCAGAGAAGTGATCAAGTAACCCAACCAGAGTATCACCACCACGGGCAACCGAGTTATGAAGATGAGCAGCTTCGAAACAGCCAAAACGGCCTTCTGGGAAGTCGTAGCAAGGGTCCAATGTGAGGGTTGGGGCATGAACGGCGAAATGCCGGTGGCCTTGTCCCTCCAATTGGAAAACTTCTCCATTTCGCTGCCAAAAGAAAGTGGTTGATAATCGCAGGAAAATGTGCGACGGACTACTTCTCACTAAGATCAATTCATCTCATTAAAGACTAATATACACTAGTTTGTACGGGACAAACTCATAACAAAAATAGACACTGTAAGCGACGGGGGAACGTTACAAAAGAATTAAATAAGTTATAGTACAATCGAGCAACCCTAAACCGATTATAATTCTTGAGAAGCGGATCCTGGCTTGGCGGCCTTCTTGGATGGCAACAAAGATTGGTGGATGTTTGGCAAAACACCACCTTGGGCAATGGTGACGTGACCCAACAACTTGTTCAATTCCTCATCGTTTCTGATGGCCAATTGCAAGTGTCTTGGGATGATTCTGGACTTCTTGTTGTCTCTGGCGGCGTTACCGGCCAATTCCAAGATTTCGGCGGCCAAGTACTCCAACACGGAGGTCAAGTAGACTGGGGCACCAGAACCAACTCTTTGGGCGTAGTTACCCTTTCTCAACAATCTGTGGACTCTACCGATTGGGAAGGTCAATCCAGCCTTAGAGGATCTGGAAGTAGATGCTTTCACGGTTGAACCGGCTTTTCCTTTACCACCTGACATTATTACTATAGTTTATTTGTTTGAAGTTATCGATATCCTCACCTAAGGGGATCACCACCTATTTATAAGGACCCCTCCATGTTTGCACTCCCTGCACCGCGCCTGCGGTGCTGCGCTTTACTGTGCCGTGCCCACGCGTACGCTTGCGCGGAGACGGTCTGGCGCCTACGCGCGCGGCCCGCGTAAATCGGGGCCCGCCGCGCCACCGCGTCCCCTGCGCAATCCCCGTACTGCGCTACCACGGCCACGCTACTTTGGCGTGGTCTCCGCGGTTTCGTGGCACGGTGTCACGGCACGGTGTCGGGGCCGTCTCAGCTTTACGCGGCGTGCCTGAGATGTACGCTGCCGTGCTCCACGACTTTGTTATGATTCACTCGTCACGCCGTCTCCGAGCTGGCATCCGTAGTTGCCAGCTCAATGGGATTGTCCCGTTCCAGTGGGGAAAAAAGGGAGCGGGAGGCGGGAGGCGCACCGGGCGAATGTTTTGGTGTTTGGTGTTTTGGTGTTGTGAAGGATAGTGGAGGGGATTTTGTTTGCCCCTAGCAAAGTCCCGTGATGTGGCCGCGTGTATATAAAGACGGCCGGCCCCACCCCTACACAAACCATCAACTTTATTAACATCAAACATGGCCCCACCTAAAGCAGAAAAGAAGCCCGCCTCCAAGGCCCCAGCTGAGAAGAAGCCAGCTGCCAAGAAGACCGCTTCCTCTTCCACCGACTCCAAGAAGAGAACCAAGACCAGAAAGGAGACCTACTCCTCCTACATCTACAAGGTGTTGAAGCAAACCCACCCAGACACCGGTATCTCGCAAAAGGCCATGTCCATCATGAACTCTTTCGTCAACGACATCTTCGAGAGAATTGCCTCCGAAGCCTCCAAGTTGGCTGCCTACAACAAGAAGTCCACCATCTCTGCCAGAGAAATCCAAACTGCTGTCAGATTGATCTTGCCTGGTGAATTGGCTAAGCACGCTGTTTCCGAAGGTACCAGAGCTGTCACCAAGTACTCCTCTGCTTCCAACTAAGCGTTTTAACTTCATTTCTTTTGTTTAATTTTGTAACGTTATTAGGTTGAGTGTATATTAGTTTTAATGAATATGGAACCACCCAAGGTTGAGCCATGCAGTATGCTACCGTAGGACGCTAGTTGTGGCGTCTGTGGGAAGAATGGAATCCAATTGACAGCTTCGTTCCAAGGTGCAATCCATTGAAATTTCCAGGTCTATGCAAACCGCAGATCATCTAAAGTGTAACTGTAACCACTACCGTCCACTTGGTTCATAAACTACTCCAACCTCTTCGTTCTGTGCTGGATACTTCGGGAACTATCTGTCATGACAGATACTGTGAATGTTCCATTCATGTTCATATCCATTATCTACGATGGTGATTTATATCAATTGTGACTTCCGAAGTGTCACTTCGGAACTGTAATATGCCTAATATACCACCACTGTTCTTGTTAGCTTGCGGCCTTTCGATCCCTAATTTATCGTAAATTAAACCCATAAAAACTGCGATTTATATATCTCAAATCAAGCAATGCAATGAAATCAAATGTCCCATACTGATTAAGTGAAGAAATCAAGTTTCCTCCTCCTCCACAACTTCATCTTTCTCGGAGTACCATATTCTTAGTAAGAGGACACACATAAAATTCAACAAGTGATGTATCCAAAACGTATGACGTGTTCCGTAGATTAAGCAGAAGAACACAAAGTAGGCCGAATACCACCACAACATGAGTCCACCCTTATGGAATTTCGGGAGCTTGATCATGGCATTATTTTTCATCACCAAAATCAATATTGGAAGAATTGATAAAAACCCATGGTGTGAACTGAAAGGTGTCTTCCAGTTCACCATTAAATTATGCACAAAGACAATGGAAATGGGCACATTTACTGGAAGCACCCACAACATTAGCATCAAAAATGACATCTGGAAGTTGAAGAGATTAATGTTGTTGTCCCCAGCACTTCTTGTAAGAATCTTGATCAAGGTGATTATTTGAACAAGTAAACATACAATGTAAACCAACTGATATGGCGCATAAACTGGAATTGATAGCAACAACATTCCAGCAGTGATCACTTGTCGATGGGACCATACCCACTCCAATTTCGTTTGAGGAATAAGTTGCTTAATTGGTTTTTCTTGTAACGTCTTCTTGAGTCCACTTCCAATCCTTTTTCTAACCTGTTTGACCATCCATGATACCAAGCTTCCTGCTACAAGTAATGTGATATAGGTGAGAAATACCAATGTCAGTGTCACCACATACAAAATCAATCCGATTGGCCACAACCATGTTTCTTCAAGTCCTAAAAAGAAGGAGTTTAACTTGAAATGGCTGTGTAAACTCAAGTGCAACTCGTTCGAACTCTTGAAAACAACTGGATCAATACTGTTGACAATAATCTGCATAAACTTATTATGCATCAACAAATTTAGAGCAAATATTATAGTGACTGTTATTACCAACCACCTTCCTGAGTTCATCACACCCATAGCTTGTATAAACGTGGGGTAACGGTTACTTTTCATGTAGGACTTAATTTGGATCATCATAACCACTAACACATTCACAACACATCCAGCTACTATGGCAAGTCGGTATCTCAAGACGAGTAATTTCAAGCTGTTGATGATATCAATTTTGAGAATAAATTCAATCTCGTGTAATCCATCCATTGCCCAAAATTCCAAGTTCAAATTCAGTGAATGTTCTTTAAATGGAACAAATGGAGCAACACCGTGCATTATGATTGGAATACTAGATCCTTGATCTAATACGTGCCATTTTGTCTCGAATGGTTCATCGATCCATTGTCTCACATTTATCCTTGAGCCTTGGTATTCAGGTATCCATTTTGGTTGCAACGTAAAAGCAAAAACACTAGTCCTGATCTTTGAGAAATTGAAGTTAATTGGCATGGGGCTATCTTTTGGAATGGACAACCTTAATCCACCCTTCAATAGTATTCCTATTAAGCTTTCCTCAACTTCCACTTTTGTTGAGTCCTTATCAAATAATCCCCCGATCCACTTGTCAGAGTCCGAACTTTCCTCATTGGACACCAAAACCAAATTGAATTTTGAAAGAACGTCATCATCATAATGAATTGCCCTATATGACTGGTGCGAACCTTCAAAAGAAGAATCCGATAACGACTCAGCTTCAAGATTTGGTATTTCGTAAAAATCTGGTAAAGCATCTTTACATCTCAAAGAAAAAAATTCTTGAGTATTTTCTGAGGTAAATGCAAAAACGTTTTCGCTCGAAGAGTTATCCTCATAAATACAGAGCATTATGGAGTTACGGACTTCTTCAGGATTCCATTTTCCAAAGGGTCTGGTAGTGAGGAGTGAAAACTTGGTTTTCTTCTCTGTCAGCTTGGAGATTTCGAACAATGTAAATCTGGTGTTCGTTGTGTCGTGATCTTTGCTTCTTGCAATCTGTCCGTTGTGATACTTCACTGTATGGTCCTTGTCTAACTTAATGTGCACGTCATTTTGTGTCGAAGTATCAAGACCGACTTGGTCCTGTTTTGCGTAGTCTTCGAAACCTGTTAATAAATATTTTCTGAAAAGTTTCATTCTATCTTGAAGAGGAATTATTCTCTTTGGAGCACTTCCATCAACTACCTCCATTAGTATTCTGGCTATCTTGCGGCGTAATTGACCACACCACACAATTGCCAAGTGGTCCACCGGAGTCCACACTGAGGGAATTCCTGTGGTATAAACTGTAAATCCATGAGTAGGTGGCACTAAGTAAGTTAAGGAGGTATAATCTGCTGGTAATGTCAAATCCAACAAACCTCCGGTTATTGAAATCAATGACATATCAGCCAATCTAGAGGAAGCAACGCTTGAGTTGCCATGGTATCCATCGTACCAAAATTGGTCGATGTCCGAATATATGCTGAGCAAGTCACCATCGAAAGTTAAGGGGGATGCAGCATGCGGAGATGCCAAAGTGATGATGCTATTGATGGAGTTCTCTTTATAATTAGGAAGCGTGACCATGGTTCTTGCCACGATACCTCCCATTGAGTGGCCCACCACCAATATCGATTGTGGAGGGTTGGAATTGAGAGAGTATAAGTCGAGGATGAACTTGATGGCCTCGTTTAAGTACTCTGCCTGGTCCAACAACGTGCGTCCGTGGAAGGCGGTAAAGTCCTCATTGAAGTCAGCAGCAAAGAAATCAAGATATGATGACTTGGGGTTCAAATCATCGAACTCGGTGGCATGCTCATATTCGTCCATCCATAAGTTAGAGGACTCCGATGCGATAGATCTGACTTGTCTGTAACTCCCTGCATTTCCTGGGATGAAGAGGACAGGTATTCCTTCCAAGCGATACAGACTGTCGCCGTATTGGTCGGGGATCTTGTCCTGATCTCTTTCTCTGTACAAGTATAGCGAGTACTTGGAAGCGAACTTTGAATGGGACTCATCAAAGCCTTCGATTCGGGCATATGAAGGGCTCATCCACACCGGCCGACATCCCGAGCTATCTGCCCCGGTGGGCACTCTCGTGTATTGGTGGCTGGTAGATGCAATTATGATGAGTCCAATTGTCACCACTATGTACAACCATATTCTAGACGATCGTGATTTGGGCTGCATGGTTGAGGAAGCTATGGAGTTCATGAGATGCAATGAGATGTAATGGATAAATTGGTTAAAGTTGTGATTAATAAGAAATGTCTGCAAAGTGTTATTATTGCATTAGAAGCAAATCGACGAATATCGCCCCGTAAGACCAACTTTTCGAGGGTGGTTCGATGTAGGAAGGTTTCGTCTCTACGAAACTTGAGTATTCGCGTACTGCACATACCAGTGATAAGTATAGAACTTTGATGGGATGTAGGAGAAGGAGGCTAACGGGAGAAATGGGCTATGGAAACGTTCAAGGTCCATGGGATGTTAGGGTACTGGGGGTACTGGGGTATAAATGTGAAAGTATGACAGGATGCATTGATGTGATGTAAGTGTACTAATTTTCGTAATTTTAATGGGAAATGACACACTTAAATAATGTCTCTTATGACATGTGCGTCAACTTTGACATATATGTTTATATTGTTAAGGGCCCGATAGGTGAGGTATTCACAGAACCCCACCTCTACTAGGTGTAGATAACAGCGAGTACTATGAATGCTACTGTGCTTAGAAAACTCCTTATTTGCTGAATTCCACTTCTGTCTTGAGTAGAATCAGTGTGTTGTGGTCAGAAAGTACATACAGTGCGACAGTGAAGAAAGCACGTACAACAGTGAACACACAGGAGGATGATCCCAGTGTCGGGAGAAACGGTGTAGAGTGTAGGAGAATAAGATCCGCTTTGTATGGAGGTCTGTATCGCAATGTAAGTATAGCAGAAGGGAAGAGTAGAAGAGTCAGGCTTTGAAATCTGTAATACATTAACAAACATAAATAATCTATATTGAGATGATCCACGAAGAATCCCGCAAAGAGAACAAGTTGGACCGAACACAATAGCATTGCGTACTAAAATGTACTGACTTCTGTTCTCCCTTAGTTCCATAAACTAAACAAAACTGTGAAGTTGTTGTTCCACTTATTCTGCTTCACGGGTCTCTCTCGGGAAGTCTAGAGTTGGTTGAGGCGGTTTCGTACAATAGAGAAACTGGTGACTGGTGAAAGCTTAAGCTGCCTCAAGAATCGGATATTGCACTCGAACCGTTTCTTCAGTGTTGTGCCGTACGTAGCAACGTAGGACCAATCGCGGTCATGGGGTGCTGATCCAATTAAGCTATTGAGGTGACTGTTGTGCATACGTCAAGAATGCATCTTATTCCGAGCAACGTTGGAACAAGATATTCAAGTATTCACGAAAGAATACTCTTTACAGTGGTTTCATGGCTCTTATCCCCTAGAAGAATTAAACGCACGATAAACCCAATATTTCTCGATCTGTTCGTACGTTGCAGACTTTTCGGGTCTCGGCTGTCTCAGTCTTCTCGGTTTTTAGCTTCTCCGCGAGATATGCGTGATCTTGGGACCAAATCGACACCAAGGTGTGCCCTAATGGTGCTCGTGGTCCCGAATCACCACTTTATCGCCAAATTGGTCGCTGTGCTCCAAAACTCGCACATCGACATCGTCCAATAATCCCTCCTCTTGGGCAATATGGACCAACTCCTTGATTTCGCGTGTGGAGAAGTGTCCGTCCAAAGGAATCTTCCCCTGGGGGATGGCAAAGCCGTCTTCATCATACTCTTGTTTATGATGCTGATGCTCCTTTTTCACATCCGTGTCCTTGCCTTCGTATTGCTTAACGTGCTCATGAGAATGAATTCTGGTAGGACTTGGACTGCGTTCCAAATCTTCAAGAGCAGCTTCAGGGTCTACCCCTTCATCTTCGCTTTCTTCAGGTACGGGGTTGTCTTCTACCAAACGGCGCAACTTCTCGAGAGTCGAGTCTAGCGACTCGCTCTGGGTCATAGGTTCATTTTCAGGGTCTGGTTGGGTCACTAGTTCTATTCTATCCATTGTGATTTGAGGTATGTTTCGTGTATCGTAATATGATTATGGGAACGGCCACAATTTATACTGCTACTGTATATATTGCTGAGCCGTGACGTCACGAGCGATGTTCGTCCGAGGATAGGCAAAAGTCATGATCGTGGGGGGTTCACTAACTGCAAGGGGAACGTGCACTTGGCCGATGCATGGATGATGACTTTTTGATCAACAGCAACTTAGCTGTAGGAAAGGAATGTTTCATGCTCTTAAGGAAGAATGCGATGTCATGGTTTGGTAACTTCGCTTCGCTTAGTGATTTCGGTTTGGTGAATTTGGTGCGCATTGTGCCTATATTGCTTATGGTGCTCATAGTGTCAAAGACACTATTTCCGTTTCGTAGCAAGCCTCGATTGTGGCCAAGCCTTGACAGTGTCTAGGAATGCCGTGAGCTCGTGTCAGTACCATGGTCTGGGAATGAAACCTCAGGGACCCTAACAACCCGTGATCCAGTTCTGTCCACAAACAACAGTCACTTCCAAGTCAGGTGCTTGGACACTTTTTTCAAGTTGGCCATAATTCCTCAGTTTGCCTTGTTTGGCTCGTCGTTTTCATTATTCTCTTTCTGCTCTTTCTTGGTGGTTGCTCTGATTCCCTCAAGAAGACCATCAATACCTTCGCCTCGATACTCGTACTTGAATGATTGTGCTAGCAACAATCCCGCACCGTCTGTATCGAGCAACTGCTCGCTCAATCTGCGTTCAGCCTGGTGAAAGAAACTGCTCCGAATCACCGACATCACGTCCGCAGCCGTAGATTTACTGTCGCCTGGAAGGAGCTCTGCCAACTGCTGAAGCAGTTGGGAATCACACTTACGAAGGTGCTGTTCCACCGTTGCAGGTTGCAATACATGGCCCACCGAAAGAATGGGTACGGTGGGGTGGCTACCTTCTACTCTAGAGGTTAGTGGGCTTAAACGTATGCATGTATTGTGTGGGTAGAGGATACTTACTTGGATTCGGATTCAGACTTTATGTGGGTGTCCTTGGCCTCTTCTTCGTCCTCTTCTTCGTCCTCTTCTTCTTCGCTGATAGTGATCAATTCGTTGATTTGGTTGATGATGTTCAAATCCTTTTCTGTGAGTGTGGCAGGATGATCAATGTCTCCCACATCCTGGAGCCAGTACAAGTGCTTTGCTCCTGAACTCAAGAACGTCAAAGCAAACACCCGGCCCGTAGTGCAAGATTTCATGTGCTTGAAGCTGACATCGCCAGGAATGAGGAGTAATTCGTCCTTTTCCACAGTGTTGCCCACGGTCAAATCGGCCTTGGGCGACCAGGTGAACGCTAGAAAGTCGGGATCCTCGCTGCTGGGCTTGATGGAAATCAACCCTTTGTGTGGCAATGGTGTGCATCTCTTGGTGTCCTCGTCGTATTGGACCTTTCCAGCATGGAACTTCAACGTTTTGGACATGTTGGGCAAGGTAACGTCTAGTAGCTCTGATTGCCACTCAGTAACCTGTAACTTCGGTCGGGGGTCGTGCGCGACCACCTCACTCAGGTGTTAGTAGTTGATGGATCCAGAGGTAAACTACCCACTAATCTGACGCCAAACAGACCCATGGACTTTCCTCCTCAGGACATACAAGCACTCGTGGCCCGTATAGCGGCACTCTTGAGGTCTCGTGGCGAGACCTTGGCCATCTCGGAGGCCGCGTGTGGGGGACTCCTTTCCGCGTACTTGGTATCGGTCCCTGGAGCCTCAGACTTCTATATTGGAGGTAAATTGGTGTATTCGACGAAGCAAAGACTCAAATTGTCTGGATGGTCGGACGAAGAAATAAGTCACTATATGGGGCCCTCCGAGACCGTGGCATTGAAGCTCGCCCGTACTGCCAAGTATGAGTTGGGCTCCACCTATGTGTTATCAGAAACTGGATTTGCAGGTCCATCGTCTGACCTTCACTTGAACGATTCCAAGGACCCTCAGAACCTCAAGAAGGGTGGGAACGACGACCACAAGCCCAATGCTGCGGTGGGGACGGTTTTCTTGGGCTTCAGCGGGCCCTCAGGCGAGGTTTCGTGCTCTCGCCGGACCGATATCGTGGAGAGATCCTACAACATGACCGAGTTTGCTCGTTTGGGGTTGCAGTTTTTATTGGAGCAGTTGGAGAAATTGGACTAGTTTGTCCTGCTGAACCCATTGAGCCAGCAAACAGGTCGGAGAAGCCGATTCAGTGTATTGGCTCCTGTATATAGCAGCACCACCATATTGGTGGTGTATCAAGAGAATAAAGGCAAAAGTAAAGGTAACTACTGGGCTCCTGTTTAGCAATGGAGTGGAATTGGAATGTGAGCCTAAGAAATTGGTGATTTCCATGACTAAAACCACGAATCGGGAAACACCGTTCTCCAGGATCACATGGTTGTTGATCTCCCACATGTTTAAACAGATGGAGTTTTACGAGTTGGCCCCAACCAACTCCTCTTCTTTGGTCAATCCACGTTACGTTAGCTTCACGTTAAGTTCATATCGGGCTAGTTCTCCTTGCTTTTTGCAGTATGGGACCAGTGACCTGCCAATTGACTCGCTCCTTATACGTACTATGGAAAACACAGGTATGCAGTCTGCCTTAAGTGATGGGCGAAACTGTGGGGGCACGGAGGGGGCTATTCATTCAAGGGGTAGTGTCATTCAAACAAATCAGAGGAAGTCAACGAAGTTGGGCAGCACCTTTACAAGCTCGACGAATCACGAAGAACTCTTTGTAGAGCTTCATTCTCCCTAATGGAACCTCACCTTCCAATAAGGTAGTGTTCTATACGATTAAACGTGATTCAATAAGCACACACTATAATGTAAAAACGTTTCTATTGTATTTTATTATACTGGCAATTTATTGTAATTTGTCGCATTTTTCAATTTCTTACGATTTTTCATTTAACTCCTCAATTTTTCACAGATCTCCACCAGATTTTCAAGAATTACATGAAATATGCAAAAACATGTCAAAAATCAGGCATTCTTATTGGCCCGTAAAACGCGTCATTCTATTAAAATACACACCAGAAAACCACTGGCATAGTTTCCAAAGCCTCAAACACAAGCAAAGGTGCTTTTTATGCAAAAGCGCCCCATAAAAAAATCGCCCAGGTCTGAAACTTGGCCTATACATGGAATCGGGAGCGTAGAACAAGATCCCGTGATCCCTAAATCTCTAAAAATTCTTGCTCCAGACTTAAACGCTTTTTACAGTTCTCACCATCACCCTAACTTTTGATGAGCGGCGATTTTGACGAGGAAATCACCTCACTCCCCATTGCTCATTAGAGCACGCAACAACCACGCCAGAACTCCCCCAATTTCATTCTTGAGACACCCCCTCCCACGCTGAGATATCCACCTCTCCTTATACCTCAGATCTGCTCCTTTTCCATAGCCTTAGCCCCAGGTTACCTGCACAACTATGGTGGCCTTGTAGGACGTGTGCGTCATGTGCTCGACACGTCGTTCGCTCGTTTCTTTTCGGTGTGGTCCACAAACAAAAAACCTTGATCATAAAAACAAGCGAAAATTACCGTGTGGAAATCCGACTAATTCACGTTCCAATCGTCTAACAACTTTTGATCATTTCATCCACAGGGAATCCAAACAAGTATCAACGCAGACTTGTAGTTTCCCACGTTCTATAATTGGAATCTCACAAGCCCGCCGACTCCTTATTTGTTTCAGATTCAAGACAACTTAACCATGAGTTCAGGTATGTAACCATCGACAAAAGAATCAATTTCCAGCTACTAACATGACAACCTATTTAGCAGAGCTAGAACCACCCCTCACCAATCCTATCAAGGACAACATCCAGCAGGAGGTCAAGATCATCAAGAGAAAGTTGAATGGCTACGTTGGCTTCGCCAACTTGCCCAAACAATGGCACAGAAAGTCGATCAGAAGAGGCTTCAACTTGAACATTATGGCCGTTGGTGAAGCCGGGTTGGGTAAGGCCACCTTGATCAACACGCTTTTCAACCGTGAAATATTGAAGAAGGAGCCAGAGGTCGAAGATGACGACTCGGTTGAGCCGGTCACCGTCAAGATCAAGAACACCAACGCCGAGATCGAGGAAGACGGGGTCAAGTTGAGGTTGAATGTGATCACCGCGCCAGGATTCGGTGAACACATCAACAATGCCAACTCGTGGAAGGTGATTGTGGACGAAATCAACAGCAGATTCGACTCGTACTTGGAGGCCGAAAGCAGAATAAATCGTTCTACCATCAACGACGAGCGTATCCACGCGTTTATCTACTTCATTGAACCAACCGGCCACTCTTTGAGAGCTTTGGACATCACTTTGATGAAGCAAGTTCACGAAAAGGTCAACTTGATTCCTATCATCGCCAAATCCGACACTTTGACCAGCGAGGAAATCGTTGACTTCAAGCAAAGAGTTGCCGAGGATATCAAGCACCAAGGTATCAAAACATTCAAGCCACTTGATTTTGAAAACGACGACGAGGAAACCGTGTTGAACACCAAGCAAATATTGAGCAAGTTCCCATTTGCGGTTGTCGGATCCACCAAGGAAGTCGAGACTGCAGATGGTAGAATTGTCAGAGGTAGAAAGTACCCATGGGGGTTGATCGAAGTTGACAATGAAGACCACAACGACTTCATCAAGTTGCGTCAATTGTTGGTCAGAAACTTCTTGGAAGAATTGAAGGAGCACACTGCCAACACTTTGTACGAAAACTATAGAACCGAGAAGTTGAACAGGATGGGAATTGCTCAAGATCACAGCGTATTCAGAGAATTTGATCCATTGGCCAAGCAGGAGGAAGAAAGAGCTTTACACGAGGCCAAGTTGGCCAAGATGGAGGCAGAGATGAAGGCTGTTTTCCAGCAGAAGGTTTCTGAGAAGGAAAAGAAGTTGCAAAGATCCGAGGCTGACTTGTTCTCCAGACACAAGGAGATGAAGGACAAGTTGACCAAGCAAATAAAGTTGTTGGAAGACAAGAAGGTGCAGTTGGAGAAGCAAAAGACTTTGCCTCTGGAGCCTGTTGCCAGTTCCCCAGCCCCAGCTAAGACACGTAAGGGATTCTTGCGTTAGAGCAAGGGAGTAGCTAGTTCTATTAAATATGTTTTTCATTTCCTCTAAGAGCGTAGGAAAGGTGAGTGGAAGAGAAGAGGAAGAGTAACAGGAAGAGGTGGGTGAAATCTAGGAGAAAAGACGGGAAGAAGGAAGAGAATGACCAAGAGAAGATGAACAAGTCGACAAAGCAGGGAATCTCGCCTTCTTGCTTTCAAGCAAGACTCCTGATGGTCTCCATATCCAGTAGTTCAGTATAGGACAACTATACTGTTCACACAGTGCGGGACCTGAATCAAGTTACTGATGAAATATTGTGGACCAGGAAAAATGGCCCACTTTTCATGCCTCACTTCAATGCCCCAATCTGGAAAGCACTAAATTTTCAACAGTGCTCCAAAGTCCAATCCAGTCACTTTAAGATCCATCTGACATAACAATACCCCTACGATGGAGGTCTTCGTGTAAGCATGGGGATCAGCCAGGATGTGAATCGCCCTGAAATACAAAAAAGTCCCCAAAACCGTACCTATTGCCATACCTTTTCCACTAACTAGTCTACTCCCATACCAAGCAATTGGTCCTCTTTGGTCGAGCCTGATACCCATTCCCACACCAATCTCAGTATCAACTGAAAAGTGCGGAAAGTCACTCTAGAACTGAACCACGAAAAGCGTAGAACTTCTACCTGCGATTGTCATCCCCCATCAGTTCTGAGCCTGCCAATTTCAGCCTCCACCACCACCTCTATCGACTGGAATTCGCAACTCAAACCATTCTTAATTCGGGTGTTCCTTGCTATCAATGCAACGCCTCGTTTGCCCGGTTTGATCATCAATAGCGTATCTAGTACAGCCATTATGCCATAATAGCGTATCTAAGCTGAAGCCTTGGTAACTATGCACAGCTGCCCCCACCGCCGAACCCCCCAAACTCCCTCTACAAACTCCAAACCCTGCCCTTTTCCCCAAGCAATTCAGTGCCCTGTAGGTCTCGTGACCCACCGATGTGAGTGAAGTTTCTCGCAGGAAATTGAAGTATCTGGCAGTAGCAAAAAAACCACTAGTCATTGCTGAAAGTGAAACGAATATTTCCACTCATCTTTCTTTTCAGAGCTAACACCCATGTCTGAAGTTCCTCCTCCCAAAGCAGACCCCGTGGCCAGTGCCGAGGCCGCCACTGCAGCCACCGAATCGCCTGCCACCTCCGAACCCGCAACTACCGTCAAACCAGGTCTCAACCAGGAGTTGCTCCTCAAAACCGTCAAGAGTCTCCAATTCGCTTGGTTCGTGGGCCATGTGCTCACGTTGGTGGGAATCTTCTTCTACTCGTTGACCTACCTCAAGATTGGCGCCGGATGCGCCAAGTTCTGGTACTCGTTGGCATTGGTGGGGATCCTCGAGAGTTTCGGGATCTTAATCTTCCAATTGTTCCAGAAGAGCGGCTCCAACGTGTTCACCGTCATCAAGAACGACAACTCGCAGTACTTCTTGTTGAGTGCTGCGTTCCTCTTCTTGAGGCCCTACGTGTTGTTGACGTTGATTCCGTTTGCCTTGTACTCGGTGTTCCACACCCTCGCCTACATCCAGACCTACTTGTTGCCAGTGTTTGGGCTCGAAAACCACTCCATTTCCACGCACATTGGCGACTTCGTGGCCTCCAACAACATCAAGTCCGTGCAATTGGGCAGTGTGGTCGAGGTCTACGCCTACTTGTGGTTACTCGTGAGAGTGCTCACTTTCCGCAAGAGATCGTTGATGCCATTTGTGGTGTACACCGTTTTCTTGAAGACCCGGTTCGAGCACTCGGTGTTCACCAGAAACTACATCAAGTCTCTTGAGGTCAAGCTCGACTCCCTTGTCAACTCCGTCAACGTTCCCTCTGTCAAGCAGGGATGGACCACATTCAAGCACGGCGTGAGAAAGACCGGCGACTTCTACTTGGTCAACGACTACACCAAGGAGAAGTCAACCTAAGCTGCCGGCAACGATTCTGCCTGGAAGCTGAACGGAACGTGCAATTCGTGCCTGTTCCACACCTCCTGCTCCGGTAACCCCTTCTCTCGTCTCAATTCCTCTGTATGCTACCATGGCCAGCTGTGGTCTTCTAACTGAATATACATGTACCTGTATTTGCCGGCTCCGTGGCCCTAACCAGCTAGCAAGATAGCTGGAATGACATCATGGCGAGCATAGTGCTGGTGCAGCGGCCACCCACGGGGTCACGTGACTCGTACTATGCGGTGGAAAAAGTTCCAATCGCTTCCATGGCCTTCGAATCCGTCCAGGTGGGTTGCACCCAGCGCTTTGTGTCACCTTTGTCCAGAGAATCTCGTCGAAATCGATGGAACTTTGTGGATAATTCCACCGACTGGGCGGTCCCTTTATAAATTGAAAGGATCCCTTGAAAAGTAAAATTTCCTCTTCTCATTCCAGAACAGAATAAATTCATAATGTCTAAGGCTGTTGGTATTGATTTAGGTACTACCTACTCTTGTGTTGCACACTTCTCTAACGATCGTGTTGAGATTATTGCCAACGACCAAGGTAACAGAACCACTCCATCTTTCGTTGCTTTCACTGACTCCGAGAGATTGATTGGTGATGCCGCCAAGAACCAAGCTGCCATGAACCCAGCTAACACCGTTTTCGACGCCAAGCGTTTGATCGGTAGAAAGTTCACCGACGCTGAGGTCACCGAAGATGTCAAGCACTTCCCTTTCAAGGTCGTTGACAAGGGTGGAAAGCCAAACATCCAAGTTGACTACAAGGGTGAGACCAAGGTCTTCACCCCTGAAGAAATCTCCTCCATGATCTTGACCAAGATGAAGGAGACCGCTGAAGGTTTCTTGGGTACCAAGGTCAACGATGCCGTCGTTACCGTCCCAGCTTACTTCAACGACTCTCAAAGACAAGCCACCAAGGACGCTGGTTTGATTGCCGGTTTGAACGTCATGAGAATCATTAACGAACCAACTGCTGCTGCCATTGCTTACGGTTTGGACAAGAAGGACGAACAAGAGAAGAACGTCTTGATCTTCGACTTGGGAGGAGGTACTTTCGATGTCTCCTTGTTGTCCATCGAGGACGGTATCTTCGAAGTCAAGTCCACCGCTGGTGACACTCACTTGGGTGGTGAAGATTTCGATCACAGATTGGTCAACCACTTTGTTGCCGAATTCAAGAGAAAGAACAAGAAGGACTTGTCCACCAACCAAAGAGCTTTGAGAAGATTGAGAACTGCTTGTGAAAGAGCTAAGAGAACCTTGTCTTCTTCCGCTCAAACCTCCATTGAAATCGACTCCTTGTACGAAGGTATCGACTTCTACACCTCTATCACCAGAGCTAGATTCGAAGAATTGTGTCAAGACTTATTCAGATCTACTTTGGACCCAGTCGAGAAGGTCTTGAGAGATGCTAAGGTCGACAAGTCCGCTGTCCACGAAATCGTCTTGGTCGGTGGTTCCACCAGAATTCCAAAGGTCCAAAAGTTGGTTTCTGACTTCTTCAACGGTAAGGAGCCAAACAGATCTATCAACCCAGATGAAGCCGTTGCTTACGGTGCCGCTGTCCAAGCTGCTATCTTGTCTGGTGACACTTCCTCCAAGACTCAAGACTTGTTGTTGTTGGATGTTGCTCCATTATCTCTTGGTATTGAGACCGCTGGTGGTATCATGACCAAGTTGATTCCAAGAAACTCTACCATCCCAACCAAGAAGTCCGAGACTTTCTCCACCTACGCTGACAACCAACCAGGTGTCTTGATTCAAGTCTTCGAAGGTGAAAGAGCTAAGACCGCCGACAACAACTTGTTGGGTAAGTTCGAATTGTCTGGTATCCCACCAGCCCCAAGAGGTGTTCCTCAAATTGAGGTCACCTTCGACATTGATGCCAACGGTATCTTGAACGTTTCTGCCTTGGAGAAGGGTACTGGTAAGACTCAAAAGATTACCATCACCAACGACAAGGGTAGATTGTCCAAGGAAGACATCGAGAAGATGGTTTCCGAAGCCGAGAAGTTCAAGGAGGAAGATGAGAAGGAAGCTGGTAGAGTCCAAGCCAAGAACGGTTTGGAATCTTACGCTTACTCTTTGAAGTCTACCCTTGCCGATGAGCAATTCAAGTCCAAGTTGGACGAGGCTGACATCGAGACCGTCACCAAGGCTGCTGATGAGACCATCGAATGGTTGGACTCCAACCAAACTGCCACCCAAGAAGAGTTTGCTGACAAGCAAAAGGAGTTGGAAGGTAAGGCTAACCCAGTTATGTCCAAGGCTTACCAAGCCGGTGCTGCTCCAGCTGGTGGTGCTGCTGGTGGTTTCCCAGGTGGTGCCCCAGGTGGTTTCCCAGGAGGTGCTCCAGGTGCTGCTGCTCCAGGTAACGACGGTCCAACTGTTGAAGAAGTTGACTAAACAGTTCAGCCTCTTTAATTAGATGGTATTAGGACACTATGCATTCATCAGTGGTAAATAATGACATTGATTGGGTTTACGGCTATGTTTTACTACTGTGGCATTAGGAGTTCTGATATCACTCTGTATTTAGTTACATTACAAATGTATAGAGAAAATAGAAATATTCCGAAAAAAAGAAGTAGACTTAGATTATATGTGTTGAATAAATTTAATAGATGGGGTTGTACTTATGGCGATAAACATATTTCAGATTAATAGAAAGTCATCTAAATCTTGACTAATGATCAGCATACTAAACCATGAAATTATCAACCCATCCTATTATGCATGTATTGTCACATTCAATGATGTTTTTACTGTAACATTTTGAGAGAAGCCCAGTTATAATTACTCAGGAAGAGAAAAGTATCCAAAATCCAGTCATTTCACCCGAATTGAACCGGCTATTATTTATCATCTATCAACTAGCTGTCAAAGCCATTACGCTATTACCCAATGGAGACAATTAAAGTCCTCACCATCGGCACCCCCTCTTGACGATGACGCAAACACGCAGTTCTACAAATGTACGATTATGACTCGTTCAATAGAATCATATCTCGAAATCGTCTCAAGTACTTCATTTCTCACACCTGATACATGATAATTCTAACGGTTGGAATCTTCTTGGTGGATCGATTTTTCTTCAGTAGCGCCCGCTACAGAGGAAAACTTTCATTTTTCATCTCCTAGGTTCAACCTCGACCGCATATCTATGGAGCCCGATCTCTCAACCGATAAAAGGGCCAAGTGGTCTCTTACAGATCGAATTCTCAAGCTCCAAGCTTCAAACTTGAGGTTCTCAGGTGAAATTTCAACTTCAGCTCGCAGTGCATTTTGACGTAACACCTCGAGGTTTTAAGCCGCTACGCCCAGCTCTTCGCGAGATTCAATTCTTTCCATGGAAGCTGCTCTTACAGAGTTCTCTGTCAAGCACAACTCCTCTCCAGTCTGTATCTTCCCGTATCGCCAACATCCGGTAGAAGTGCTGTTGCCCCTCCTTCGTGCCCACACCGATTTCCAATTACATCACCAATCGCAAGGCGGTTGGCCCACTATCGCAAGACCCAACCCGGATTTCGCTGACGTAATCTTCGCTCGCTAATCCCCTCCTCCAACATTTTGGCACCAACAAAACAGATGTTGGCAGTGTGGCTCCGGTTCACGGTGGTTCGCCCAATTGAGTCGTCTAAACCTTCAGCTGTCTACGGTGTAGCAGCCTGTAGTTCGGGAAGCCGACTGTGGTAGCGGGCGCCTCCGTATTGGGATGCCCCTCATACGCCCCTCCCCCATCGTGTCACTGCGTCTTATCGCAGTGTTCAACAAAATGCTCCAGATGAATGGCCCTCAGAACACCCTGATAGATGCGCTTAGAGGACACCGAAGAGCTCGTCACATGACCCCAGCCTCCTGCTAACTTCATCTCGCCAGTGCTATGACTCTACAAATGGGCAGAGGGGAGTGCAGCCCCGGGCAAACACACCACCTCCACCGAAAAATTCAACGGTAATGGATCTTCACTAGTGGGCAGAGGGTGGGGCAGGACCAGTACAGCGGATCGTAGAACAATCTGTCAAAATCACTTACGATACAACTCACATCTACCTCCAATGGGTTCTCCGCCGAAGCTACGGAAGTTTGAGCTTCTCTGACCAACCTCATACCTCTGGTTTCTTCCAGTGCGATCAGTTCCAGATGTCCCATTTCATCTTCCCGCTCTCTTTCGCTCTCTCGCTGTTCGCTCTCCTCGTTCCCAAGGCCTAAACCGCGCGCTCGTTTAGGCTTTGTGTGGTGAATTTTTCAACATAGATCAAAATGTTGGCAGTAGCCGTTTGAACAGCCCTCTTTCTTTATCTATAGTGACCTTTTCCCATCAGGAAGAACTTGAAATAGTCGAACTGTGAGTGAATCACCCGATCATATACGTCTCCTACTCCGCGGTGACCCCTGCCATACGTGTGGAATGCCCCAAGGCTCGAGCTCTCTTCTGTCCGCTGTGTTTGCAGGCATAATGGCCATCCCATCACTTCGGTAAACAACAAGACAATAGACCTTCGTACATGCCCTGAGACCAAACTGACGTGACCAGCTTGGTCATCACGATAATGCTCTCGAAGTTCCACGTCACCACCATCTCGGTCGATCTGCTCAAATCCTGAAGATCGTGGGTCGTTTTGTTCCGAACCCAACATCATCAGTGCAGCAAAACTCGCGGGGCCACCAAAAACCGGAGTCACGTTGAACACTTTACTAACCTCAGTCTATTGTAGCTCTCCTGTCGATACGATACAGTCAATCATCACAATGAGTTCTGCTTCCAATCACCAGGTGGTCCATGAAGCCAACAACGTTACTTCTCGTCCTACCCCAAAAGAATTCTTCGAAAGACAACCCAGAAGTGGCCATTTGAAAGATTTGAACCACTACCATGAACTCTACAACAAATCCATCCAAGACCCAGAACTGTTCTTTGGCACCTACGCCAAGGAATTGTTGCACTGGGACAAAGACTTCTACAAAGTCAAGTCCGGTTCCTTGACCCATGGTGATGCTGCTTGGTTCATTGGTGGTGAATTGAACGCGTCCTACAACTGTGTGGACAGACATGCGTTCGCTACTCCAAACAAGCCAGCAGTGATCTATGAGGCCGATGAAGAGAAGGACTCCAGAATCTTGACCTATGCCGAGTTGTTGCGTGAAGTTTCTCAAGTGGCCGGAGTTTTGAAGTCCTGGGGTATCAAGAAGGGCGACACTGTGGCCATTTACTTGCCAATGACATCCCAAGCCATCGTGGCCATGTTGGCTGTGGCTAGATTGGGAGCTATCCACTCCGTTATCTTCGCTGGATTCTCCTCCGGTTCCATCAAGGACCGTGTCAACGATGCCTCCTGTAAGGCATTGATCACTTGTGATGAGGGACGTCGTGGTGGTAAGACCGTCAACATCAAGAAGTTGTGTGACGAAGCTTTATTGAACTGTCCAACCGTCGAAAAGGTCTTGGTGTACAAGAGAACCGGTAACCCAGACATCACCTTGAAGCAAGGTCGTGATTTCTGGTGGGATGAAGAAGCCAAGAACTTCCCAGGTTACTTGGCCCCAGTTCCTGTCAACTCCGAGGACCCATTGTTCTTGTTGTACACCTCTGGTTCCACCGGAACCCCTAAGGGTGTTGTCCACTCTACTGCCGGTTACCTTTTGGGAGCTGCATTGACTACCAAGTACATTTTTGATGTCCACCCTGAGGACATCTTGTTCACTGCTGGTGATGTGGGATGGATCACCGGTCACACCTATGCCTTGTACGGTCCTTTGGCATTGGGTATCCCAACCATTGTGTTCGAAGGTACTCCAGCTTACCCAGACTTCGGTAGATTATGGCAAATTGTTGAGAAACACAAGGCCACTCACTTCTACGTTGCTCCAACTGCCTTGAGACTCTTGAGAAAGTCTGGTGAGGCCGAGATCGAAAAGTATGATTTGAGTTCCTTGAGAACCTTGGGTTCCGTCGGTGAACCTATCTCTCCAGATATTTGGGAGTGGTACAACGAAAAGGTCGGTAAGGGCCAATGTCACATCTCTGATACCTACTGGCAAACGGAATCTGGATCCCATTTCATCGCACCAATTGCTGGTGTCACTCCAAACAAGCCTGGTTCTGCCTCATTGCCATTCTTCGGTATCCAAACATGCCTTATAGATCCTGTTTCCGGTACTGAGATCAGTGGTAATGATGTCGAGGGAGTTTTGGCCGTTAAGGACACCTGGCCATCCATGGCTAGATCCGTGTGGAGAAACCACGGTAAGTACATGGACACCTACTTGAACCCATACCCAGGATACTATTTCACCGGAGATGGTGCTGCCAGAGACCACGACGGATACTACTGGATCAGAGGAAGAGTGGACGATGTTGTCAATGTTTCTGGCCACAGATTGTCCACCGCCGAGATCGAGGCTGCCTTGATTGAACACCATGGTGTCTCTGAGGCTGCTGTTGTTGGTATCAACGACGATTTGACCGGTCAAGCAGTTGTTGCTTTCGTTGCCTTGAAGGACGAAACCGCCGACAAGGTTAATGGAAAGGAGACTAGCGAGGAAGCTTTCGCTTTGAGAAAAGACTTGATTTTGCAAGTCAGAAAGGAAATTGGCCCATTCGCTGCTCCTAAGAGTGTGATCATCGTGGCTGACTTGCCCAAGACCAGATCTGGTAAGATCATGAGAAGAATCTTGAGAAAGATCTCTGCTAACGAGGCCGACCAATTGGGCGACATTTCCACCTTGGCCAACCCACAATCCGTGGCCGGTATCATCGACTCGTTTGCTGCCCAATTTGGTAAGAAGTAAACCAGCTTCCTTGCTTCATCATACCAAAACTCTAGATATATTTATTCGGTATCTCTCCAAGTAGTAGTTGATTGTACGAAACCATGATTACGTAACGCGCGTCTTAATTGTTGCGGGTTGTTTTCACTGCACATCTCAATATCAAATCATTAAGTAAACCACCTCAAGTACCTGAAGTACCTCAAAATAAGGAACACTTTTTCCAGGGACTTTGATCATGGGCCACAGGAAGAGCTTACAGCGAATACTATACGTGTTCCTAGCATTGAAGCTTGTACAGCATGTGGTGATCTTGTCGGTACCTCAGCAATTCGATACTTCATCGTCTATCTTACTTCAACAGTACAAAGACTCGGGAGACCAGTTTGGAAAATTGACAAGAAATGTCTTTGGTGTAAAGGATGTCATAGAGAAGCTCTTGGTGTGGGATGCGGTTTACTTTGCAGATCTCTTTGTCAATCCCATCAAATACGAACATCAGTTCGTGTTTTGTCCCGGGTGGTGGAGATTGATTAAATGGATACCTCTCGGAGATGGCGACTTCTACGTCAAATGGGCGTTGGGAGTGGCTGTTTCGAACATCTGCCATTTGTTGACTGCAATTGTGATGTACTTCATGACGTTGTCATATTTCAAGAAGAGCTCTCAATCTACCCTGAGCACATCAAACGAGGAGAAAATAGCACTTTTGGCGGCAATTATGGTGGTGATTGCTCCAGCAGGGGTGTTCCTCACAACAGGATACTCAGAGAATATATCCAACTTATTGAGCTTCCTTACAATTTACTTGCATGACCTTTCAGTGAATCATTCCGATTTCAGAAACCCAATCACCCACAAATCGATAGAGAGACCCCTTTTATATGTGTTGTCAGGGCTGATGTTGGCGATCAGCTTTTCAATGCGAGCAAATACTGTGTTGCTAGGCGTTCTTTACTTGTTTGACTTGTGGAGCTTTGCAATTTACAACAAGAGCATACGAGACTCAATACTCGCATTGATCGGAGGTGGTCAACTCTTCATGATGATTGTGACTATAAATGTGCATGCATACTTGCTCTTCTGTCCTTCCAGAGGCGAATGGTGCAACAACACAATCCCTCTGTTGTTCATGTATGCTCAAAAAGAGTACTGGAACGTCGGATTTCTCCAGTACTGGACTCCTAATAATATACCCAATTTCATTTTTGCATTACCAACGATTATCATTCATTCACTAGCAATTAGTCATTTCATGCAACCATCAGTGTTACCTCAGATCAAAAAAATGACCTCGCTTCTTTTCATTAATGGGCTCGTGCTCATAGGGGGAATTTTCTTCTGGAACACTCAGATTTTGACCAGAATTGCCACTTTCTTACCCGTAAGTCTGTGGTACTTGGCCCATTTGATACATGTGAAACTGCCATACATCAAGTATGTGATATATTTCATTTTGGGCTGGATAGTTATACAAACGCACTTGTTTGCAGGGTTTCTTCCTCCGGCATGAATCGACTCAGAAAGAGTCGTTATCAACAGAACCAAATATCCGTCACATAATTAGTCATCAGCGGAATGAATGATGCAAGGTCTTCAATGCAACCAGAGGTATATCGGGATTTGCTACATTTGGGGTGAAGAACGATAGTGCAGGAAGCCGTTGAAGAACTTCAGGCAGTGTAATCAATTTAATACATGGAACTACATAGGGGAATGAACCAGGGTAGACCTCATGGAATTAGTTGAGGTAGTACTAAGCGAGACCTAGTTCCAGAAATTTTCAGCATAACTGGAGGTCATAACAATAAGCAGCAAAGTAACCACCAGTTATAATAGCCAAGTTCACTCGATGCACGTCAAGCTACAAAGATATTCACGTCAAAAAATACATTACTAATATACACTAAAGAATTGAAGCCACCTAAGTTCTTTCACCTCTCAATCTTCTGGCCAATTGGATGTCCTTCTTTTGGATGGTAACTCTCTTGGCGTGGATAGCACACAAGTTGGTGTCTTCGAACAAGGAGACCAAGTAGGCTTCAACGGATTCTTGCAAAGCTCCGATGGCAGAAGATTGGAATCTCAAATCGGTCTTGAAGTCTTGGGCGATTTCTCTGACCAATCTTTGGAAAGGCAACTTTCTGATCAAGAGTTCAGTAGACTTTTGGAATCTTCTGATTTCTCTCAAAGCGACGGTACCAGGCTTAAATCTGTGAGGCTTCTTGACACCACCGGTGGATGGTGCAGACTTTCTGGCGGCCTTGGAGGCCAATTGCTTTCTTGGTGCCTTACCACCAGTAGACTTTCTTGCTGTTTGCTTGGTTCTAGCCATTGTGAATTGAAGTAGTGAGGAAAGACAGGATGGGGGGCCCCGTTCTATATATACTGAAGAGTCTAGCGACACTTTCTTGTGCGTGGGGAGCACGTCACGCCGCGAGGTGTTTGTTTTGGTGCGCGGTAGTGGCGGGTGGTGGTGGTGGAAACAGTGCGCCGCGAAAGTCGCCTGGCGGTGTCTTTTCGCAACCGCAGAAGACGCAGCGACGGCGCGCGACTCACACTTACGCGCACCGGTGTGTAAACGTGCGCACGCGGTGTTTGTTGTTGTTTCGAGTACGCACGTGACGCGAGCCTCGAGTTGGCACAGGATACGGGTTGGAGAAGAGGGCCCGCCAGGGAGCGTGCAGCCAGCCCGAACGGGGATCTGACCAGACAGGCGTGTTGTGTGGGTGGAGCTCTACGTGCTGTGCGACTTTCAAGCGAATCCAGCCACTCTGACCCCCAAATCGACCGGGCCCAACGGCTGAGGTCCGCAGGTATGAGAGGTACGCGTGGCACGCGTACCTCCCAGCACGACGCACTTCCCTCGCATCGAGAAGCTGCAGCAGTCGCGGCGGCCCCAAACTGCGTCTTCCGAGCCCAGGGGAAGCCCCGTCTTCTGACGCCAACGGGCGCGCGGCCTGCACACAGCGCGGCCGCAAAAGTACCCCGAAAAAACTTGCTGCCGTCGCCTGCAAAAGCTGCTACACTCTGCGGGACGCTGACGGGGGCCACGCAGGAGCCTCTTGTTCTGGTCTGAAAACACCCCAATTGGAGGGGAAATGGAGGTGGCGGCCGCAGTGCAACTGTCTCAGCACGGGACTCGCGTTTACGCAGGCCGCGCGTAAGCGTGGGCATTCCGCCCCCTGGGTTGTCTTCCCGAGCCTACTCACGCCAATTCCAGGAGTTTTCGCTACTGCTGCTTTGCGGTGGTTGCGCATCTGGTGCAATGGGGTGTCATCCGGTTTGTCGCACGGTGGGAGCGTAGGGAGTAGGGAGGTCCTGGTGGTTTATAAATACCTTGGTTCGCACCGGTTTCCAATTATCAACACTAGTTAATACTATTATATCAACATGTCCGGCAGAGGAAAAGGAGGAAAAGGATTAGGAAAGGGTGGTGCTAAGAGACACAGAAAGATCTTGAGAGACAACATCCAAGGTATCACCAAGCCCGCCATCAGAAGATTGGCCAGAAGAGGAGGTGTCAAGCGTATCTCCGCTTTGATCTACGAAGAAGTCAGAGTTGTTCTTAAGTCTTTCTTGGAGAACGTCATCAGAGATGCCGTCACCTACACCGAGCACGCCAAGAGAAAGACCGTCACCTCTTTGGACGTTGTCTACGCCTTGAAGAGACAAGGTAGAACCTTGTACGGTTTCGGTGGTTAGTTCATTTCTGCAGTTTGTATATTATTTAATCCATATTATCACGTCCATAGTGTAGGTCCGGGGAGGTGTTGGTTGAGGAAAAAGGGTGCCCACACCTGAGACGAGAGCTCCACATATGGTACGATGCCAGGGCGCTGCTGTTCCGTGTGTTTCAGCTGCCCGGTGGCCGAGAACCGATGTGACCGGACTCAATGACCATCCTTGTGGAAAGGCTGTAGTCGCAATCGCACCAAACGGACTATGGCCAAACGAGACACTGGTTGACTGGCTTGGTTGAGCTGAACACCACCACCACAACTAGGCACTACACTCAACAGCGGCCCTTACAGTCGGTGCTGTTGTCGTCCCTCGTGTCCTTGTCGTAGGGCAGAACATGTCAGTAGGAACGTCTACAACCTTGCCATCGTAAACTCGCCACGTTTTCTCCGCTGCTCGTCCGTGGCTCAATTCACATGTTGTCGCGGCGATTAGTAATGAAACAAGTCCCCTCAGCGACCCTGAGCCAATCAGAAGCCCCGAGTGCCTCCAAATGACCCTTTTGCTCTCATTTGGTGTAGTGTCGCATTTTGATGCTGGAGCTCGATTCAGGTTGACGGCCGCTGTATCGTTTCTGAAACGGCCCTACGTTGTGCAGACACTCCATGGAGACCAGGCATTTCACACCAGACTGTCAACCGCTCCGAATCCCGGTTGTTGTCCTGAGGCCCCGTGAGTAGGACTGAGTTCCTATTTACGGGTCACGTGATCGTATCTCTTCCCACTCTCTGGATATCTCCACAGCAGGATATTATGGAACAGAGGCACTGTGAGATAACCCGAAAATCCCCCAAAAAGGAATTTTCAAACTGTGTGGCATTGAGTCGATTTGTCCAATTGGGTCAGCCGGTGGATTTTCCCACGAGGGCGACGTCCACCGTCTCGGTGTTATCAAGCGATCGAGTGGTTGAAAAATCAGTTTTAGACCATCACCAGCATTTTAAGTATTAAGGAATTGACTGATGATAGAACCTTACGCAGATAGAGATTTTCAACCGGAAATCATCGCCCTTCTTCGCTGAAAATCTCGTACCAGGTTATATATCGTTTGTAATCTTTTACCTATTTGGATTGACCCGTCGAGTCTAGAGAATCTTGAAAGAGACAATTGTAGCTTGAGAAACTCATAAAACTATATCCATTTCAAGATATACCACTCAAACAGTTCAAGTCCGTCGTTTCGCTCAATACTCAATTGATATGTTCACTACGGTGAACACCAATTCCTTCTCACAATCTCGATCCGAGAACCAACGCCTAATCTAAGGTATGTCTATTTTCTATATTAATAATACAAAGGCACTTGGCCAAATGATGGGTATAACGGGGTAAGTTTGGCACTTGGCCAATTCAGAACTTAATTTTCATGCTTTTTCATTCCTTTTGATGAAGGGATCTTTTATGGTAATCTTTCTGGCGAATGAAGCCACCTTAGATGCCTCCAATGGGCAAGTTCTTCGGTATTCCTCTTGATAACTGCATGATATCTTCTATGAGTAATTCATCACCAATCTAATGTATTTCTAATTCTAATTTTAATGCTTTTCGTTTTCTCTTCTCTTCTAATCCTTTCCACTTCACTTAACATGCCTTGCCCATGATCTCTTCGTACTCTTCTTTGGTCAACACGCTTCCACTGGTTCCGAGGATCTCCTCATCGGAAACATCCAAGTCCTTCACAATGACGTGGATGTGACTGATGCTCTTGACACTTTGCAAGCTTTCCCAGTTTCTGAACCAAACAATGTTATCTCTGCTCACCCCGTACTTCTCCACAAACGTCTTCTCCACGTAACGTGCGATCACCGCCCTGGTCTCAGGAGAAATGTCTCCCACCTCTGACATGGGGTCACCTTGGATCCGCACTTTGGACCATACGCAGAAGTGCTTGACGTTGGAAGGCACATAGTAAGGGAACTGATTGTAGATGATCTTGACATCGTCGGAGTTGGCAAATAGAGGTCCCTGTTCGCGCAAGCCGGCCGCATCCCATTGGAGCTCGTTGTGAAGCACATGGTCCATGATGCCGATGTTTTGGTCCTTCAAGTGCTTCTTGAAGTCCAAGTAGCGGTCTGTGTCGGCCTGGGACCTGGCAAAGAGCTCCAACAGGTTGGTGGAGGTGATGTAGCGGATTTGCTGCCACGAGAATGGGTCTTTCTTGATTTTGGAGGGGTTGGGCATGGAGTCGAAGTGCACAAACTTGATGTTGAACTGCTTGTAAAGAGCCTCTATGTGCGAGGTGGCGGTGGGGGTGGTTGGGGGCGTGTTTAAATAGGTCATCTCGGGAATGGAACAAGGTAGTGTAGTCAAGGCACTAACAAAAAATCAGATAACGTGAGAATGGGAACCCTCACAGCACGAACAAAGTCTGGGAACAGCCAACGGGCAAGGGGCAAAGGGCAAAGGGAGAAGAAGGGTCGGAACGAGGGAAAGCTCAGAAGCTAGGGCTGGGACACCTTCTGCTTCGGCATCCCGGGAACGCATAATTATATATATGTATATTTTGAGAGGATTGTTTGTGACGAGCTGCTCTGGGGAGAAAATTGCAATATGACACATTTTTCGGGGATGGTTGCATTGGGCGAGGTTGCATCGCCATGGTTGCATTTGCGCGTGGAAAAATAGGGCGGGGGGCCCATCGCAGATGATGGGGTCACCGAATGCCCCATGTGTCGGAAGAAACAGGAGCCGTGGTGAGATCTAGATACGGATAAGGCGGAGGGATTGGGAGGGACTCCGTAGAGCGGAACGGAGCCAATGGCAGTTTAGGATAGACGGCATGCAGAGGCCAACGCGAGAGTGGGAGTGGTGGAGTAGGTGAGCTGAAATGGTAATGTTTGGATTACAACGGACTGCACAATTGCTTTGCAATTGCACTGCCAGTTGCACTGCACGATTGCACTGTCAGAGGCATAGGCCTGTGTTAGGACTGCACGTTGTCGGTACAATGTAAGATTAGACTGGATTAGGACCAGGACGTTGGTACAACGTCTGCACAGGGCCCGTGTCCCCAGGGCATCACTAGCAACAGGAGGATTCACCTTCTCTACCCCTAAGATGCTGAGATAGGGTTGTACCTCTTACATTTTGACGTTGTGCACGATCTGCCAGAAGCCGGAAAGGACTGAAATTTCACTCCTGGATCGATCTCAAGAGCACAACTCCGGAAAAACCCCCTTAAAGAAATCCCACGATAAAACTCGTAGGAGTACTTTCCCCTACAGAGTTTTGCATCTTGTGCTTGTAGGTGCAGTTTCAGAGCCCCAAGTCAACGGGGGGCCCAAGGCCGTTTATGGAATTTGTAAGGTGACGCCTACGTCACCCCTTGGCCTCAAGCTCCTCCTGCAGTCTGGTCCAGTCGTTACTCCGATGCCTACATATGTTTCCTCCCTGTTGGGTGCTTCACCATTTCCTCATCTTTGCATGTTCCGGTGACTAGTTGAGGCATTCTGCTTGTTACGGTGACCAGTTGCTCATCTTTTTGCATGTTGCGGTGACCACGGGACCCTTTTGCATCTTACGGTGATCACTAGCACCTTTTTGCATCTTACACCGGCTCACCAACTGCGATGGACCAGGGCCGGCCGCTCCTGCATACAACCATAGTGTTATCTAAGACTCTGAACGCTCCCAACAGCTCTACCAGTTGCTCTTTCCAGGACCACAATAGGCCACGATTTGTGCTTTGCTCCTCTCTCATTCCACGTCCGTGATGCCCACCCACAAATTGATCATTCTTCGCCACGGTGAGTCGCAATGGAACCACGAGAACAAGTTCTGTGGCTGGATCGACATCCCCTTGCTGGAAAAGGGCAAGAAAGAGGCCCTTCAAGCCGGAGAACTCATAAAATCCGCCGGGCTCGACCCGGACGTCTTATACACCTCCAGGTTGACCCGTTCTATTGATACGGGGCTTCATATCCTCGACTTGCTCAACAAGGCCTGGCTCGATCACCATAAGGTGTGGCAGTTGAACGAGCGTCACTACGGTCTGTACCAAGGCCGCGACAAGCACGATGTTTTCGTTGAACTCGGGGAAGACAAGGACCGATTCCAGTACATACGGAGGGACTACCACGGATTGCCTCCATTAGTCGATGGCCCGGATCCCTGTATTGATGGCCGTTACAGCGACGTGATCAACAAAGCAGTGTTGCCTCGCGGAGAATCGCTCGAGATGGTGATGAAACGAGTAATGCCATTTTTCATTCAGGAGGTGCTCAATCACCAATTGATCCAGATGGACCGCACAGTCATGGTGGTGACCCACGGATCGGTGGTACGGAGCGTCATCAAGCACTTGAGCCACGTGAGTGACGATGATATTTCGTCAATCAATGTTCCTACTGGTGTGCCATTGGTGTTCGAACTCGATGACCAGGGAGAGTTGGTCAAAGATTACTACTACTTGGATTCGGACTTGGCAGCCAAAGGAATCGAAAAGGTCCGCAACGAGGGTCTTCACAAATAGAAGGGAAGAAGCAAATTCCCTGCAATCTTTTTAGTTGCTTCAAAAAAATCAAGTACGAAAAAATTCTGGCTCTTGTCACGAATTATCGCTTTTCTGCAAAGAATAAGCATAGATACCCTTTGACGAAGTCAACACCAATTTAAACAATTTCTACGGCTTATTTTCAATAGAGAACCGAGAAGGCGAAAGGGTCTGATCCCAATTTTGTCATCACATCTCACTAACAAACAACCATTTCACAACACGTTTTTGTTCAAATTCCTATCAAGTTGCATTTTCCAACAATCATTAATTGAGTACTTTCGAAACTCTACCACTTCACCGCAAAAGGGGAAAAAAATTCTAGGAGGCAAATTGGTGCTATTGCCACTCTGAGAGTATGCTTATAGATTCTATCTTTGACGAATTTTATTAGAAACTTTCCACCGGGAAAACTTCTAGATTACTGGAAAAAGAATCGAGCTTGGTATTGCTCACATGCTTCGGATTAGATATGAATTACTTTATTGAACTCATTCACACTAAAGTGCCTAGAAAATGCTAATCAAACTATTCTGTTGGATTCACAGAACCAAAAAATTGACTTTTTTTGAAGTTATTGTCACCAACTATTTACACTCTCTGTGCTAAAAACTCTTCAATGAAGGTCGAGGTATATTTGATTCAAAACGCTACTCCATATCATTCTTACTAGACCCTCTATAACTCTTCCAAGAGGTCAGACACCATATAGACACCCCATCAAATATAGATTCAGAAGTATGAAGAAAGAAGCAAATAAACAAGTGTGGAACTTGACAAATCCCAGAAGCACCAGCAATCGTAATTTTGTCTCAAATCAATTTTCTTATTATTGAATCTGTCCGTCTTTGTTCTCACTGATCTGTGTCGTTTTGCAGATCAACATAAACGGAACTCCTGGATAAAACAGTTGTGTAAACATGATTCGACTTACCCCGACTCAATTATCTGACCCAGTTGAATTTCATAACCGGTGCATGCTCTTGATTTCGTACGTGGCAAGTATCGATAATAATATCGTAGACAGTAGAAGTCCCAGAAGCTACAACAGCGCATGATAAAAATTACATAAAATTACACAGTCACTGAGTATCCGAGTACGGTTTCTAGAACTCTCATCTCAGTTCTGATCCAATAGCATTCAGTTGTTTGGAGAGCCAAAATTCCATTCCCATCCAAATCACTTTCACGTTCACTTGGCCAACATTTCATTCTCTGCCACACGATGAGGTGTCAGTCAAATTCAAATTTCATTAGTCATCGCTGAAAGAGCCGAAACCTTAACACTCCGAGACATGACGCCCCGGAGACACCACGTATCCGATTCCGTGGTTATGGAACAGAAGCCATGTCCATGGCATGGGATAGACGTAGCAATAGCTGTTTCTGTCGCGGTGGACTCTACGGGTGGCTCTTTCGAACAATGCCAGCATAAGTCTTATTGGCCCTTTCCACTCGCAAAGATCTGCTGGTGCAGCGGTGTTGGCACACTGTGGTGTGCGGAAGAAGTTGTTGTGGTTTAGAACGTGTTAACTGTCAGATCAGAGCAGATGTCATAGCAGATATTTCACACCCGTGGAGTTCGCAGCTTCATATCTACGAACAGAAGTGTTTCAAGTCTCCAAGATGTTCAACTTGCCGAAGTCCCCGTGTGCTACTTGTTAGTTTCTCACGTAGTCGTCTTTTGTTTTGATCTCTCAGTGTCTAAGTATCCCTAAGTGTTCTCTCTTTCGGCCACTATCGTTCCCTATTGGGTACAGAGACTCGCACCTATCTCTGTACGAGTTGGAGCACCAGTTCGCCGTCAATTGCTCGCTGGAGCAAGGATCCGGAACGCAACCTACCACGAGGATCGCTCACAACACCAGCGCAAAGTTCCAGGCCCTGGAACAGGGCCTGTCTCGATCTGGGATAGGGGCCCAGTTAGATCGTCCGTTCTTGAGGCACCGGAAGTACGTGAAGCTGGATCGTTACGCCTGTGATTTTGCATCGAAGGAACCATGGATGACACATGGGGCGAAGCCCGGGAAACGTTTCCAATAGGAGTAGGTCTAGAGAGGCAAAATGGAGGAGATAAGGTGAAGATCACGGCCTGTGGTGAAGTGAAGAGATCACGGCCTGTGGTGAAGTGAAGAGATCACGACAGCACGGAGGGGCGACGGAGGAGAAAGAGCAGCGACGAAAAGGCAGGGAACGGTGGGAGAGCCACCCACAAGAGTCCCGTATCTTCCCCAAAGCTCTAGCTCGAGTACCAGGCGCAGTCCGAGCCCTGCTTCGAGACTAGTTCTGCCTACTCCAAAACTTCGGGCCCTTCGAGCTCCGCTTCCAGCCCTTCGAGCCCTTCGAGCCCTTCGTGCTCCAGGCCACCTCAGGCTTATACTTCCCTATGCTCATGTGTGGCTCACAACGTCACCGGTTGCTTATCTCAATTATACGTATGCAGCGATCGATGCATCACCCGCAGCACCGCGCAGCTTCCGCCGCACCCAAATGTTCGCGCACGTGACCGCCACACAGTGCGCCCGTCTTCCCCCGTTCTAGAAACTTCCACACCGGACGGTGCTAACGCTTATGGCCTCGCCATGACCCACCGCCGCCTCACCGCGCCTTGGCCCCAGATCTCGGCTCCGTTGGGTCCGCACTCTCCCGCTGCGAACCTGTGGCTGTTTCAGTTCCCTCTCTGCTTCGTCCCAGAACATCGCCACCCCAGCGGCCGGGCCCCGGCTCGGGGCCCCTCCCGCGATCCGAAGCAGATCTCCAGCCTCTGGGGCCGTTAGTGCCCACTCTGGTTCCGCAGAAGCTCACGCTCTTTCCCCGATTCCCCTCGCCTTACGTCATCCCCTGACTCATCCCCGTTTCACGGCCTCAGTGGACTCCCTTTCCGGACTCGTAAGTGCGGCAGGTCGTGCGCGCGCACAAAAGCAACACAAATTAATAAGCAGTGCTCACTTATATGGCAGCGGGTTTGCCTCTGATTATATCCCTCCAGTTACACCTTTTCATTAGCGGATTCTGGGAATTCTTTAGTGAACTGTACCACCATGACCTCAGTCGTCTTGCCATCGTTGAAGAGATCCATCACCGACATCATGGACGAGGAACTTTACCACCTCCCCAACAGCCCCATCCAGATGAACACCTACCCGCAACTCGCCAGCCAGCCCCAAAGAAGCGACTCGCCCAAGTTGGCGTTCAAGACCGGCTCCATCAGCGGCTCGCCCGCCTTGACCCACTCCCAGATGTACCAGCACCCCAACGTCAGCAACAGCTCCAACTTGTCCAACTTCCTCAACATCCCCGACTCGTTTGCCGACTACAAGCACAACGCCCCGGCTCCGGTGGGCGCCCCTGTGTACGACGCAAATCCCGTGGACACCGAAGTCCAATTTTCCCAGCCTCGGGTCAACCCCTTCACCGACTACGCTAACCCGGACTCGTTGAACACCACCGGCATGGACTTCCAGGCCTACTACCCCCCCTTGCCCCAGCAGTTTCCCAAACCCGACAGAAGACGCAGAATCACCACTCTCCTCGAGGACGATGCGCTCAACTCGAAGAAAGACGAGGACTACTTTTTGTTCAACACCGACATCAAGCCCTCCCAATTGATCAACAACAAGTTCTACGACGACATGTCGCCTTTGTTTGTGCCCCCTAGCCAGTTGAACCAACCAAACGACCAACAGGATTTTTCACACCTTGCTAACCCAAGCAACAACATTATTCCTGGATACGAAAACGACTACTTGATGATCGATGCTTTTGATGAGGAGGTCGAGGAAGATTTGTCGGATGACGATGAGGACGAAAGCAAGTATTTCCACGTTGACGACGAGTTCGATCAACTTGTCATGAACAACAACGTCGACTACTACAACGACGGTGATATTAACATGAACTTGATGGACTTAGACGATTACTTGAAATCCCCAATCAACACCATGAACACACTTCTGATGAACACTATGGAAAACAAGGACCAGAAGATTGATATCGACACTGCATTCCTTGATTCTACCAACGACAACTTGCATCAACAACCATCTAGCATTATTCCCTTATCCGAATCCAAACAGTCAAATGCTCCGGAAGCTGACAACAAGCTTATGATTGACGAAGAGCTTGCAAACATGAACATGGAGGATGATCAACAGTTTGTTCCAGATCACAAACATGAACATGACCATGAATACGAGCATGAGCATGACGAAGATGAGGATGAATCGCAAGAGATGGTGAAGTCACGCTCTTACTCGACCGTTCCTCTTCATCACATGTCCGCTGCTGAGATATCTGCTAATAATCCCACCCATGCTTGTGACTTGATAAATCCATCTACGGGTGTTCCATGTAACAAGCAATTTTCCAGACCATACGACTTGATCAGGCATCAAGAAACAATCCACGCCAGTAAGAAGAAGATCTTCAGATGTGTTATTTGTGAAGGAAGAATAAACGGAGCTTCGGGTAACGGAAAGCTGAAGACATTCTCCAGAGGCGATGCATTGTCAAGACATATTAAAGTGAAGCATGGTTTGGTTGGCAAAGAAGCCTTGGATATAATCAATGAAGCCAAGGACAATGTTGAGTACATTTCCATATAAAGTGCTCACCATATCTAACATTGCTACTCACTAGAACAACTTATGATAATTATGATTATGACTTCACAATACCCAATGCCTAATAATACCCTATCCTATAAATAGCTTTCCATGTTCTTCACTTGATATATAGAATTTGCGAATACATCTTGTACATATTTATAGTATCGTACAAAGGATTATAAATGTGCATTTTCTATGATATTGTAGTTCATATTTACAACTTCACAAATCTGTATCAAGAAACTAAGGTGATTGGAGATTAAAGCATTCAGTGTTTATTGGTTCTCAAGTTATTACGAAGCATCAATCTCCTAATGCAGGTGATAATATTACGTTGTTCGGTTCATACTGTTGTCTTTCATATTAATTCCAATTTTTGAACGATGAAGTTCTATCCCTATATTAATCTATTCTATTGATGCTCATATCTTCTATATACAATATTATATATACGTGTTATCTTTATACTATGCTGAGATTTTTCATTTCAATGCTTTGATCCGGAAGTACTGTAGAACCAATAGTCAAATTCTGACTACCTTGTTTCACGGGGGATGCTAGTAATTTATCGACAATGTCATTCATATTTGAATCCAGTTCATTTGCTGGTAAAGTCGAATGGATGTCCGAGAACGACGGAGTTGTACCTCTAAGCCCCGAAGGAGAAGAAACGCCATTTACCTCCAAGGATTTATAGTGAACGTACTGCCATGCGATATATAAATCCAAAGACATTTGGAATAAGCCTGCAATGATGAAAATGACAGAAACATTATCAGTACCATACACCAAGTAACTGATTTTGGTGCAATCACCTCCCAACCAACTCAATAACAAGATGATCTTGAAGTTCTTGACTGAACCGAGTCTGTTGACCAAAAGAATTTGGGGCAATGGCAACAACGACTCAATGAAGAGTCCTAGAATTCCTATGAAACTGCCATATGTTTGGTTATTTCTGAATATAATGGTGAGAAATCCGAAAAACCCTGCAAACTTTGCCATTAACATCCAGTAAGGTTTTTCTTCTTTCCACTGCCAAAAAAGGTACGGTCTTCTATAGTAGACGTCGAAGAACTTCAAAGCATGGACAAATGCCACCCTCGTAACGACTAGAACCCACTTGAACATATCGGAGGTGATCAATTGCACAGATGATGCAAGAGATTTGTTGACGTAGTAACTCTCATGGTCCAGCGTGGCTCCGCTGGCACTGAGTCTGCGTGGGAGCGACGAGTTGATCTCGTTGCGGAAGATCGGCATGGCGGCGAGGAAGTCGGGGTCATAGTTGGAGGGTCTGTAATGTAGCGATACCTTCAATAGTATACATTGGATGAAAATCATCACCATGGATTGACGCAATAGCGTCACTTCAAAGGGCGTGATCACGTAGTAGAAGATCCTCAACGTAGCAGCCATCAACATGGTGGCACAGATGTCGATCGAGAACCCCGTCGAGGTTTTCCTGCGGTAGATACTGTAACAGGCCGACCCGTATGAAAACAACGGCGTGCAAGTCATGAAGATGTTGGCACAGAGCTGGAGGTCTGGAAGGTATGCAAGGTAGGGAAGGTAGTCATCTGGAAGTAAGCTTAGCATGGCTGGGAAGAGGGAAGGGAGTTTTGCGGGAGATGGAGGGAAGGACGATCAGACGGCTGGTGTGGAATGTTTGAACCAATTGGCTGATATGGCTGATATGGCTGAAATAGCTGAGGTGGACCGTTTGAACAAATTGGCTGATTTGGATGAGATGGACTCTTTGTACGAGGAGAACCGCTTCTCACTGGTCCAATTGGTTGGTAGGTCGAGGTAACGGCCGAGAAAAGGGCCGAACTAGCGAAGACTTAAGGGGAAACGGACTGTACGAAGAATCGGGTGCCTTCGATGCTCACTGGACTCGGTGTGCCTGGTTTTCTTGATCTTGAATTAATAATCGACCCTAGGAAAAGGCGTCTACTGGCGTGCTGGGGACACTAGTGGAATCCAGGAACCAGATCTAGACACTGGGAGAAGCAGCAGGGGACGAACGGAGCCACGATGCAGTAATTCCGAATGGAAAGAGTACGGGAAGATCAACAGGAGGATAAGCGCGATGGTACCTTCTGTATAACAGAGGAAAGATATGGATTGTGACGGAGGCTTAGAGCTGTTGTGTAGTGTAGTGTGCCGCGAAGAACACCGAGCCAGCATCAAGGGAGTGTCACGTGAGCAGGTCCGGATGGTGATGGTGGGGCCGTGAGTTCCCGTCGTAACACAGAGGCTTCGGGGTCCAGTGCGATCAGTTCTATTATGGTCGGCACACGACGTTCTTCAGTCGGCACCTGTCCATGGGAGTGACTTTCTTTGATGGGCGATCGTTGGGCTAATTCCGGGGATATTCTGGGGAAGACGCTGAGCAGCGTGGCGGTGTTCTTCATTTCGTACGTCCCGCAATTGTGGGGCTAGGGAGGTGGAAATAGGAGGAGGTGGAATAGGAGAAGGGAGATCGATGCTTTTGGGGTGTGGAAGATCTGGAAACAACCTGGAAAAGCGGGCATTCTGCGGAAACGGGGCTCAGGCGAATCATGGAGTAGTTCTGGTGTGGGTTTGTATCCATTTCCTTCCTCCAGGGCCTGCCGTATGTGTGGAGTCCATGTCACGTGAGTTTCTCGAATGCTAGCAGCGGAGACCCAAGCCCCACCAGACGAATACCCATATAATACTCGGAGTTCATGGTAAATTCGGGTTCGATGAGGCTTGGTTATTGGACGGATAAGATCAGGCGGAATGCTCCTAAAGTTTTACTGGCATAGGAAGAAATCATGCTTTTTCGTGTTATCTTCTGTAGATTAACTTCATCTAGCACGCTCTCTTCATGCATTATCGTGTGTTTACGGTTTCGTGCTTATATCCCTAGGGAAAGCTTCAGGCTGCACAGTCCGAAGCGTGGTATCCAAATCTAGAAAAGAACACACACAGAGCAAAAACAACAAAATTTGGGCCACTTTACGTGGGACCAACGGCCCACTTAGCCCGGAGGACGCTTCTTTAGCGGCCTCCGCATCGAATGAATTTAGTGAGTTTTACAGGGCTACACGGACCAATGGTACCGGGAATTTCATTGCATAACCACCAATATCAACTTGAAATGGGCACACGGATTGGATGAACTAGTACGAAGACAGGCGATGTGCCATGGCCCTCGTTCTCGGAACCAGAATGAGGCGTTCAAGAGTCTGAGACATTTTCAGAGGTCGCACCAACTGACACCTCGTGCTATTTCTGTAGAAATTTCACCCATAATACTGCGGAAGCGGTGGAGATAGGGCTATCAGCTGCCTGGTGAGGGTATTTCTTATCCTATTGTCGGTGGCCGAAGGCTCAATCGAATGACCTCACGGAGGGAAACAAGCACTGTAGTTCATGGAAAGAACGCTATCCTGGCCTCAGACCGCAGACCGCAGACCAGCCGGCAACAGACCAGCCAGACCCATTCCGACAAAAACATAGAGACCATCCATCCAGACCTCCAGACCGTAGCCTCCAGCTCCATCCGCTCCACACCCTCGTTCTGGCGTATTTCGGCCCGATACTATGGACATTTTCGTCTACAAAATTTCAGACCAGCCCCACACTGGAGAGCCCCAGTGGTGACACAAAGCCCGCGATAACGTCCACCTCCACTCCACGACTACGGCCCCAGTGGACGTTGCTATCACCTGACCGGCGCTGTTTGTAGTTCCCAGCTTGACCCAAATCCACAACACCAAGGGCCCCAAGTCCGGCGAGTCCGACGGTGATGGGCACCTCGACGTCTGAAGCTTCTCCGTCAGACGTCAGACCGGGCCACCGGAGTCCTCCCACGCGTCCGCCTGGTGCGATTGCCACATGTCCCGTGAGTCTCAGGTGACCCCCTCGGCACAAAGGAACGTTTCTCCTCGGATCTACCCCCGGGGCCGACCATCGCATTAGGTGTTGGTGACTCAGTCTTCGACTACGACTCATCTGATTCATCCACTTCCGATCATGTGATACTGCCAACTCCGAAACACATGGCCGAGGGCCCTCGGACCGCACCTCGACTTGTCCCTACGCACTACGCACACCGCGACCCCAGCACCAAAAGCCCCAGCGAGAGCAGCAAGCTTAGTCAGAGTGCTGAGACTAATAGGGCCCAGAGAGAGGAGTATGAGCGGTATTAGTGGAGGTAATAACAGAACTAGTAGTGAGTATAGACTCTACAGCAAGACTGACGTTTCTGAGCACAGAGCTGCCTCAGTTTCCATCCGTTTCTCCTTTCCTTTTGCTACTCCGAAGTGTCCAGAGCCTCTCCAGTGCCAGGGTTTTCACATCCGTCTATCCGGCGCGCACCGCAACTTTTCGCAGGATCAGCGGATGAAAGAATCTGGGGTATTGTGTGCGCTACTCCTTACACCTTGGCCCTTAGCGCCGAGTTTAGGTGGGGGAGGCCAACAGTATAAATAAGGTGGAATCCCCGGTATTGTTCAGGCCCCATCAGTAGTTACAACCCCCAGTACACTATGCCTTACTCCGCTATTAACGTTGACGAGGAAGAGAAGTTCTTCCAACAACAAGTTGAAGAAATCAAGCAATGGTGGTCGCAGCCCCGTTGGAGCAAGACCAAGAGAATCTACACCCCTGAAGAAATTGCTAAGAAGAGAAGCAGTTTGAAGATCGACTACCCTTCTTCCGAGCAGGCCAAGAAGTTGTTCAAGCTCTTGGGCGAGCACGACAAGAACAAGAGCGTCTCGTTCACTTTCGGTGCCTTGGACCCTATCCACGTCGCACAAATGGCCAAGTACTTGGACTCCATCTACGTCTCTGGTTGGCAATGTTCCTCCACCGCTTCCACCTCTAACGAGCCTTCCCCAGATTTGGCCGACTACCCTATGGACACCGTCCCAAACAAGGTGGAGCACTTGTGGTTCGCTCAATTGTTCCACGACAGAAAGCAAAGAGAGGAGAGATTGGGTCTTTCCAAGCAAGAGAGAGCCAAGCAGCCATACATCGACTTCTTGAGACCTATCATCGCTGACGCCGACACTGGTCACGGTGGTATCACCGCCATCATCAAATTGACCAAGATGTTCGTCGAGAGAGGTGCCGCAGGTATCCACATCGAGGATCAAGCCCCAGGTACCAAGAAGTGTGGTCACATGGCCGGTAAGGTCTTGGTTCCAGTTCAAGAACATATCAACAGATTGGTTGCTATCAGAGCCTCTGCCGATATCTTGGGCTCCGACTTGTTGGCCGTTGCCAGAACCGACTCCGAAGCCGCCACCTTGATCACCTCCACCATCGACCACAGAGACCACTACTTCGTGGTTGGTTCCACCAACCCAAATGCCCCAGATTTGGCTAGTCTCATGGCTGAAGCCGAATCCAAGGGTATCTACGGTGATGCCTTGGGTGCCATCGAAACCGAATGGACAAAGACTGCTGGCTTGAAATTGTTCCACGAGGCTGTTATCGATGAAATCAAGGCTTCCAACATCTCCAACAAGGACGCTGCTATCAAGAAATTCACAGACAAGGTCAACCCATTGTCTAACACTTCCAACAAGGAGGCTAGAAAGTTGGCCAGAGAGATTCTTGGTAAGGACATCTACTTTAACTGGGAAGTTTCCAGAGCCAGAGAAGGTTACTACAGATACCAAGGTGGAACTCAATGTGCCGTGATGAGAGGTAGAGCTTTCGCCCCATACGCTGACTTGATTTGGATGGAGTCCGCTTTGCCAGACTTCGCTCAAGCCAAGGAGTTTGCTGACGGTGTCAAGGCTGCTTTCCCAGACCAATGGTTGGCTTACAACTTGTCTCCATCCTTCAACTGGAACAAGGCCATGCCTCCACACGAACAAGAGACTTACATCAAGAGATTAGGTAAGTTGGGTTACGTCTGGCAATTTATCACCTTGGCCGGTTTGCACACCACTGCTTTGGCTGTTGATGACTTCTCTCGTAAGTACGCCGAAATCGGTATGAAGGCTTACGGTGAAACTGTCCAACAACCAGAAATCGAGAAGGGTGTTGAAGTTGTGAAGCATCAAAAATGGTCTGGTGCCGAGTACATTGACGGTTTGTTGAAGATGGTCACTGGTGGTGTTTCTTCGACCGCTGCTATGGGTGCCGGTGTTACCGAAGACCAATTCAAGGAGATCAAGGCCAAGGCTCACGGTCACCTTTAGGGCAACATATTTATAGTGAGATGAGTTTGACTAGTCTGACATGAAAATAACTTATTAGGATCATAAAGAATATATTTATAAACAGCATATTGTAGTAGAAGTGTCGACTGCTCGTAATATTTATTTAGGGTTGAAGAATGTCCAGAAGCTTAGAAATTCTAACAATTAATTAGTCACTTCACTCTTATATAAGTTACTCAACGGATTACTTCTCAGCAATTACTGGAATATACTCACCTTTTGAAGCGGCCCTTACTTGTTGCAACCGGTGATCCAACCATCTTTCTTTATCAAATGCTCCGGCAAGTTTCAACAACTAATCTTCGTGAAGCTCGATTAGTGTTTTATAAGAAATCAGTGCTCTCACCAATAATATCTTAGTGCTGTCACTAGCTCACAACTTCCGCACTGTCATAAAGTCTCAATCCACCAATAATCTAGCTATGTTGCAAGCATTTATAATTTCATTTTCCTTGAAATCACTTGAATTCCATCATCAATTTCATGAAGTTCTCATTCGGATCAAAAGTGACCACTAATGTTCATCTTTATTCGTATTAGCTTGCCTTGTGACCTACCTCATTACCTCATTATTTTATTACATAAGCAGACATTTTGCAACTGTGAAAAACATCTACATGCATCACTTGAAGTCCTCCAGTGATGGGGTTCATTACGCCAGGGAAAGCCAACATAAAGAAGAAAAGGAAAGCTCCAACTCCCAAGGCTCTGAAATCTTCTAAGAAACAAAAAACGTCCAAAAATCTCAATAACCTCGATAATACCCATAGTAACTCATCTGAATCCGTACCGATCGAGAAGACCAAGATTCTCGATGTGCCAACTACAAAGATCGAGACTCACCCCACAACACTCTATGATCTTCCCACCGACATAATATTCCAGATCTTTGTGCTAGCAAAACCTCACAATAGTCTACCTTTGGTGAACAAAGGGTTCCAAGAACTACTTAAGTTCGATTCCGAGGCAGACCCCAATGCAGGTAATTGGAAGAACCTTTCGTTGGTCATCGACATGATTAACACATGGTATATTTCCAAGCTCAATACGAGAATAGACTTCGATACCATGAAGAAAAAGATCAAGTTCTACAAGAAGAAACTCAAAAAGTTCAAAAAACTTGCCATAACCATTCAAGACGACAACACTAGCACTATAGAGACCATGGCAAACTACAAAATGATCGTAAGGTGTCTAGAGATAGTACAAGAAACATTGAAACAGTTCAAGGTGAAGTCAAATATGATGTGTATTTCAGAGAGCGTGCTATCAAATAAATTCGTCACTTCCAACTTGGTGTTACATTGTTTCAAGGCTGATATCCTTGGCCCTAATACGAGGAAATCCGACGATGCATTCATGAACATAATGTCAGAGGGGGAAATTGCATATGAGCGAAAGACAAGATTGAGATTCTTGCGGTACAAATTCAAAGAGTTGGCACTAAATTTCCAATACTTAACTGACCATCTCAATCATATCAATGGCGAGCCACAAATCACTTCTACAACAGACACTCCCAATATCGGAAAAATCCCAGAGTTCAGTGAGATAGACTCCTTTGTTGAAGAAACCAATGAAGACAACGTGAAAATACCCGAATATGACGATGAAAAGTTACGAATTGAGCCATGGCTACTTGACAGTCGAACTTCTGATGATTTATCATTTATCATGGAGGAAAACACAGCATTATATGATTTTGAGCGAAACAATACTTACAGAGACTACCCAAGAATATTATACACTAATGGCATTAATTCATACGAGAAATTTCAATTGATTTTTCTATTGCATAACATATACAATTTCAAATTTAAAGACACCGATGAAATTTTATGTTCGACTCTCCAAAACTTTAGAGTGGTTCATATTCATCAATTAGACACTAAAAATTTATCTTTGGATGAGATGGTCACTTTCATCATTTCCCAAAAAAATCGAATATCCCAGGTTCCTATTATAGATCTACTTCAACTATATCATGCACATGAATCACATGACTATTCAGAAGCTGGCCAGAATTATATGGGAGACACAGTTTCAGAGGACATCGCCAAAGCTCTTATTAACTTGGTCACATACTTCTTTGAACAATCAGACGTCGAAACAAAGGAGATATGGAGATTCGTATTGGGTTCCAAAAATTACAATTTGGCTCAGTTGTTGATGAGATTCACAGAAAGTCCGAGTTATGATTTGTTCTAAATTATACAAGCATTATATTCATTTCATTTTACAGTACTCCATTAAACGTACATTATTCAAGGGTTCTTCTTTCATTTATGAGTGTAGGGTCAATGCATAACACGTTATTGATACTGTTGGTCCACAATATGTTGATGAGGGTGCAATGGCTGTTGAGATTGTTGAGATTGTTGGTTTTGTTGGTATGGATCTGAGATTTGGTGAACGTGTGGACTTGGATTCGTTATTTCGTGGAACCAAGGATGTTGTAAAGCTTGTCTAGCGGTTATTCTAGCCTCAGGTCTCATTTGCAATAAGCTCTGTAACAAATTCAAACCCATAGAATCCAAGTTAGGAACAAGGAAACGCAAATCTTGTGGAACAAATATTTGCCAATTCGACTTGTAGTTGGCATATTGTGAGATTCCTGGCCAGGTACGCTCGTTTGGAGTACCCATCAAGCGGAAGATCTTGATCAATTGGTCATCGTTGGCAGTTCCTGGAAATAAAGGCTTACCCGTGCACATTTCTGCGAAGATACAACCGGCAGACCATATATCGATGGAGGTTGTGTAAGCCCGGGACCCCAATAACACATCTGGAGCTCTGTACCACAAGGTGACGACTTCGTTGGAAAAGGTGTTGAAAGGAATACCGAATGCACGGGCCAAACCAAAATCTCCCAACTTCAATTCTCCTTTGTTGTTGATCAACAAGTTTTGGGGCTTCAAGTCACGATGCAACACCCTGTTATCGTGACAGAACATGATACCCTTGAGGAGTTGGAACATGAACGATTTGACGACTTTTAAGTCGAGAGCCCCCTGGTTTCCGTGGACCTCCATGTACTTCTTTAAATCCTTGTCCATATACTCAAAAACCAACGTGAGCTTGTTCTCTGTGTGAATCACATCGTACAAGGTAACGATGTTTTCGTAATCCAACTCCTTCATCAAGGAGATCTCTCTTATGGCGGTGGAAGGGGTTCCTTCCTCCGAATCGAGATTGATTTCCTTTAATGCTACCAAGGCACCAGTGGTCCTGTTTCTACCCTTGTAGACGGTAGCATAGGTACCTTCTCCTAGTTTTTCTAGTTGTTGGAACCTGCGGTTAGTGGGAACGTTTGCATTGAACGGATTCACTTACTGAGACGATGAGCCAGTCATATTGTTCAGACAAGAGGAGCGACAGACGTGTTTGATGAAGTTCGCTTGAGTTTTGGCTAGGGCGGAGTGCGGTGTGCACATAGCGGTGGACAAATGAGTATGGGAGCCCAGTGCGGTGCTACGATAACAGAGAGGAAGGACAGGAGAAGATAGGAAAGGGAGAGAGGGAAGGCAGAGAGAGAGATGGTTGTTGAAGATTGTCAAATAGAAGAGGATGTTATGAAACAGAGGAGCTAGTGAGTTCTTCGCTTTAATAAAGAAAGTGGTACTTCTAGTACTAGAAAATGAGTTCTGGTGGTGGTGAGGCAGTTGAGGTGCGGACATTGAAAATTGTATAGAGCTGATTTGAGGGTAAATCGATTTCAAGTACGGCTCAATAAAGTTGCATGTATTGTGTGCGACATAAGCGTCGATCTAATTATAATTATAATTATAATTACGATATTGACACTGTTCTATACTGACACACTGTCTATCTATAAATATGATGCCTCGGCACGGTGGACTTGTGTATGACCAGTAGATGACCATGTGAACATAAGTGAAGAATACATTGTGGTGGATTTTCTTTTTCCTTGGAACCATCTGAGCCACCTGAGCAATATGAACCATACGACTTGCAATCAAAATCAAATGGACTCTATTACTGCCTTCATTTGATTGAATACTCTCAATGGTTCCGGGGCGCCTTCTTCATGAGTACCATGGAGTTTTCCACCCATCCCTCAGCTCCACCTTCGACCGCCAAAATATCAAAGATTTTGGTTTGTCTTGACTCTTCAGGTTCGTGGCTCAAATGGGGCTGCCGTTCGAACCCCAAGAGAGCAGAGTTTCTCGTGCTAGGAATACGGAGCATTTCTTTCTCCACCTTCCAACCCACATGGTTGGCTAGATCCTCCACATGGTCAACCAACGAGCTATAGGCTGAAATGGTACGTCCCTTTCCGTTTTTTATATTGGTGCTATTGGGTTTCTCCACAGATTTTTCCGCCCCATGGGGCACGCTTACTTCGGTCTTGCTGATGGCTGTCCGACGAGGAGGATACCTTATTCTTGCACCCAGTAAAGAGTGTGAACAGCATGGAATCACCATAAATGGGAACCCAAGCAAAGGAATCCAACAGGTCAATTCGTCCGAATGGTTTCCTATGATGAATGTATTGGGAGGGAAGTCTTCGGTGGTACAAACTTGCGTAGAATTAAGAAGACTAGAAGACGAATGGTATTCCACTCCGTTTGCTGGATCTTCTCCAGAACGAGGAACATTGAATACTCTCCCGTTGTCCTTGACCTGAGGAGCGATGCGGGCCACCGCAGGATGTGGCTTGAGGAGAATTCCCGGGATCACGATTTGTTCGTCGAGGAGAGCTTGTACTTCTTCAGGGTACGTCGCCCATGACTTCCGGGCACGGGCATCAATTCCACGTCCCTTGTATCCTTCCATGTGTAAAATATATACCAACAATCCGTTTCCACAGCCTAAGTCACGAAACTCAAACGGAGTATTATCTGGGTATCGAATTTTCCAGTATTCTATCAAAAACGCAGCTATAGCAAGGTCTTCAAACACATGTTTCTTGGGATCGGTGCTTTCCACCCACTGGTTGACGAGCTGTGACGAGTACTTCTTCTTCAAGCTGATGTAGCGATCCTGGAATGCAATTTTGGGCACCACCATGTCGTGGATCACTCGCTTCTCGTAGCCCGTTTTCGCACCAAGCGAGTGCTTTGACAGGGTCTGAAGAAGGCGTTGGGCGATCCTGATGGGCCTTTCCGAGGCTTTTAAGTCTCGTATGCGGTCTGGGTTTGATGTGTCGAAGCCAAAAGGCAAGTACTGGATCGAAAGCTTGCCCTTTTGGTATAAAATACCCACCCCATACACGGGAGGAAGGTAAAATGGAATCTCATCGCAGCTCTGAATATGGGGGATGTATACCACCAAAACGGCGCCATCATCCTTTTCGTGTTCATCTCGTAACACCAAACACGTCTGGTTGATGATATAGTCCTTGTAGGGGTTTCTGGGGATGATTCTTCTGACAATTTCACACTTGGGCCTCAAATCGATGCCCTCTGCCAAGGGTATGGTCTTGAGTGCCACATCGTCCAAGTACCGCGAAAGAACCTCGTCTTCAGTTTGGGAGGCTGGGAACTCAGGCACCTTGTCGATATACTTGCTCTCAAATTTGGTCACTCCCTGGTTGGGGTTGTAGGTATTTTCCAAGAGGATATCAGCTCTCATGATGACGGTGGAATTGATGTTTGGTTGTCTGATCAAGTTAGACATTGCGGTTTCAAAATGCGGAGCACTGAATTCCACATCGTTCTCGTAGATGGGCACCCATTGGTCCCCTAGAACGGAGTCCGTACCACTGATCAACGGTGGTTCCGTTTGGTTTCTAAAGGGATTCATTAAGGTGAAAATTTGATCGCGGTGCGGTGACATATGGTGTGAAAAATAGTATGGGGAAAGGGACTTTGAGCAAGAGCATAGTGAAAATAGTGAGAATAGTTAGAATGGAGAGAAAAGCTACCTTAAACGAATAGAATTATTGAGGGATCGGGAAATATGGATCAAGCAGGAAAGGATACTGGCGAGTCTACAATTAAGGCTACGAGAAATGACAGAGTTGTGGAAATAAGATGGGGTTGTTAGTATATTAGAAAAGATGATATGGTTATACGATGGCACTGTATTGTAACTTTTGTAAAATATCATCTTGAAAAAAAGGGTAAAAGTATTCCCTGATGTAGTATTGGTCGTATAATTCGTAGTTTGGTCATTCATTCTCTATCGCCTATCCATTAGTTTCATAAATCGATAAAGTATGCATCAGTAACATTAGCATATTCGTGCTTCTTGTAACAGTAATGGCACTTGAATATCTCCGTTCCCTTTTTAGACAATTGCCAAATACTCTCTCTCAATGCCACATGGTTACAGAAGTTCAATACAACAACAGGACTCACCGGTGGTCCAGCTGAAGAATTCAAACTTGACGAGTTCCCGAAGTATTGTAGGCCTGGTACCAACTGGTCTTTGGACACAGGACACACGAATATGGGGTGGTAATTGAAGTGGAACCGATTAGAGTCAGGGAGTTGAAACGGAAGATCAAAGCTGTATGGAGCGGTCCCATTGCTGTCGAGAGTTTCACTTGCAGGTTGATCTTCCAAACTTTTGTTTATTTTCATCTGAATCTTCTTGTACTTGTAGAAACTTGGGAGGTAGATTAAACCTGCTAATATGCTCTGGAATAACGAACTATCGTTGGAAAGATTCAAATCTTTACAATACTCTGATATAAATTCATTTGCGAGATTCACAAAGATCAGCTGGTTGTCATGAATCGACTCAAAACTATTCAACAAATCTTGAACAAATCTTGATTCGGACTTCTTTGCATTCTTAGTTGTATTTTCTAGAGTGTAGCTTTGTTTTAACTTTTCAATGAATTCACGTAGGACTCCTTTGAAGTTCTTTTTTCCAAACAAATCAGAGTGATCACTTTGGTCTTCTCTATCAGTTTGGAATAACAATAATGTGATTAATGGAGAGATTTCGTTAAGATAATCCTTAAAAAAACGTGAGAAATTCTCCTTGGAGTATAAATATGCTTGTAGCGAGTTTTCCAAGGTAACATTCCCATCGTTACAATTCAATAGCAAAATAAATTGAAGCATATGAAACTTGAATTCTATTTCGTTATAATTGGAGTGATATGAGTTGGTCGTCTGACTCAAATTGGAAGCCAAATTGATTGACTCATTGTATTTTTCCCCAAACCAACTTAATGCTTCTGAGAGATTGTGATTGACAACGATATTATCCACAATAGACTTGAGTGTTTCAAATTTGCTGAGCAATTTTTGATCAATAGTAATGGAAGAGTCCAATGGCAATTCTGTCACGAATTCCTTCACTATATCGCATTGGCCTATTTTTAATAAATGTAGAATGATGGCTTTCATGAGGTATTCCCGATTCTTTATTCTTATCCCTGATTGGTAGCCAATGGCCATGTTATCGGATTCCTGCTCCAATAAACGAGGTGCTTCTGAATTGGTGGATACGGGGAAATTGTCTAGTCTCAAGGTATAGGAATACGCATCATCTAGATCAATATTGAATTTCGAGTCCAAAAGAATGGACTTATTGAACTTATTAATGGATGAATTGTACGTCTTCAAGTGGTTGATCGAGTTAGAGTACCACGATTTGCCGAGCTTGTCCAATCTTGTGATGTCTGTGGGGTCCTCATTCTCTGCTTGCACTTCCTTCTCCAAACTGGACTCCAACTCTTTCAACATTTTGATCATGTCATCTGATTCAGATTGAATTGAAAGCAACTCATCTTCCCCAGAACCAACAAATTGACACACTTCAGCCGAAAGCGTGTCTAGTAGAGTTTCTGTCATGTTCTACTTGATTAATAGTACTAGGGATAGTAAATTGATCAGTCCTACAGGTGATGTGTGCAGGATTATAGATTACGCACTGTGGAGACCACTCTACAGATCACTATAAACACCAAGTTACCATGGAAGGTAAGATTACTATGAAGACTGGGGTTTCATAAAATGGTAGGTCTGGTGTGTAGGAAAATTTAACTATTAGTGGAAGGTTGCAAAGAGTTTTGCTGTGTTAAGTCAAAATTATGTTATGCAATTAATATTTGATACAGTGAAGTGTGGGCAATGTGTTCGATACTTTCGTAAATCTTTTCATTACATTGCAAAGAATCTAGTAATTCCAGAAAATCTGGCAATATCGGTAACGCTAGTAAATTTCTCTGTTTTTTTGCTAGCGAAGATGATTGTAGGGAAGAATCATGAATATAGCAATTCTGCTATTTTGATTCCAGCAATTTGTGGCTAATATCTATCATTTTTATCAATTCTAGTGATTCTTGTATTTCGAAGTTAGACGTTATTGCATCTGTAACGCGACTTTAGAAGTGTTGGTCCTTTTGGGAACATGGATCCTTTTAAAATTCACATCTTGCTATTTTTGCTTACGTTGAAGTGATCACTTTTCTCAAAGAAAACATTCCAATGACCTGAATTGCCGAGAAAGCCTCAAATTAGATAGAATTATCCATGATGAAAATACTCAACTCTATAATATATGACCAAAAAACTCGATATGAAGGTGCCACTCATATGAACTCAATATTTTCACACTCATACATCTCAGGTGATGTATTGATACTCATATGTCCAAAAAATCCGCCTTCACTAGAAGCTCCAACGCCAAGTGCGTTGGGATATTAAACTCGGGGATGTTTCCCAGTTCTGCCTGGTCCTTATACTTGTGATGATAGTAGAGGTACTCCACAATGCATTCTAAGATATCTCCATCCATTTCCAAGTTTATCTTTCCGGTTTTTCCCTCTTCAAACCCTTGGGTGTTTCTCAACACCGAAGAAATCAGTGCAACGTCCTTTAGCACCACAAACTTGTAGTTATCACTAGATACTAGTGTAATGAATTCACTCATTGTAGGTATTCATCAGTTCGATGTACCGAGAACGCGGACTTCGTAGTACATTATACGGTGGGACAAGTCATGTGACTCGTCCCGGTAATGCGCTTATATCAAACTAATCTACCACTATCAGCGACTACAATGGTTTCCAATCCCAGCCTACGGTGGCAGAAACTTCTGGATGTTTACTACAACCACACGATAGCATATGAAAAATTGGATTGGAATATCGAAAACTTGCATCAAAACCATAAGATTAAACTATCACTGAGTGGAACCCTCGTGGCATTGTCCTCCAAATTCGTACCCTATCCAAACGTTATTGACATATATTCCATCAATGGCACCAAAATTTGGACTGTTGTGTACAATAGTCGTCCCGAAGATCATATCGTCGACTTCGTGTTCAACAATGAGGATTTGTGCTTGATCTTGAGCAGTCAGAGATTGCGATATTATCACGATTTCAAGGGCAGTTTCGAGGAATACGAATTCACGACAAATATCATCCAATTGGATAATGCTAGCGAATCCGGCCACAGGAAAGACGTCACTCCTGAAGAATCGGTGATAACCGACTTGGAAACGCTCCAGACTGAAGAAGTGTTCAGGATCTTAGACACCACCATTTGGCATCATTTCTTATTTTTGAGATTGAGCTCCAAAATATTAATCATTGATTTAAAACTTTTCACTACCTCCAGTATAGCCATCAACGACTATGCCTCCTCGAAAATTCATTCCATGGCCATAAACAGTGTTGAAGATGACGAGGATTTGTTTTCCATTTTAATAAGTTACGACAAGACCATAATCTCCGTTGAAATAGAAATGAAAATCTTGTCTTACAAGTTTCATGACAACCACTTAACGGATGGTCCCTTTCAATCTATATTGTCATCTCCAAATGGGAAATTGATATGTTTGGTGAACAATAAGGTTTATGTGATTAACGGAAAATTCACCAATATTTTACTAGAGTACGATTTGTCAAATGAATTAACAGCTCCTTATCAAATTGCCTGGTGCAGTAATGATGCGATCTCTGTATCATTAAGAGATGAAATTAAGTTAATTGGACCCAATCAAAGTGCCATTTCATTTTATTACGATATTCAATATGAAGACGAAGATTTTGATATAGATCTCTTATTGAATGATAATTCAGAATCTAACGATGACTTGTCTTATACGGTTCCCATTTTGTTGACACAGTTAGATGGGTTGAAAGTGCTCACTCAGAAAACCGTTGAATTTATTAACAAGGTGCCTGCTTGCTTGTTGGATCTATATCAAATAGGAAGTTCGTCACCACCCAGCATTTTGTTGGATTGTATTGACAAGCTTAATGATCATGCTTCAAAGGCAGATGCCAGTATCTCATTATTGAAATCAGATAACTCCTTGAGTCAAGCCATCGATGGTTGCTTGCAGGCAGCACTTCAAGAGTCAGATCATAATTGGCAGAAAAAAATTGTCAAGGCTGTATCCTTTGGAAAGGTATATTATGTAGATGAAGGAGCAAACTATTATGATTCTACGAAGTATTTGAACACAATGAATACGATACGAGTGTTGAATCAATTAAGGTCTTTGGATTATGCATTGTTTTTAACCTATGATGAGATTATCAGCTTGGGATGGGAAGAAGTGATTAAGATGTTACTTCATCGGGATCTTCATTTACTGACATTGAGGATCTTAGATTTATTGAATATGAATGAATTTAAAAATCTAGTTTATATTCATTGGTGTTGTCACAAAATCAAGAAAGAAATGAACAAATCTGACGATGAATTGTTTGAAATCATCTCTAATAAATTATATTCTTTTACTGAAACCAATGGTAATACAGATTCAAAAAAGAAAAACTATATTACCGTCGAGGAAATTTCAAGGGTTGCTCATGAAGAAGGAAGAATCAGTCTTTGCAAAAACGTTATAGATTTAGAACCTTCAGTCGGAAAAAAGATAATTCAGTTCTTCAAATACAATGATATAGAATTGGGATTGATTAAAGCTTTTAAAACTGGTGACTATGATTTGATAAAGTTGATTTTGCTTCATTTACAAAGCGAATTGTCGTTATCTCAATTCTTCAAAATACTCAACCAGAATGAACTTCAATCGAACATGCCTCAAGATAATGACTCAGATTACTTGGAAGTAAATGGTGAGTTGGTTGGACACTTTTGGTTAGAAAGTATTGGAAAATTCACTCCTAAATCTTTGGAAACATACTATATCCAACAAGATAAAATCCAGGATTTGGGGATCACTAGATTGGTGACTTTCTTGAAAAAGACCAACAACAAAGTTAATGACACATATTATGCAGATTACAAGTCTAGGTTGTTAAAATCTATCACTAGAGTGGGAAGTAAGAGGCTTAACTCCCTTTATCAAAGAGAGCTTGATGTGTTGGAGTTACAGAAAAAGCTAGGTGAAACATACATGGAAGACTTCTACAAGGAGAGGTCTATATATAACATTTTAATCAAGCTCATTAACATGAATCAAATTAAAGCTTGCAGCAACATTATTAAGGATTTCAAAGTGTCACCTGAGAAGTTCTATCATCTAGTATTGAAAATATTTTGTGAATCGAAGGAGTTTGACAAACTATATCAATTCGCCATTGGTTCAAGAACTTCGTCACATGCATCTCCCAAATCACCTATTGGATTCAAACCATTTGTGGATGCTGGATTCGAATACAAAGTTCCGAAAGCTCATATCTCCGAGTACATAAAAAATTGCACAGACTTGAGATATTCAGAAAGAATTGAACTTTTCATCAAGAACAAAGATTTGGATTCTGCGGCCAGGGAAGCGTTCAATAACAAGGACGTGGATATGCTTAAAAAATTGTTGGCAAGCTTGGGAGGCGAAGATGAGCGCTTGATTGTCAAGATTAAAGGTTTGATTTCCAAATTATGATGTTGATCTCACTACGTTCATCATGTGCAAATGGGTTCGGATCCCTCTTACATTTAATAATTAAGATTCCTCCCACATTAAACGGTTCAATTCTTATTAGAAAAATACACGCTATTTTATTATGGTGAACTTTCTGTCTTTCACGTAGCCGCAACTGTAACCTTCTTCCCCTGTTAAAAAGTTTGGCATTTTTTCAGGATTCAATACCATTTGATCTTCGTTAGTCGTTTTCACGGATAGTTCATGTAGACCAGCAAACACATCCAGACCCGTGAATGTCACTCTAATATTCAGACCAGCATCGTCATTTCCAATTCTATCTCTGATAGTGATTTCGGTCTCTTGAACAGGAGCGAGTGAAGCGAATTCGCTTGGATCAGCTTCATCTTCAAGCTCAAAACCGTCATCTGAATCTTCATTTTGGATTATTGTTTTATTTTTGGTGGATTTTCTTTTCTGATTATCATCAAAGAGGCGAAGCGACTTTACTTGGCCATTCTTGCTCCCTTTGAAACGCAAGTTTGCAATTTTTTTCAAACGTTGCATTGCAGCATCTTCACCGGAGTCTTCTTGATCGGTTTCTGTTCTAATTAGCGACGTATGCTTCTCGGGGGCATCGAATGGCAACAGGTCAACTGTTGCGTCAGCATAGGGAATCCAAGCCCCAAGACTATTTCCAAATCTGGAGTTACCATGGAATATATGCATAGAGTCCAAAGATCTTAGTGGTTTTTGGGTGGGGTTTGTTTCAAGATGAAGCAAGTTAGTGGGATTTTGAGGAAGGCATCTTTCCACCACTTGCAAAACTATGTTGGACACCATATCGTTACCTGGCGTGTGAATTAAGTGAGGCGAATTCAATGAAAAAGCGAGGAAATATGGTTTATGTGAGGTGATATGAGGTCTATCAACGGATACGGTAGATCCTATGGGTTGAAGATCGAACACTTGCACTCGGATCATTATCAACGGATACCTGGGATGCCGACACACGTAAATATACGTCAAGTATAGTGTGCTGAGCTCACATGCTAATTTCTCGAGGAATGTTTGGGGAGATAACGAGATGGGTACTTCTTGGTCGTGGGAGTCTCTGACTGTAGATTTGATCCAGTAGTATGCATTGGGTCTATCGATGATCACTTGGCAGTCGACCTGAGCCAATTGGAGCAAATTCAACCCCTTATTCCAATGCTCATATAAGATCTTCTCGATGACCTTTCTTTTGGAGACCTTGGGGTTCTGCTTAAACGACCTGGCCTCACGGCTAACCTGTGCGCTGTACATCTTCTGGCTGATCCTGGAATTTTCCTGGTCAACATGTGGCTGGGTATTGACGAGTTTGGGCCAGAGATACATCAATTCGATCAACGTTCGTTTGGGTAACCGTGAAATCACATTCCGCAACACATTTGCTGCAAGAACGGGGATATACTGGTTGGGGAGGACATTCTTCACGGTCTTCGCGCTCTTACCACTCTTGGAGTTGTTCCTCTTGTTGATCCTGACATTCGTACTATTTATCTGTGATACCATGGTTATTCTTTGTTTCAAATGTTCATATGTTCATATCATGAGCTGAATAGTGGAGATAAGTAAAGAAATGTAGTAAACAATTACATAATAGGTTTGTTATGAGGTGCGTAGTGCGAGTTCCAGTACAACTGTTGGTATAGTGTAGCTCAGTATGGTAAGATCCGGGTAACCCCTCATCTCACGAGATGATCTCCATACAATTTTCAGGCATCACTTGCAACTAACATTTCATCACCCCCATCTCAGCCAGTGTCTTACAATGTCAGAGGAACAGGCACAAGCCAAGATCGTCACCCCCTCCACCGGGGATGACGACGGAATGGACAGAAAGACATTGTTCGTGCGTTCAATCCCGTTCGAAGCCACCAGTGAGCAGCTCTCCGAGTTCTTCTCGCAGTTCGTGCCAGTTAAGCACGCCGTGGTTGTGAATGACGAGAACCAAAAATCTAGAGGTTTCGGGTTCGTTTCCTTCACCATGGACGACGATACCGTGACGGCGTTGTCAGAGGCCAGAAAAACCAAGTTCCAGGGGAGATTGTTGAGAGTTGATATTGCAAAGAGAAGAGACAGAAAAGAGAAGACCAGCGACAGAGGAAGAGAAAGAGAAATTAGACCTGCTGTGGCCCCAGTGGAAAAGAGAAAGGCCAGATTGATCGTTCGTAACCTTCCATGGTCATGCAAGAAGCCCGAAGAATTGAAGAAAATCTTTTCGAAATACGGTGCAGTGGCCGATGCTTATATCCCCAAGAAAAAGGGCGGACAAATGTGTGGGTTCGCTTTTATTGTCATGAAAAAGAAGGCTGCCGCTGAAAAGGCGCTTAAGGAATGCGCTGGTCTCAAAATTGACGGCAGAGAAGTCGCAGTTGACTTGGCATTGGAAAAGTCTAAATGGGAAGAAGTGAAGGACGAAGAAGAAGAAGAAGAGGAGGAGGACGAAGAAGAAGAAGAAGAAATTGAAGAAAAAGACGAAGATGAAGAACAAGAGGAGAATGCAAATGAAGATGAAGATGACCAAGAAACTCAGGAAGACGCTGAAGATGCTGAAGAATTCCACAATTTGAACGAGATCAATTCTGACGATGAACCAGACTCGGACGTCGAGCTCAAGGTCGAAGAAGATGAGGAAGAAGAGGTCGAGGAACGCAAACCAAAAAACAGACAAGAGAGATTCTCCATTTTTGTTCGTAATATCCCATATGATGCTGATGAAGACTCCTTAAAAGAGCATTTCAGTCAATTTGGTGAAGTCAAATATGCATTACCAGTTATAGATAGAGAGACAGGTTTGGCCAAAGGTTCCGCTTTCGTTGCATTCAGAAAGGAAGAAGCCTTCACAGACTGCGTTGATAATGCTCCTTCTGCGGCCTCAACCTCCTTACTCATCGCAGATGATGTGTCCCCAGCTTACGTTTATCAGGGTCGTATCTTATCTATTTCTCCTGCTGTTGATAGACAATCTGCTAGCAGATTGGCAGAGAAGAACTCTGAGAAGAGAAAAGAAGTCCTTGGAAAAGCCCCAGGAGAGAAGGACAAGCGTAACTTATTCATGTTGAATGAAGGTAGAATTACATCAAATTCGAAGTTGGCTCAATTTATTTCTAAGACTGATCTTGAATTGAGAGAAAAATCCTACAAATTGAGAGTGCAACAATTAAACAAGAACCCCACTTTGCATTTATCATTAACCAGATTGGCCATTAGAAACCTTCCTAGGGCTATGAATGAAAAGGCTTTGAGAGCTTTGGGTCGTAAGGCTGTTGTTCAATTTGCTACAGAAGTCAAGGACGGAAAGAGACAACCATTGTCGAAAGAAGAAACCATGCGTTCTGACAAGCACAAGATGTTCTTGAACGAATTCGAATCTAAGGAGGATGAAAAGAAGAAAAAAGATAAGAAGAAAGGTTTGGTTAAGCAATCCAAGATTATCATGGAAGTCAAGGGTACTGGAGAAGTCGGTCGTAGTAGAGGTTATGGTTTCATTGAATTTAGAGATCATAGATCAGCCTTGATGGCTTTGAGATGGTTAAATGCACATGAGGTCACTATTCCAGAAATTTTGGAAGGTCTCGATGAAGACGAAAAGAAGGTTGCTTCGTTCGACGGTTTGGCCAAGAGAAACTTGATTGTTGAATTTGCCATTGAGAACGCTCAAGTTGTCAAGAGAAGAAGAGAAAAGGTTTTACTTGCACGTAAGAATACTGAAGAACCTAAGGACTCAAAGAAGAGAAAGAGAAATGACAATAGAGCCGACGAAAAGGAAGATGACCAAAATAAGAAGAATAAGAAGAGAAAGGGACCTTCAAGAAAAGGTAACATGAATAAGGGTAACAACAACAAGGGCAACACTAATAAGGGTTCCGATTCAGATAAGAAACCAGAGAAAAAGTCCGAGATCTCAAATGATGTCAAGAAAATCATTGGAGCAAAACGTAGACAAAGAAAGGGAAAGAAGTAAACCATCACCCTGTGTAAAATAGTTTTAGCATGATTACATTAATGAAAGATTTTCATATAAATGAATTACTATACAATGTAGGTTATAAATGATAGAATATAAAGAGTGAACATGAAGAATTCGTCATTATTCATAAATATTGTCGATTAAAAACGGAACTTGACATTGGCACGGACGAGCTGTCGATGATTAAACAGAGCTTGGTCTAACGGGATGAATATGGATGAATGCTGATCAATGGATACAGTGGTCTATGATGCATGAATGAGAAGATTATAAGAAATAGTCACTTCTTTGCTGTTTGTTGGCATTGTTTTTCACAGCAAGATCTCCATCTTGAACTGCGCTAAAGATCTTGAAATTAGGTTCCAAGTCCTCACCCACTTGCATGACACTGGCAACATTACCACATCTGTAACAGTAGTTTGGAGCAGACCACACCGTCACCACGTCTTTCTCCTTAAAATGATACCGGAACCCCTCCATAACCAATTGATGCGCTCTGGCAATCAACCCAAGGTTATTAATATGGTTGAACTCTCTACTGACTTTGGATCCAAACAACCATCCAGCACCACGAGGCGACACGGCCCAGGTGTCCACATTATCGGGATCCGACCACACCAAATCACAAAACCCTCCTTCATGGGGAACTTCTTGAGCTCTACTCAAGACTCTGATTTGATCCAACATCCGGATTTCTGGAGACAACCCTCCGTGTACACACAAGATCTTACCGTCTATGATAGCGGCCAATGTCAAGAAGTCGAACACCTGACAGCAGTACTTCCACACTGTGGTGGAGCCGTACTTCGTCAAGCACTCCTCGTAAAACCCATAGACCTGGGTGATTTGTCTAGACTCGTGATTGCCTCTGACTAATGTGATTCTGTGCGGGTACTTGACCTTCAATACCATGAGCAATGTGAAGGTTTCCAAGGAGAAGTAGCCTCTGTCGACATAGTCTCCCAAGAAGATGTAGTTGGTGTTGTTGTCGTCGGATGGCAAGCCGCCCGAGATCCGGAATAACTCCAATAAGTCGTGGAATTGGCCGTGGATGTCACCACACACTGTGACTGGAGACTGAACCGGTTGGATGTTGGATTCTTCCATCAACAACTCCTTGATCAACTCACACAACTGCTTCATGTCTGATTCTGTCAAAGCGATACATTTTTTGATCTGTTCCAACCACTGGTCGGGGCCTCGTTCACCCATGGTGATGCTATTGTATGATATGGGATGTATTTGTAATGCCGACGTGGGATCTAGTGATTCGAGATAACAATACCGCAGGCTTCCACGTGATATGCCGCTGGGGTTTCTGGCTACCTGCTAGATGAATGGGGCTTATGCCGTAAGGAAGTAGTCTGAGTCAGCAATGAACCCCGGTGTTGATTCCTGACGCCTAACTGTGATTTCCAGTCTAGAATTTTTCTTTTTGTCGAGATCACGTGCGCGCTGGACTGCCTGCTCACGACCGCATCAAACAAATTTTACCACTAGATTCAACGCTACTGAAACAGAACTCCCTCCCCAGTCCCATACCGACCACTGTAACATGCTTTCCAGAAGAGTGATGGCTGGCGGCTACCGCCAGTTGAGCACCAGTGTCGTAAGGCTCAACAGTCTTCCCTCCACGCCCGAAATGAAGAGCCAACGTTCGTGGAAGAGCAACGGCAGTGAAGTGCAAGGACAGTCCGGCACTCAAGGCGCCGGCGCCGGCGCCAATAGCGACATAACCAAGGACGTGGTGGGCATTGCCCGGTCCATACAAGAGTCCAACCAGCCTCCATTGGACATTGCCGCCAACTTCACTAGAAGATTCACCTTCGGTGAATCGTACGACCCTTTCGACTTCTCCAACACCAAATTGAACATGGAGAGAAAGAACTTCCACAAGAACAAGAACGCCGTGTCGGATCCGTTTGAGAGGACCGGTATCGATCCTCGCTCGTTGTATTGCATGCCCGAACTCTTGTCCCGTTTCATCACCAGCACAGGCCAAATCCTCCCACGGAATGTCACCGGCTGCAACGCCAAGAACCAGAAGCGTTTGTCGGACGCCATCAAGACCGCCCGTGCATGTGGACTATTGTCCAGCACCCATAAGCATGCTCGTTACCTTCCATCGAGAAACTTGTAAATAGCCCCACTCACCTGCCACCAAATATATCCGGCCAATCTGCACCCAGGTTATCGTTCTCATGTCCAGCCAGCTGGAGGTCCTTGTAATATACGTGAGCTAAGTCCATTTATTTTTCTACTGTGAAAATCCTGGGAACATCCATGGATCACAAATACGTAAACTACTTAGTGTGCTCCAGAGCGCACCAACTCAATCAGCCCTTTTGACACTTCCACCAACAACACCAGTCAGAATGTTTAGCTGTGTCACTCACTGAACCTGGCTCTGTCCATAAGTGTATCTAGGTATCCATTTCCAACTTCATCAACTTCAACAATTGACCTGAACTCGTTGAATATAATTCATAGGTGCTATGGCTTCCCAGCACGGCGTGTCGCACTTGCTCGGGCAATGTCGCGCGACACCGGTGGGTCCACCAGTCCCCAGCTTCCGCAGTGGCAAGGAAAACATCATAGTTCATCCTCTTTTACCAATCAATCATGTTGACCCAAATTACCAGAACCTTGCCAAGAACCTCTATCAGAAGCTTCTCTGTTGCCAGAATCGCCAGAAGCGAGGGTGCTCCAGATGCCTTGAACGAGAGAGAAAAGGCCCAAGAGAACATCTACATCAGAAAGCACGAGGCTGAACAATTGAAGCAATTGAGAGAAAAGTTGCAACAACAAAAGGAGGCCATTGAGAAGTTGGAGAATGAGATCAAGGAGATCAAGAAGTAAGCCAATTGGGCGCCGTATGTCCAATGATGATGTTGAGCCTCATCTCTTGACTACACCAATCGCTGTCATTGACGCTGTAATGATGGCCCAATTGCCCCATGCAGTTGGAAAAATAGTCGACTTTGAAAGGCACGTGTCATAGCACATCATTTATTCAATGTATGTTTACCTTTTAAGCCATGTACGTGTTATTGGGCATGTTTGTTGTAGGGACCGGGAAAGTCAGTGGAGTTTGGACGCAATTTGTATGGAGCCAATGAGAGGAGAGAAACGCACCTGACACAATCACACGGAAAACGAAGGTGAGTGGAGAGATCGATCGCGAGATAATTGATAATGTGGAGAATAAGTGATTTTATATTAAATTCTGAGGTGAAACATTGTCTCTCATCATCTAATGGTACTGTAAATGGTCTTGAGACGACTCCTTGTAGTGATCATTGAGTAGGCCGAAGCTTTATTGTGGGTCTGTAGTGATTTTTAGTCCAACTTGATCCCATAGTGCGCCACCGAGTTCAATAAAAATAGGGAACATGGTATAATTATATGTTTTTAACGGGGAAATCAATCGTGAAGCCATAAGAAATTAGATCTTAATTGAGGGAGATTAGATCAAACTAACAAAGATTACACGGTTCACCAAATGAGGTTATTATTTCAATGGAACAGTGCTCTCTAATTAATTCACGCACGAGAGGTATAATACTTGGAATACAGATCCTTTTGAAACTAGGTGCTTTAGCTTCCTTGTCAAGCTTCTTAGCACCTTTTCAATTGCACCTTCGTACTATTGACCCTTTTCTCAATTTGTTCATCTTTTCTCGCTCATTTTATTATCATCCGCTTGTGCTTTCATTTTTACTTTCTTCTTTGATTTTAATTGTACTCTCTCCACGTTTCTCTCATAATTCCTTACATATTCGTTCGTACGTATCTTGGCACCTTCCACACCCTCTTTTTCACACTATCTTGACACCATTCGTGCTCACGAGAAAATGTGCATTCTGGTTCTACTCCAAATTATATTTTGAGTTCTCTTCTGAATTGTCTCTGATTTTCAATTCGGTTCCTCATTAAGGTTTCACGTCGGTTCCTCATTAAGGTTTCACGTCGGTTCCCATGGTGAGTTCACCGAGGACGGTTTAGCCTGCTTTAATTATTGGTTCTGTGCTACACAACTGCGAACCCCAAAGATTGAGACTACTCTATCAACTATTTAGACTATTTCCCATATGAGATACGCCCGTATTCTTCGAAAATCACAAAATTTATCTCCTTAAATTGCAAAGCAGGTCCCACGCCTTCAAGCAGCATTTTGAGACATTTCCCCAATTAACAACTTTCCTCTGATATCAACTGTACACTATAAATCCTTTTTGTGCGTGATATTTAGCGACGTTCTGAAACCGTTACCCCGAGACAATAAGAAAGGCTACAGCCAACAAATGGTGCGGAGTTCCAACTTACCCAAAATACCCAAAAACCCAAAAAAACAACGCACCTAATCGTAGTCTAGATGGTTCCGACGGTGGTGGTGATGGGCAGTATCAATAAACGAGCACAATAGCACTGATAGGAGTGCAGCATGAAACGTAAATCCGTGGCACTCTACAACTCGCTCTTATCTCGGCGAATTTCAGCTCGCCGTATTTCACCCTTCGCTACTTGACACCTCCGTAATTCACAGCTCCGTAAAATGCACCGTACCGTTTTGACACCAGAATCACACCTGTTCCTCACGCAAAATCCCACTACCACCACTTCTAAATTTAAACATGTCTCTGTTTTTATTTACCTCGACTCTGTTTCTTCACCTCTGTCTCACCTCTACTTCCTGACCTCCATCTCCAGTCCGTTACACTCCTAGGTCTCCAAACCTCCTCCCCACCCCTTATTCCCATATCGCCGTCCCGGTATCACACCATAAGGCTCGTACCACCAAAATATCCTTCCTTCTACTGTTGGCTATTGTATGTAACTGCACCTAACTGCACTGATCGTTGGCATAGGTTCCGCGAATCCCCGGTGCTCATAATTCGCATCTTCCTCAATAACTTTTCCAAAAAGCGTAATGATTCGACTTCCAAATCAAGTACCTATTAAGGAGTAACCTGAGTATCACTCTCTTCTTGAGGACAATAACATTCTTCTCCCTCCTCCAGCGCCCCCAGAACTCCGACCCCTCCTTCAAATACCTGTCAACAACCCCAAGCAAGCTTACACATCTTGCATATCACCTCGTGGAGCTTCCAGCAACCCTCACTGCTCGGTTGCCCTTATATAACAGCAGCGTTTTGATCTCATTGCGAGGCTGCAACAAAAATGGGTTTCTCGATATTACCTGGCCGTCGCCTGGAGTCCCAGCCCAAGGTGTCCAGAGCATCGTCCGGTGCCATCGCTACCCTCAGCACTCCTCCAGAATCGCCCATCTTCGGGTCTGCTCCCCAGAGGCCTCCCCCCAAAGCGCTAGCCTCATGTCCTCTGTTGCCGTACCCGGTGAACGATGATGTGTTATTTGACCTCACCACGGTCTCCTCGACCTCTTCGTTGGTCACGGCGCCTGAATCTTCTCCACAAGCACCCCGTGTCGTTCGTATAGTCTCAGAGCATGTGTTCAAGAACCCACCAGCAGCGGCTCTCACACCTCCAGCATCTTCGAATTTTTCAGAACCCCCAACTCCACCAACTTCCGTCCAGACCAGGTTCCCCCATCTAGTGCCCGACAACACTGTACAGCCGCAGGAAACTCACCAAACTCTGTATTCTGAAGAGGTCCCGCCCAAGGAAATAGAAACAGACCCCCGGGTCATCAGACAGAAATATCGCAAACAAGCCATAGAAAAGAAACGTCAACGGAAGGTCGTCAAAAGCGCTTCCCTGACCAAGATTCTGAACCAGCAGCATTTGAGAGATTGTGGAGTTGAATACCTGTACGATTTGGGAGATTTCAACTCCAACTACTTAAAAAGTCGTGATGCTGGCGTATTGGCCGGTGATACGACTCCTAGAACCGCCAAAGGGGTATCCAAGCAAAGCAGAAGCGAAAGCGGCAAAAAGGGAAATAAAAGACTGGCGTCCGAGCCCAATGTTAGAACAACAGCTACGGCAAAGAGTCCGGAGAGAACTGTTTCTCCCACCTCTTCCTTGAGCGCTACCACATCTCGCCAACAAAATAGCGAAAATCGAAGAAATAAGAAGGCAAGAAAACCCAGAGACTCTACACAAAATCCCACAACTGAAAGAGCTGGCTCTTCTTCGAATTCAAACTCAAATTCAAGTTCGCATGCTACTCCAAATCCACATTCACATTCACATTCATCCCCAAATCTTAATTCCACAACCAGCGACTCAAACAGGCGAAGAAAACCTAGAGTTAGGTCTTCTAGTTCAGAGGAAATCTCCAGAAGTAATCGGGAACCAACCCGTCGCAGAAGAAACTCGCTAGATACAATCCCTTCGATCCCTCCACCCATGGATGAATATAATGAGGAATCGCCTCCATATAAGGAGAGACTCCATCGTTCAGTGGATCTCATCTCTTTCGATCCCCGGTACAGTATACCTGTGCTTCGAGTGAATCGTTCGCTAATCAAAAATGAACGCTTCTTGAAGTCCTCAATCACCAAGATGACCAACCACAATATACTTCCTTCGGAAATCGATCTTTGGGGACTCAACCACATAGATGACACCAAGTTTTATGAAATATTGCCTTCCTTACTCTCTGATACACATATACACAACGAACACATTCCTCAGGGCTTATCAGAGGAGGAACAACTCAACATTGCATTACAAATTTCAGCACTCGAAGCCGATATTCAGCCTGAAGACCATGGGTTCCGTTATAACGGACCCCGAGCTCGCATCTCGCCTCCGGTAACAGAAGAACCCCAAACAATCGCTCCCGAACCCGAACTGATTTCTTCAAGGCTACAGGAACAGTTAGTGGTGCAACCGGTCGTGGAACAGGCCCCAGTTCCCATTGAGGCCCCACTGACGAACGAGGGCTCCACTTCTCCAGCCTCATCACGTCTGCATTCTCCAAGAGCATATGGTGCGGAAAACTTCCGCAGTCTCCATCACAGTCTAGTATTCAATGGGTTTCGTTACCGGTCCATGAACCACAGTGATGCTGCTTCCCATTACTCCCTGAACTCCCTCAATCAAGTTGATCCTGTATAGTCCTTCGGGAATTTCCATCAGTATAGTCCGACATTGTCCTGTATAGCAAGAACGCAGCACTGAGATGCACGTGACGTAGAAAGAAGGTTTCTGAATTTTCTAAGCATATCACTTAAACAACCTATCACACTATTTATCTCTGTGCCCCCAATGTCAGCTCCAGAGGGATTCCAGAAGGTCAGTGAAGACACCCACGTGTCCAGCGCTCTTATCAACTCCAATCCATATGGTCCAAATCCCGCAGACTTCCTTTCCAACGTCTCCAACTTCCAGCTTATCGAGTCTACCTTGAGAGAAGGTGAGCAGTTTGCCAATGCCTTCTTCTCCACAGAGACCAAAATCGAGATCGCCAAAGCTTTGGACGACTTCGGTGTGGATTACATCGAGTTGACCTCTCCCGTGGCCTCAGAACAGTCCCGTAAGGACTGTGAAGCCATCTGCAAATTGGGGTTGAAGGCCAAGATCTTGACCCATATCAGATGTCACATGGACGATGCCCGTGTTGCTGTTGAAACCGGAGTTGATGGAGTAGACGTTGTTATTGGAACTTCGCAATTTCTCCGTGAATACTCCCATGGTAAGGACATGAACTATATTGCTCAAAGTGCTATTGAAGTCATCGAGTTTGTCAAGTCCAAGGGGATTGAGATCCGTTTTTCTTCAGAAGACTCCTTCAGATCCGACTTGGTGGATTTGTTGAACATCTACAGAACTGTTGACAAGATCGGTGTTAACAGAGTGGGTATTGCTGATACCGTGGGTTGTGCAAACCCAAGACAGGTGTATGAGTTGGTCAGAACCTTGAAGTCTGTGGTCAAGTGTGACATCGAGTGTCACTTCCACAACGATACTGGTTGTGCCATTGCGAACGCCTACACGGCCTTGGAAGGAGGTGCTAGATTAATCGATGTGTCTGTATTGGGTATTGGAGAAAGAAACGGAATCACTCCTTTGGGAGGGTTGATGGCTCGTATGATCGCCGCAGACCGTGACTACGTGTTGTCCAAGTACAAGGTTCACAAGATTAGAGACTTGGAGAATTTGGTTGCGGAAGCTGTGCAGGTCAACATTCCTTTCAACAATCCTATCACTGGTTTCTGTGCTTTCACACACAAGGCTGGTATCCACGCCAAGGCTATTTTGGCTAACCCATCCACTTATGAAATCTTGAGTCCTGCTGATTTCGGTTTGACCCGTTATATTCATTTCGCTAACAGGTTGACGGGATGGAATGCAATCAAGTCCCGTGTGGATCAGTTGAACTTGCACTTGACCGATGATCAGTGTAAGGAAGTCACAAACAAGATCAAGAAGTTGGGAGATGTCAGACAATTGAATATCGATGATGTTGATTCCATTATCAAGGACTTCCACGCTGATTTGGGCACCCCAGTGGTTCGTCCTGCCACCCATGGTGGATTACCGGTGGTTCCTCATGTCATTGAGGGATTGGACGAGAGCGAAACTAAGAAGCAAAAGATTTAAATAGGAACGCAAATAAGTCGATAAAGAAATGATTTGAAACTAGACACTATCAGTAGTATGAATGACTCAGCGAACATAATAATTATACAGATTTTTCATACTAGAAAAAGTAACGTTTTCTGAAGCATGGAAATTAGATTTCACAGCAAGTGTGGGACATCAATATGAAAATGTTTATACCGATTTCTTTTTTCATCATCAGATATATGGCAATATGGTAAAATCTCACTATAATCCCATCGACTTTATCACTTTTGGAATATAATAAAATGTACTATGCAATTTTCAATCATCAAGATAAAGTCCGCATTATCGTGATATAATAAAGTCTCCATCCAACAGTATGTATTGCGTGACCAATGTTTACTGCTACGCAATAAGATTTCAAATCAATATTTTATTGCTTCTTATTCATGGTGATCTTGATCACACATTATGAATTATTCGTTTGTTAATAAATACTGAAGTTTTAAATAAAGGTCAAATTAGTATTTGCCAATTTTTGTGCTGATATGCCACTCAGGTAGTGGCAGCTGGAGGCAAGGCACCACTAAGTACTTTGATTTTCTTTGGACAGTGCCAAAATATTAACCGCTTAACATTCTTTATGATGCCTGAGAATAGAATCATTTCTGGCCGGGGTTAATTTTCTTTGATATCAAATTCTTGACTATTACTGAGGAATGAAAATGTGCCATACAAAACGTATGTGAAATGGCTCCAACTTCATAAGGGTGACAATTCATGCTAAGAAATACAACTCTGAAACAAGTCTTGACAAGTGTAATCGGTCACAATTATTCGTATCCCACGTGGATGCGGTAACGAGACTCATAGAAGTCCTGGAGACTTTATCAACAAAGTGATAGGATCTCAGCGGAGTAACTACTCTAATCAAAGTAGCAACTTCAAGCCACACTTCAAAGGGCCCTGGATCCGGGTCCGGTGCTTCCACGGAATGGTATAGCTTGTGGAAACTTCTCCACCGAGGTATACCTGTAGCCTTTGTGGGTATTTTGGATATAGTGATGAGCTATGGGACGTTCCACGATGAGGCTCTCATTAGCTCTACCAACTGAGGACGAGTATAGGGAACAACAGGTTCGTTCATCACTCGTTCTTGTGGATGTCAGCTACCATTACCATCATCGCACCCACTCCAAACCCAACACACATGGTCATACAGACCTTCCAAGCCCGAAAGTTGGAGCCGGATTTCGCGGTGATCCCATCGTTCTCTTCTCTGTAGTAGATGACACCAGCGGCGGTAAGGTTAAGCACAGCGATGATGGAAAACACAAGCTGTAGGAAGTGGTACATTTCGGCCGGAGAATGCTAGAAGACGACGAATGGAAGAAGAATACACCCGTGGAAAGGAGAAGGTCGGGACGTATGAGAAAACTGGACGATTTGGGGGTTTATGGTGATACTTGACGAACTTTAGAAGTCCATGCCTTGGTCCATGGGTAAAAGAAACTAGGGGAATTTTCGTATATTTTTGGCACCGGTTCCTGTGGTGATGAGGAGGAAGTGTGTGGATCACGAGCACAGAGTGCTCGGTGTGCATATAGCGGGACAATCACGGCATCCGTCCTATTTGAATAAGCAGAACTAACGAGGCTTTGGGGGATTCGGGGAAGCTGGACCCAGTAACCATGAGTGGTGTAATGCTTCTAGAGTTTGAATATAAGTTGAGAAATTGAAAAGTTACCACTTCCTGGTAGTTCATCGTTGACAGCACATGCGTATTTGATTGTGGCAGCGAATAAGAAACCGGTGACCAGCGGTTTCCGGTGAGGTGCATCGTAAACCGGCGGTGAATGCAGGTTGTGCAGAGGCGAGCAAAATACATGCACCTCTTCCGCAGACTTCCAGGCACGAGGCGTAGGGAGACCGTGGATGGCCTAGGGAGAACTGGGGAAAGCCTGGGGGAAGCAGTGGGCCTAGGGAGAAAGATTGGGGACTTGTGGTGAGAGCGTGGTAAAATTAGTGAGAAATTAGTGAGAACGGTGTGAAATTATAAAGAGAATAGTGAGAGAATAGTGAGAGAAGATGGAAAGAGGATGGGGAACCTTATAGATCGTGACAATACGGAGGGAGGCATCGGGCCATGCAACGGCAACGGTGGAGGGATTAGGGTGAAGTGTAGCGTGTTTAGTGGAGTGGTTCCAGGCACCATATGTGGTACCGTGGCCTTATTCACCACGCCCTTTGGACTGGATCTGGTGATATTGCTCACTTTGTTCTTGATCTCGCTAGAAATGAGGTGCGTGCGACACCGTCAGCCACCTTGTATCCCATCGAATTTGAGGCGATTGACAGCACTGAAGGATTGGTGACTCACTGGTTCCTGATACCTGATACCGATACGCCGGCTCGATTGTTTCTGTCTCTAGCTTGTTTTGGTCTCGTTTGGTATGTGTTCTTTGGTTCCTTTGGACTGGACCGCATTGCCTGTTCTGGATATAAGCACGGAACAAACAACCTGTTGTGAGCCCTCCGCAATCATACAAAGCATTGCTCCACAATAGGTAAATAATTGCGGATTTGAAGGAGGTTTGTGTGAACAATAGCAGCATAGGTTGAATAGGTTGCGAAATCAGGCTGTACTTGGCGGATTTCTAAGATCTTGGTGTAGCACTCTTGCTGACTGATTAATATTGCATGATTTGACGTATGCGGCCTTGACACATGATCATTTGAAGTATGAACAGTTGGCTTGGTACCAATTGGTTGCGTACTACTGTTTTAGCTCGCCCTGGAAAGAGCGGTTTCAGGGAGGCCCTGATGCTGTAAATTCCTCAGTGTTGAAGTGTTCTTAATTTTGATGAAGATCAGATCTTATAATTTTGATCAAACATGTATGAGTTGTGGATTCCATTAATTCTGTGGTGGAAAAGAAGCGGGCCAAGTGCTCTGTTTCTTAGAATTTACAGCCAATAATTGTATTGATATTTATTATTTTCATAGGATATTGCTCAGTATAAATCATTTTGCTAATCATCAATCATAGTGCATTCTATAATACCCAGGAAGTTTATAAAGCTTTCTTCTAATTTATCCTCCCTATAAACTACTGAAATGAATGTCATACGTCAGATCTCAAACTACCGAATGTGGACTGTTTAATATTTATTGAAACCTAGTATATAATGCAAGATCATTAAATCATTAAATCACGCCCCGGTCGTCTTACAAATCAAAATTTTATCAATGATCCTCTTCTTCTTCTTCGTCATCACTATCCACGACACTAGAAAGCATCGTATTCTTTCTTTGGAAATCCTTGATGTGTGCATTTTGTAAGGTGTCACTAATCATGTTGAACGTGGACTTTCTTCTACTGAATGTAGAGCCTGGATATCCTGGTCTCAATCCTATGGATCCCTCCTCATTAACATATGGTCTAATGGCTGATGATTGACCGGAAGCAGTTTCCGCATCCATTCTCGAACTCTGCAAACCGTCAACACTATTGGAGTAGTATCTCAACTCGACTAATTTCTTGATTGCCTTCAACACTTTATTGCTCGTAGGGTATGGCAATGGAGTATCTTTGGATGCCCTAAACAAGATAACATTGGTGCAATGTTCATTTTCCATTCTGAAAAATACCCAGATAAACCTTCTTACTACCTCTGCAGCAGCAACACAAAAACTAGTCACCGCCAGTTGTTGTATTTGACTTGTGAAGAATGCGTAGAAAATCCATTGAAATCTCAAGATGATATCCAAAACAATAGCAATATAGTAGTATCCTGGCCATTTGAAGAACAAGTGGTCTCTCAAAAACCTATGCTTGGATCCACTTTGTAATAAGGACCAATCCATAACAATATCCCAAGCACCAGAAAAGATCGAATTAACACAGGCTATAGCAATGAACGCGGCTCTTTTGTTGTGGGACTTGTCAATTCTGTAAGCACTCAACAAAGCGTAATAGATTACACTCACACCATATTTCGACATATTGGCCAAATGGGGAAACCAGTCACCTGTGTCCAAGTAACGTCTTAACGATTGCAATAATCTGAATATACTTGGAAGCGTTCCAAAGAAGCCAACTGCTCTGGATTTTGAAGATCCACAAACTGGACTCAGAAACGTCTCATCAACTCCTCTCCAATCTCGCGAGTATAAGCAGAAGAAGAAAGGAATATTCCCCATGGTGTATGTCATAGAACACAAGATATCTCCAAGAAAGAAATCTCTGAATTCAATGGGGTAAAATCCAGACAACAAGATTCTCCACGATGCAATTTGTAACCATCTTCTACTGCTGCCATAAAATTGTTTTCCAGGCCAGAGGAATAAAATTAATATGATTCCAAGATACAACCAGGGCCAGTCCTTACCAGGGAACTTATTGGGCCAAAAATCTTGGAAACTGAACCATCCAATGAAACTTAATAAGAAAAATCCAAAGGAGGGTAAAAGAATAAACTGTTTATAGTCCAACGCTGAGGTGATGTCGAACTCGAAAATAAATTTGTAATTAATTTTGAAATAATCAAACACCATAAAGTTAATGGCAAATAATAACAACGTTAAATCAATAAGGAAAAATCCAGCCCATAATTGAAGCATAAATCTTGCTTCAGGGTGTGATCCTCCCAATGTTCTGTGTAGTGCTTTGTACAATCCTAAAACAAAGAATGGCAAACCTGCTCCTAAAAATCCACCTGAAAGAAATAATGGACCGTAAAAAGTCTGTTGTCTCATATTGTTGCTGTGGATTGCATATGCGATACTTTTCAATTTTTCCAATGATCTTTTCTTGTCCGTCGTTTCTGGATCATAAAATGCGATAAAGAGTTCTTCAAGGTATTTCGAGAGCTTTTCAAGTAAGTCACTTGTATGGAAGTAAGTGTGATTATCAACTTTATCCATATACTTCTCACTTATCGAGGTTTGCATAGATTTATCAAACTTTTTTGTGATTTTTTTGAATGCGGTTCTATTTAAATCACGATATGACTTCAAAAGTGATAATGCTCTGTAATGCTTGAGCACAGCATCTTTAAGATGCTTTCTTGCAAATAAATAAGGAACTCCATAATGCTGCTTCTTGACAGAATAATCTCTTCTGTTTGCCTGTCTGGTTTGAGCTGCAGTTTGAGCTTCAGGCTCGTATATTCTGGGCTCATATTTTGAAACTTCTGATTCCAAATCTGATGTCTCATCCACCATTTCCACACCATTCCTAATTCTATTTTCATTGTAGTTCAAGTTGTAATTCTGGTCTTCACGAGAATTCAACAGGGTCATCTCATTGGGGGTATCCTTTTGCTTCTTGAAGACTGCGGTAGCAGGTAATGAGGGTAGTTCCAAACCGTTTAGTGATGCAAATATGTTTTTGGTATTATAGGCAAGATCTTGTACTGTACCGTAGGCACCATCTTCATGTTGATGTCTTCTGCTCAAGATATGGGCTTTGTGTTCTCTCAACTGATATAGTTGATCTTGTAAGAGGAGGAACCGTTCGTGAACTTCTTGTTCTCTTTCTTTGTAGAAATCCTCGACTTTGACGAGTTCTGAGTCAAGCCACAGGATGAACTTCTGCGTATTGTCCTCATTGGAATCTTTAGCTGACCAAGTAGAGGAATGAAAGATGGATTTGGCACGGGATCTTTGCTCTTTGGGAATTGGTCTCAGTGTAGACAGATCATCAGCAACATTTCCTGACTGCGATGCTAGAAAAGTGGCAGCATTTGATGTTTTCAGGTCATCCACTGGCCCTTTCGATTCAAACTTCGAGGCTTTGAACTTCTTGATCAACTTCTTTCCATCGTCATAATTGACGTACTGTTCTTTCCACTCCGGAACAAGGCCTTCACTCAAAGAAGACCCGAACTTCATGTGAGCTGTGATACCCTCAAAACCACTTAATGATTAAGGAAGACATGGGCACGTGCACATCATGAGATAACGATACTTGAATTTCCCAAACATTGTTAGGGCACGACCTACTTAGTGTGGAGGTAAGTATCAAGTAATAGGATAAAAAAGAGATCAGATTGGAGAAGAAAAGAAGAAAGTAGGATGGATGATGAGACTCTTAGCACTTCATTAAGTCCAGGAATTCTATATTCAGAGCAAATAGGTGGTTCTCCTTATATAGGAAGAAGTGGATTTAGTTGAGTGGATTTGTAAATTCGTTAATTTTTCGCAACTAAATCCAAATGGTAAATAATTGTCAAATAGAGCTTCTGGGAATGTTAGGACCAATATCAAGAATATGACTTGAAAGGCAAGAAGTACAGATAAGTATCACTTGCATTGTTAATTTCCCTGCCAGTGATTTCGGGAGTTATACTTTTTCCCTAGCTTAATTATTAGAATGTCAGATGACCTAAAACGATGAATTAATTATTACCAGGTATGAATAATAAACAAAATGCCTTATACTCTTTTGAGTTATATACAGTATATATTACATTGTTAGTGTAAATAATGAAATGTTACTAAGATTTCATCGCTCATGATACTGACTTAAGTTTTTGCAGTCGTCGTGGGCAATTCCCCTCCATTCGTCTAGAGTTCACATACATAGCGAGATTCAAGCTGAGCTGATCTCAATAGAAAACTCATACACAACAGTTTTTTTCAAACCCAAGCTAAATTCTTTGCTTCGTCTACGCTGATTTCCAGAGCCGAAGAAACTGAACTGTGTGATTCCTACATTTGTGGGCCAATAAATTGGAAAGGGCGATTGTGAGGTTAGAAGCCTTGCCTTGAAACCTAAAATTAAGGATTAAATGTGGGGGAAGAGTAGGACAAGGGATCTCTTTTGAGTTGAAGCACCCTCTTTTCAGTGTTGTCAGGGACTTTCAAAAGCCGAACACTTCGTCTATGTTTAAGCTGAGTTTTGATTTTTGTTAACAATTAAATATATAATTGAATCATATTGTTAAACTTAATGCTTTCTCAATCAAGGGTTCAATGTCTTCGCAAATCTCACCAACACTTCTAAGCTACATGAAACTTCGACCGGAGATCTAATGAGTCTCTGATTAGTTGAGTGCTAGGAACTTACACATTAGTTTGTGTGCATATGTATCAATCGGATGCCGCGTCAACATCAATTGTCCCTGAGTATGGATTACAAGTACTAGGGATTTGTATCATTACACTTATGAATAGCATGTTTAGATTTGGATCTATAATCTAGGATAAGTAGAATCTATAATTCCTCCTCCAAGTTGTTTCCGAGGTCATCGATGTTAGTGGCAATCTTATTCACAGGAACAACAATCACCAATTTACCGTCTTCAAATTGAAGCTTGTTAGAAACGAATGATTCGAATGTGTCCTGTGGAACGAACTTGAATGCCTTGATAGCGTTTGCACTGACCGCTTCGATAAGAGCTTCCTTGTAGAGTTCATCTTTTTTGATGAAACTAGATAAAACATCAACCAACTTGTTAATGTACCAAGATGAAACAGAACCCACTTGGGAGGCGTAATCTGGATGAGAATCCTTGATTTGTTCATAAAATCCAGCATAATCAACTTCTAAGGTCCATGAAGTACCTAATTCGTTATTTATTTTGGACAATGATTCAGCATTATTGGCCTCAGCATCTTTGATATCTTTACGGACGACTAATGGAAGTTTGGACATTTGTTTGAATTTATTCTTTTCTGAGAAATGGAACTAAAATCAGGGGGAATGTACCTTAAATATCTCAGATTTCCATCATGTCAATATACCCCACTCTCCGAGATTATCACCACCACTGTGGTTTCTCGTACCTTTCGTAATGACCATTCCCCGAATTCCTAACCTTCCCGAAAATGACGAAACCACTATTGTTTCCAGGGCCCCAGAAAAATACATATCCGTGTCCTCAAACGGCTAAAAGGAACATCATTTGAAATTCCATTGGTGCATTTGATGCACTTCTTGGGTATTTTCTCGGTATCCCCCACGAAAGTTCGTATATTGAGAATCCCCCACGCCACGCACTCCCGCACTAACTTTCGTATCTGACATAGAGTGCATCAATAAAGTGAGGGTGTTTAATTCCGGGGAACTTGGCATTCTTGAAACCATCAACAGCTTCCTGCACAGACCAGCCTAGTCTTTCAACCAAATAGCAACAGATCAAGAAGCCTGTCCTATTGAAACCATAATGACAATGAATTGCCACCAATGGCTTTTCAATTGATGTGCATTCTAATATATCATCAATCAACTGTATAAATCTTCTTACCATAGAATTATCCGGTACAACTTTCGAAACTGTTGCACACTTGAAATACTTTATGTGCTCAAATCCCTTCGGGTTGTATGGAGGAACATCCGCGGATATGTCAACAATGGCCACTAAAGTACCTGCAATATCTTCATTGGCCAATGATGGACCATAGAATCGATGCTCCAAGAGTTTTGGAGAGTGAATTGAATCTTCTTCACGTAAAGTCTTCATCCCAAGCAATGGCGAAATGTCTTTTCCCTCGTTACGTGTTATGTTGGATGAAATGGGCTTAAGAGCCAGCCATTTCAATTCGTTTTTCAAACCCCATTTATCACCTGAGATCGTTGCCTTGACCTTCAAAACCCAAGCTGGTGACAAGTTAAGACGTTCAGGAAAGTTTCTCTCAACATGATTCAAAATCATGCCACTGATGAGCTCCGGTTTACATAACAAGAGGGAATGGCCGGCATTATTGACCTCAATAGATGATGCCACTTCTTTATCAAAGCTGGAATTCAAAAATGTGGTTGTATCATGTATAACCTTGATTGGTGTAATCTTATCCGCAGAACCTCCGACAAATAATACTTTTTGATAAACAGTTTTGTCCTTTGGATTATCATTCAATTTTGATACGGCAGTAAGAAATTCCGATCGTTTTGCACCCAGGAATCCGGTCACATATCTCAAGATCACCCCAGAGTTTACATCCAAATTCCAGCGGAATTGCTTGAGTTTCATGTAAATATTGTCATCGTTACTTGTAATAGAGCCAAGTTGACGCAAAACACTGGTGCTGTTCAAACCCTCCAAACGATCCCACGTGCGGAAAGCGTTGAACAATGATGGGACATAAGTGAAGAATCTTAACATGGAAACCGTCTTTGTAGTTGTAGGGGGTTCTTCATTATCGATATCATTCTGAAATCCCGGAGGGGACAACAATATCATTCCTTCCAACAGACCTGAGGGCAATTTCTTGGCCACCTTGACAGACAAATGGGTTCCCATTGAGTGACCCACTAAGACGATTTTTTTATTCTTAGGGATGTTTTGAAGGATAAACTCGGTGACGATGGAGGCGATCTTCTCTGTCTCGAAGTCAGTCCAACTCATTGCCTTGACGCTTGTAGAGATCTGAACTTTTTGCGCTGCAGTCAATTGGGACTCCAGCCTGAAGTTTTGAGAGAAGTCGATCTTGGAATTACCAAACCCTGGAAGATCCAATGCCAAAATTTCCAGGCATTGCGATAAAAGGGCCATCAATGGCTCGAATTGAGCCATTTGGCCACCCAATCCGTGGATGAACACCACCACTGGCGAATCGTCCAACGACTTCAACACTTCCAGGTGCTCGGAGCCTGCCTCCGCATGGCGCTCGTTGCGCATGAAGCTAACCAACGGATGAGGGATGTGGATGGTGTTCAATGTCACGGAATCGACCGAGATTTGAGGCTGTTGGCTCAAATCGACCTCGACCACTTTGGTGTACTTTGCGATCAACGAGCTGTCGTTGGGCTCGTTAGTCTGCACAAACGACTCGAACTCGTTTGTTTGCCACAAGAGCTGGATCCGAGAAAACTGCCATATCTTGGAAAGCAACGAGCTTGTGGCTGCCGCTTGGGTCTTCGCCTTGTCATGGACCAAAGAGTAGTGGTACTTCGCGGAGGGGCCACGAGAGGATGTGGCGCTGATGGAGAGGAGCTCGTTGTCCTCGCTGTCCGAAGCCATTTGGTCGAAGTGGGAAGAAGGATGAGGGAAACAGAAGGAATTGGAATAAGCACGAAGAAGGTGGAGGAAGAAGAAAGAGGAGGAAGAAGTGCAAAATGGGGTGCTGTTGAGGAGTTCTAGCGCCTTGTGAAGGGCTGCGCGCCCTATCAGTCATAGATAGGGTCACGTGGCCTGGCACGGGGCACGCAGGGTGCAGTGCACGTGACCCACTTTCGCTGGGACTGCACAGGCACAGGCACCGCAGCACGGTAATTTGGCTGTCATTAATGGCGGGCTATCGAAACAAAAGTCACGTGCGCAAGTATCCGTCTGTCACTCACTAAAGGCCACGACTAAGTCCAACAACTACATGTCATGTCCAAACGGTTCTCATTCCACGACAATGACGGTGATCTCTTCGATGATCTCGACCTGTCTCTAGATCGGGCCTTGAATAACGCCTCCAACAACTTGTTTGACTACACCAAACTCGGCCATGGCAACTCCATGGCCACCCGACAGAGCTCACAGGCGTCAGTCGGAGCTATTCCACTTTCAAACATGGGCCACTCGTACGAGCACGAACAACCCGAGGACGACCATAACGACAGCTCTCCATTGATTGCAAACATCGGGTATGGCAATCACAACCGGTCGTTTTCGTCGTCCTCGTCGTCGCTTGCCAGCGCCTCCAGAGTCCTACCATTCCCACTAGCAGTCAAGAGAACGCTCAAGAAATGGGCCAATTTCTTCATCCACGCCAAGCGGGAGTTCTCCCAGGGCAAGATCGCCATGCCCCTGGCGGAGGAATCCAACGAGAGGTACATCTCTCCTCGCATCACCAATTCCAAGCATAATAAAGCATACCCCTCCAACGCGGTGTCCAATGCCAAATACAACCCCATATCGTTCGTCCCCATCATCTTGTACGACCAATTCCGGTTCTTTTTCAACTTGTACTTCCTTTTGGTGGCATTATCTCAAGCGATTCCAGCCCTTCGTATTGGGTACCTCCTGTCCTACATTGTCCCATTGGCGTTTGTCTTGACAGTCACCATGATGAAAGAAGCAGGAGACGATATTGCACGTCGTAGACGTGATCGGGATCAAAATAACGAGCTATACGAGGTCCTCAACAGAACCCCTGGCAATTTGGCCCAGGATTATAAGCTCGTACCGTCCAAGAACTTGAAGGTCGGTGATTTGGTCAGACTCCATAAGGACACCAGAGTTCCAGCAGACATGATTTTATTACAAACCTCGGAAAAAGAAGGTACTGGTGAAGCATTCATAAAAACCGACCAGTTAGATGGTGAAACTGATTGGAAACTCAGAGTTGCATGTCCTGCAACTCAATCCCTCTCCACAACTGCCAATCTCATTAATAACATCTCCATCATTGCAGGCCCACCAAACAAATCAATTCATCATTTCACAGGAAAATTGGTCTTCCACCCACAATCTTCGGCTGGATCAATTTCATCATCTAATAATAACGAAACATTTGCATTAACAATTGATCAATCCCTTTGGGCTAATACGGTTTTAGCATCCGGAACTGCTGTCGGAATAGTGGCCTATACAGGTATTGAGACAAGGCAAGCAATGAACACCACAAAAACTGGTGTAAAAACTGGATTGCTCGAATTGGAAATCAACAGGTTATCTAAGATATTATGTTTTGTGGTGGCTCTATTATCTGTTGGTCTAGTCTTGGCTCATGGATTTCCTTTGAAGACTACCTGGTATATTGATATCATGAGATTTTTGATTCTTTTCTCAACTATTATCCCTGTTTCATTAAGAGTTAATTTAGACTTAGCAAAATCGGTTTATGCTTCGCAGATCCATAAAGATAATGACATTCCTGATACTATTGTTAGAACTTCGACGATCCCCGAAGACTTGGGAAGAATAGAATACTTGCTTAGTGATAAAACTGGTACTTTGACCCAAAACGATATGGAAATGAAAAAGTTGCATTTAGGAACTGTTAGTTATGCAGGTGAATCCATGGATATTGTGACCGACTATGTTACAAACTTATTATCAATCCTTGACTCAAGATCCGCTACTGCATCCAAGAAAAAGGATCTTAGTACAAGAGTTTGTGATTTGATACTCACTTTAGCCCTTTGTCATAATGTTACACCCACCTATGAAAATGAAGACGATGAATTTAATGGAATCGCCAGCTATCAAGCAGCCTCTCCTGATGAAGTCGCGATTGTGAAATTCTGTGAGCAGGTTGGTTTAAAATTATACAAGAGAGATAGACACTCAATCTCGTTATTACATGAGCTGTCTCATCAGACATTAGACTTTGAGATTTTGTATAATTTCCCATTTTCTTCCGATACGAAAAGAATGGGAATTATAGTTAAAGATATCCACCAAGAAGAAGTCATGTTTTTACAGAAAGGTGCAGATACAGTGATGTCGAACATTGTTAATGTTAATGACTGGCTAGATGAGGAAACAGGTAATATGGCAAGAGAAGGATTAAGAACCTTGGTTATCGGTAAAAAAAGGTTGACATCTGATATGTATTCAAGATTTGAGAATGAGTATAAGCAAGCATCTTTATCGATGCATGACAGAGATGAATTAATGCAAAGAGTCATTTCTAAGTATTTGGAACTGGATTTGGAGTTACTCGGTCTTACGGGAGTAGAAGATAAATTACAACACGATGTCAAGACATCTATTGAGTTATTGAGAAATGCGGGTATTAAGATTTGGATGTTGACTGGTGATAAAGTTGAAACTGCAAAATGTGTCTCCATTAGTGCAAGATTGATTTCAAGAGGACAATATGTGCATCAAATTACAAAAGCAACGCATGCAGAATTGGCGTTAAACCAATTGGATTATTTAAGAGTTAACAAAAACGCTTGTTTGTTGATCGATGGAGAATCTCTTGGTATGTACATGAAATTTTACAAAAAAGAATTTTTCGAAGTCGTTATCGACTTACCCGCAGTCATAGCATGTCGTTGTTCTCCCCAACAAAAAGCGGATGTTGCAACGATGATCAGAGAAATCACTGGTAAGAGAGTTTGTTGTATCGGAGACGGTGGTAATGATGTTAGCATGATTCAGTGTGCTGATGTTGGTGTTGGTATTGTTGGAAAAGAAGGAAAGCAAGCCTCATTAGCCGCAGACTTCAGCATAGATCAATTTTGCTACTTGGTGAAACTCTTGCTTTGGCATGGAAGAAACTCGTACAAGAGATCTGCACGTTTAGGACAATTTGTTATTCATCGTGGATTGTTAATTTCTGTTGCACAAGCTGTTTATTCCATTTCATCTAGGTTTGAACCTCTAGCATTATACCAAGGTTGGTTGATGGTAGGATACTCGACAGTGTATACCATGGCACCCGTGTTCTCCCTCACTGTTGATACTGATATTGATGAGCACTTGACTAGGTTATATCCAGAATTGTACAAGGAATTAACCTTGGGAAAATCTCTTTCTTACAAGACATTTTTTGTGTGGGTGTTAATATCATTGCATCAAGGTACAGTGATTCAGCTCTTCTCTCAGTTCTTCCAAGGTCTTCAGGAAAGCAGTTTCACTTCGATGGTGGCACTTTCCTTTTCGTGTCTCATTTATAATGAGCTCATTATGGTAGCTATTTCGGTATTCAGATGGAATAAGGTGGTAACCAGTACGGTTGTTATCACCTTGATGATCTACATTGGATCTATTCCATTTTTGGAAGAATACTTTGACTTGAATTATGTGACATCGTTCAGCTACATGTGGCAAGTGGCTGTCACCTTGGGGGTTAGTTTGTTCCCTGTTTGGATCACCCGTTACATAGATAGACGGATTAGACCACCCAGTTACGCCAAAGTCCAACAGGACTAAGTTCTAATGAGGAGACTCTTGAATGACGGCAAGACCAGCAGTCACGAGATGAAGTACACAAGATGGCGCCGATACCTTCAACTTTGAGAACATACATCACGTTTCATAGAGGGTAAACATTCAGCGACCCCTCACTTCCCCTAATCGCAAGGGTCCAGTGTCAAAATCAAATTGCAATATGAAATCGCAGTGATGGAACCCAACTGCTATAGCACCTATTGTTGAGTATGTTCCACAAAATGACGCTCCAGTCTAGAGTCACATATCCAACTCACTAGCCATGCTCCAAGCTTTCTGCTGCTCTCCATTACCATATTTAACTTCCCCACCATCTGAGCTACTCCCAGAACCCCTTCCTGACGGCCTTCATGTGCTCCAGCATCTCATTACAACATGGTGGCTTCTTCACGGAGAAGGCCGCACTACATACTGCGCACCACAACCCTGGGGGTACCATTACCACTGGGGTATATCGCCATCTCAACAGCACTCCATTCCCTATTCTATTATTCCAGCCATTCCTAACGCCGACACCGAACCTGGCCGAGCAAGCAATCCTAGACACTCCATTGGCAGTATCCAAGGACCCTCTCTTGGTAGTGAGGGCAATGAGCATCAAGTGTGTCAACCACAGACTTCGCCCTGTTGTCAACACTATCGCACGATTGAGAGCTCGCTAGAATTAGCCTTAGATCGGACCACTATCGCAATCGTGCACACCCAACCGCAAGACACGCCCTTCCTAGACTTCAATGCCCGAGACTCCACCCTTGGAGCTTTAATGCCCACGACACAATGCCTTAGACTGTTGACAATGCAGGCAGAACAGAACATGCCACCCTTGACATCGTATGGTGTCACAGCAACGTGGTTAGTGCGATGGTTTGCGGCATAACCTTCTCCTTAGTGAAGGACCCAATAGCTCCCGTAAACCACAGTCTTCCGTGGTACGAGTTGTACGACGACGTCTCGTTACCACGTACGGGACGTCGCACGATTCCACCACACCGCCGCGCCGCGATAGCGAGTCGGGGGGGGTCCGCCTTCCCAGTATGGTTGGGTGCGTCAGGGGCATTGAGTTTGTGGAATCATCAGTGCAATTGTCACCTGATTGCATCGTTCCACTATTGTGGTGGCAGTATAAATATCTGGCAGTCCCCAAGGAAGCTGAGGCCATCGCCATCTACACATCTCCGCTTGCTCAATGTACCACTACGTGAGACCTGCTATCAAAGCCCCTACAGTGCTTCTCTTTGGATACCTCGCTGTTTCCACCACACTCCCATTTGCATTATCCTACAAGGAATCACATGGAGCCATTTCCTCGGCCACCAAGGGCACCATCAGTGCCAGATCGCTCTTCAACAAGATATAGCGTGCCATAGGCGTCAGGACGGCTTTAGTGCCATTGGGCCTTTCAGGAATTGGCCCGGTTACCGGATAGGTTGGGTATAGTCAATAATATAATTTTAATGAGAACCGTAGCACAGATTCACCATGATCAGCAGAGTAACAACAATTCATGGCCCCAACAGCTCAGCACCCAGGCAGCTTCAGAGCTCCATGGCACTGCTGGCCGATAACTCCTTGTGTCTGTCAAACAATTGATCTAGTGATCTAAGGTTTCACAACAATAAGTGAATCAGGGCTTATTGTACGCGGAATCAAACACCTAACCATGGTCCTCGCACTGGGCATGGGCCGTCGCCCTATGCATGGGGCCACCTCTGTAGATTTCTCGCTATGTGCGGTGATAGCCACTGCACTCCACCGCCGCAGAACCACCACTCTATGACCGTAATTCCACTAGTTCTACCACATCTACTAAGTCTCTCCTTAGTCAGGATTCACTAATATAGGGTCGCTGCTTCCCCAGTGCAAGACGTTCCTTCGCTATGTCACTGAAGGTTACTACGGTCACTAATGGTTTCTACAGTCACCGCGATCACTAATGTCACCGCGATCACTATTACCATTGTATCACTAATGTCACCGCGATCACTATTACCACTGTATCACTAATGACCGCCTTTCACTATTACCACTGTATCACTAATGGCCACCGCCGTTCACTGCCGTTTACTCGCTATACTGGGGCACTGGCCTGTCTTACCTCTGCATTACTAATCTTCGTGGGCCATGCCACACTGCTGACCCCAGATCATGTGCTATGGCAAGCATACTCCCTAGGAACTGTGAGGGTTGGTGCTAATTGGTGAGGTTTCGCGCACAATAGCTGTCCACACCTGGTGCACTCAGGAGCAGAAGTTGCGAATTTGTGGTGCAAGAATTGCACCACCACCAATGGCTGCGAAGCAAATGGAAGCTAAATAATCGCTATTGCGGTGGCTCTATTGGCTCAGTTGCCCAATCCAGAACAAGAATGTGCAACAACAAGAAAGAAGGGGAAGTGTTGGGGTTGTCTATGAGATCGGGCAACTTGGGTTGGATGGGTTCCTAATCCGGTGCGGACACAGTGCGGAATTGCTGATAACGGCGAGCACCGCACCTGGTGCGAGGCTAGGTGCTGTCGCACCAGCCTGCAATTGGCGGAAATGCTAGTGAGAATGGCGGGGGTCGTAGGGAGAGCATCGGGGGTCGTAGGGAGAGGTGGTGGTAGTAAGGAGGAGGAGGAAACAGGGAGGAAACAGGGAGGAACAGGGAAGAGCCGGAGAAACGGGAGCAGACGGGGCAATCCAGGATATTGAGGGGAAGCGAGGGGGGCAGAGAAGAAGAGCAGATGGCCTAGATTAGGCACTGGAGCATTGTGTCGTTCTTTTGGTGCAGGGTTTGCTGTTTGATTGCATGTCCATGAGGAGGAGTTGAGTATTTTCTCGCGGTATTGATACAGTGCGCCAGTAGTGACCACGATTAGCGAGACACTGGGTGGATTCAGCTCCATTTCACTGGAATGCAGCATCCTTTCATTGGACATACCCACCGTAGATCGTTCCATCCTGTATTGGGGCTATTTCCGGCTGCTTTGTATCTAAATTTACCTCTACTTCGAGTATCTCTTGGTGACTTCGTAGAAATGGACTACTGTAGGTTTCAGAATTCCACAACTCTACATTTAGTTGCGTAATGAACTGAGTTTTGAAGCACAGAGTGCTCCATCGATTGTGTGAAGAATAATTCTCACCAATTGTGGCCAATGATCGAGAAATGCAATGTTTCCACGAATAAATGTTCCTTTTGTTGAGGTGCACTTGCACTTCAGATATGGCACTATTGGTACTACGATGTTCCTCTATTCATTGCATCTTGGAATTGGTGCTATGATTCCTACTAAAAAGTAACACTTCCGGGCCAATCGTGTTTAAGTAGCAATCACACACTAGTATCGAATTCATTGTTTGCAAAATATTGATATTTATGGGGGTTCAGATCCTCGGATCGAGCTCGACTCGGTCCATTTTTCGGTAGGAACACCCTAGGACCAACGGTCGGAGACCAATAACCTCAGCTCAACCCCTATAGCAACGATTGCACAACTATGACCATAGGTGCATTTATCGGACTGTCATTTTGAGGTCTGCTTATCGTTCTGAGCTCCACATACAATAAAAATCCAAAGATTGTTCAACAGTCTACTTTCAGTGAACCTCATATTTCAGAAGCTAACTAGTTTTCAATGCGACAAATACAGGCTTGATTTTATGTCCTCGAGCGACTTGAGCTTTCCAGCTCAAAAAGTACTTTTGAAGACAATTCAAGTCATTCCTTAGATGAGTGGTTCTTGATAGTGTCTTCAAAGAACAGTATTTCGAATTTTAACGATAGTTCCCTTGTACATCAATTCTTCGAAAAAATTATTTACCTTGTTTTCATTCCCTTGCTTATCAACTTGAACCAAGTACAGTGAACCTATTCTCGTCCACTATACTAATTCGATGATCTACCCATATACATCCGATGGTGTTCACTATTTTCACATCTATTTTGATGCTATACTATTTACATTTGTATCTATTTCTTTGCCCAAGCAGCATTGGTAAATAAGTCCTTGGGGCTTTTGAGGCCATTCACAATATCGTAAAGTGTTTGCCTTTTCTGCAAATTCAACGACCCATTCTTCATGATCTCGGCCTTGGTGAATTCTGCTTGCGCACCTTGAACAGGCAGGGAAATTTCTTTGTGTTGACCTTTGACCACGGCATTGAATCTCTCGGCAAGAGCAGACTCATCCACATCCAAATTGAAATTGTTTTGAACTAAGAACTTGTTCTTAGGTTCTTCCTCAGGTAATCCATCAATAATGTGTTTTGGAACCATGAAAGGATACTTAGACTTGAGCAATACCTCTTTCGTGATGGATGCAACTCGGGTGGAGACACTAGGGTTCACGGTAGTAATCTTTCCGTAGAAGAAAGTAGATCCGTTAAGCTCAGGCACCAAAGGTTGTGCCTTCAAAGTTTTACTAGGAGCCTTGCCTTCTTTGTCTGCCAAATTGGTTCTTGGTCTTGTTGGTCTGTTTGGTCTAGGAGCTGCCTTGGAAGCAGCTGCTGGTGCTCCAGCAGCTCCGGCGGCTCCAGCTCTGGGGGCTCTGGGGGCTCTGGGAGTTCTGGGAGTTCTGGGAGTTCTGGGAGCTCCAGGAGCTCTAGTTGATGGTCTATTAGAGGTACGAGGTCCAGCTCCTCCAGTGGATGCAAATTGAGCGTAACTTTGACTGAAACTGTTAATCAAAGAATGATCTTGAACTTTGATGACAGTCTGAGAGACTTGTGGCTTTGGAGCAGCAGTCTTTGGGGCAGTTTTGACTGCTGGTTTCCTCTTGAAAGATTTTTGCTTGGAGCGGTCCACCGGCTTGATTTCCTTGGATCTGGCGGTAACCTCTTCGATTCTTTTGAACAAATCAGAAAGGAACACCGAGTTCTTGGAGTCGTTCGATTGGTAGCGTACACCCAATCTTCTGAGCGGCACTTTGACAGACCCAAACATCTTACAGTCGTTAGAGAACTAGTGATAGATTTTTCACTTCGCGTGGTGGACAGCCTGTTACGTAATCAAGACAAAATGGCAGAACCAGAAGAAGATTGAGACTAGAAAATATGAATTGGGTGCGCCCAATGAAAAGAAGCTCTAGAAAGAAGTCTTTTCAACAATATAGTGTTGAAATTGTGTCTTCAGAAAGGTGAGAGGAGAGATCAGGAGAGAAGTATGAGGAAGTAGCCAACTCGATAGCAGCCAAAAAATGATCCGGTGCATTTTTTGTGTTTCTTCTTTTGTTTCAGTATTTTCTTACTTGATTTGAATCATAATTAGTGCACAGGAAATGGGAATAAAGAAAATGAACGTATCAATAAAAATGGGGTTGAAGAAATCAAACCCAAATCTTTCCCTTCTGGCGTTCCTTCCTTAGAGTATCTGCAATGACAATTTCCTTCTCTCAAGCTTCTCTCATGACCTGGGCTTAACCTTACTATATGTGGAAATGTTCACGCACACTCGATCGACTCCCATGTGCATTTCTTGCCTCCAATTGTCAGTGTAATGAGCTTGGCCCAATTGCCCAGCTCTTGGTTTGGAGTGCTCCATGGAACTCAATTGTACTCTAATTTTAGATTAGATTGGATAGCTTTCTTAGCCTCAATGGTGTCACTATTATAGCCTCATTTCCAACTCATTTCCGTTCAATACCGTTCATAAACCCAATTAATATAAAATTCAAGATTTAGTCGTTTTTGATCTTCATATCTGTGCTCTACCTCTAGACCGTCTCTAGTCTCTCCAGCATGGATTTTTCTGAAAAAATACATCGCAGCTAATAAACTTGTATTCCATTATAATTGTATTTCATGCTAATTTTTCATACAAAGCCAGTTATATAAATGAAAGCTGCTGGGAATAGCAATGGAGCAATTAGCCCGTAAAAATGCAAATAGAAGTGAAGAGAATTGACCAGAGAACATGCCCATTACCCACTACTTGCTTTCCAGAGCCTCGTTGCTCTCATGCTCTTCCGGTTCTTCCTGTTCTTCGTCAAATTCCACAGGCTCGAGCATACCTGCAAAAAATAGCTTTTCATTTACGCTTTCGATTTTTTTCTGGTCTACTTTTTTGATTTTCCCGTATCCTATAGAAGTGATAGGGTTAATTTCTTTGGAGAGGGCTTGTTCTACTTTATCAACTAGTTCTTCGTCCATATAACTGGGTTTTCTGAGGTCCTCATAATACACTATATCCGTGTTACCGTCCCGGAAATACCGTTTGTACGTGTTGTCGCCATTTTCTTCGGCAGTGACCAAAATTCGCTCTGATCTTTTCCTGAATCTTCGCCTCGTGGTGTCCAAATCATCCTCCAAAGAGAACTCCTGTCCTTGAAGCAATCTTATGATGCTCTCGGCGGCGCTCTCGAAGAACTCTCTATTCTCATTGGTATTTTGCATTGAGGCGTCACTTTCACTTGATCTCACGTAAATTCCTGTCAATTTTTGACAATCGCTTATCTTCCGTCTCCTCTGTCTCTCTTGTTTCTCGATCCCTCTTGTCTCGTCTGTATCTTCTTCGATTCCTAAACTTCCTCGCCATACCCCCTAACCCCATACTATAGTCCCAGTTCGAGATATCCACGTGACCCGCGCCCGCACGACCCCCACGGTTACCCGCCCATGTGCTGGCCAATCACAGCGCTCCATCCTGCGCGAAGTTGTCCGGCACCCGTTGAACACTCTAAGAAAGTTGGTTGGTTGGTTGGCGCGGCCGAGCCTGGAAACACTGGCAGGATTTTTCATATTTATTACATACCACCACTTTTTTTTTTAACTAGGATTAGTTAAATTTGATAGTATAAAGATGTTGTCAGCTCGTCCAGTCTTACGTTCTGCTGCTCGTTCAGCTACTGCTGTGGCTAGGGGTTTGCGTGTTGTATGTATCCATTGACGCCGGTGGAGATGCTGGTGGAGCTGGAAGTGGATGAAGTGAATGAAAAGTCGAGAGTCGAGCCCAAGGTGGAAATCAAGCGGACGACAGCGTGGATAGCAACATGGCATCAATCGGGGAATTGGTGCTGCCTGGAGTGGCCATGGAACCGTCTGGAATTGGGCGGAATTGGTTGGAATTGGCTGGAATTGGCCGGTGGTGGTGGATCGAAGCTTGCTCGGTGATCGATTTAGTCGCCGTGGGCCTTCACCAGTCCAATCCAATCGAATCCATCGAATCCATCGAGTGTCCAATGGTCCTCGGCGCCTAGCAGGGGCCCCATACCGGTGGGCCCCGTGGCCATCAATGGCGGTGGTTGTGCCCGTGTTCGTTCATTCCTCGTGATCCACCAATTTCTCAAAAGTTCATTGGAAGATTTTGCATGCTCAATGATGCGCACTATTGTCACAGTCTCACATTTCTCCACCAGTTCATCCAAAAGGCACTTTCCAGCAAGGTGCTGTTCCTGTTCCTGTTCTTTACTAACAATTTTAGGCTCGCCCAATCCAATTGTCTGCCAGAAGATTCGCTTCTGCCAAGGCTGCCCCAACTGAGGTCTCCTCCATCTTGGAAGAGAGAATCAGAGGTGTTTCTGACGAAGCTAACTTGAACGAAACCGGTAGAGTTTTGTCCGTCGGGTACGTATAACTTTCATGATAAAAAATTTCATCTCGATCAACTACTAACTTTTAGTGATGGTATTGCCCGTGTTTTTGGTTTGAACAACATCCAAGCCGAAGAATTGGTTGAATTCTCTTCCGGTGTCCAAGGTATGGCCTTGAACTTGGAAGCTGACCAAGTCGGTATTGTCTTGTTCGGTTCTGACAGATTGGTCAAGGAAGGTGAAACCGTCAAGAGAACCGGTAAGATTGTTGATGTCCCAACTGGTCCTGAATTGTTAGGTAGAGTTGTTGACGGTTTGGGTAACCCAATCGATGGTAAGGGACCATTGAACGCTTCCGCTTCTTCCAGAGCTCAAGTTAAGGCTCCAGGTATCTTGCCAAGAAGATCCGTCCACGAACCAATGCAAACTGGTTTGAAGTCCGTCGACGCCTTGGTCCCAATTGGTAGAGGTCAAAGAGAATTGATCATTGGTGATCGTCAAACTGGTAAGACCGCTGTCGCTTTGGACACCATCTTGAACCAAAAGAGATGGAACAACGGTGCTGACGAATCCAAGAAGTTGTACTGTGTTTACGTCGCTGTTGGTCAAAAGAGATCCACCGTCGCTCAATTGGTCCAAACCTTGGAACAAAACGATGCTTTGAAGTACTCTATCATCGTTGCTGCCACTGCCTCTGAAGCAGCTCCATTACAATACATTGCTCCTTTCACTGGTTGTGCTATCGGTGAATGGTTCAGAGACAACGGTAGACACGCTTTGATTGTCTACGATGACTTGTCCAAGCAAGCCGTTGCTTACCGTCAATTGTCTTTGTTATTGAGACGTCCACCAGGAAGAGAAGCTTACCCAGGTGATGTTTTCTACTTGCACTCCAGATTGTTGGAAAGAGCTGCTAAGATGTCCGAAGCTAACGGTTCCGGTTCTTTGACTGCTTTGCCAGTCATTGAGACCCAAGGTGGTGATGTCTCCGCTTATATTCCAACCAACGTTATTTCCATTACCGATGGTCAAATTTTCTTGGAAGCTGAATTGTTCTACAAGGGTATCAGACCAGCTATTAACGTCGGTTTGTCCGTCTCTCGTGTCGGTTCCGCTGCTCAAGTCAAGGCCATGAAGCAAGTTGCTGGTTCCTTGAAGTTGTTCTTGGCTCAATACAGAGAAGTCGCTGCTTTCGCCCAATTCGGTTCCGACTTGGATGCCTCTACCAAGCAAACCTTGTCTAGAGGTGAAAGATTGACCCAAATCTTGAAGCAAAAGCAATACAGCCCATTGGCCGCTGAAGAGCAAGTCCCAATCATCTACGCTGGTGTTAACGGTTACTTGGACGATGTTGCCATTGAGAGAATTGGTGAGTTCGAAGAATCCTTCTTGTCCCACTTGAAGTCTGACGCTCCAGAAATCTTGGAAGCCGTTAGAGAAAAGGGTGAATTGTCTAAGGAGGCCTTGGAAAAGTTGAAGTCCGTCACTGAGTCTTTCGCTGCTTCTTTCTAAGTCCATACTGGCATATGAGGTTCACACCATGTTTACTTCTAGAAACATATGAATATTCTACTTAGATGACTCAAGCATTGATTTCACCGAATCAAAATGAAAAGATATTATTATTAATTCTTGTAGTATGATGTAATTTATGGGCTGAAGCTATCGCAAATGGGATGGAAGAATGGCTCTTCATTTACTTCTTGATTATCAAGAAAGACAATAGTTTCGACAAGAAACTGGTTTAATTGTTGTTCAGTGCACTATATTTGTAATGATTCGATCTAAATTGTGTGCTTAATTATCCAAAGGGTTCTATTAGAATTAATTCAAGGATATTTATAGCATTTCCCAAACACCACTGAGAATATTTCTCCAACATCGTCTCACTTCGTATCTCACGTTTCTCGACACTTTCGAATCGACTCTTCGCGGAAACTTATCACTGGTGGTGTAAAAGCACGAAGTCGGACTGAATTCGACTAAGTGAATCAATTCCTTTCGGATTCACCGAGCCAGTACACCGAGCCCGGAGTGTTGGTGTGAGGCGAGTTCTACACACGAAGATCCATTATGAGATGGGACCATGTTACGCCAATATATAGTATCAATAACAAAACGGTGTTGTTGTGGTTGCAATTCCAATTCTTTCGAAACATCCATTTTCAATCCATTTCCATGGTGAACTCTCAAAATAATTGCCTGGTGTAACCGTGAACTCTACAGTGAACGCTACAGTGCGACCCCGAAAATTCGGTCCACCGAAATGCTCATAATGTTAAGCAGATAGCACTTGCAACGGGCCAAGGAGTGCGTGCTCGAGTGACGTTTCGGTTATTTTGGAGGAGCTACATTTGCCAGATTTGACCAGATTTGAATTCCTTTGGCCCTGGATCAAGCCGCAGTCTTAGTCTGCTACCTCTCCAGTACCACCGGTCTTCAACACCACCAAAATTAGTGCACTGTACTTTCTAATTATATCACCACTGCCACCACTATTAGTACTCGCACTAAAACTCCGTCTCGCCATACCATGCTCCCTACGCCAGCGTTTCTGGTGCAATCGCTCTACCGAAGCTGCGCTTCCCTCCAGCAAGACCTCCATATTGTCCACGGTTTGCACTCCTCTATTGACTCTCAGTAGTCACTTACTACCACCTCTGACCATAATGGCCCATACTGGCTGGTTCGCGGCACCGCATAGCCCAACATACTACGCGCACTTGTCTCGCTACCGGAGCATTTGACGGTGTCGCGTGTCCCCAGAACTTGATCTCCATTCTGGAACGGGATCTCCATGTCGCCCTCAATTCCACCCTAACCTCCTCTAATTGCGCCAAACTACCGCTGCATACCTTCTCCCACTGTACGTTCTTCTCCTGCTACCTCTTTTCGTTGTTCTCCCTCTTACTGTCCCCTTTTTCGTCCTCTCCTTCTCCCTCTCCTCCGTTCCCTGCCCTCGCCCTATCTCTTTGTGTAGTGAAAATTTTGACTTTGCTCGTCTAACGAACAATAATCCTGTAACCACCTCCACAGACGATTGTGTCAGGCTATCGCCCTAAATGGTTTAGTGTAGGGGTCCGGAATCGTCCACCATCCCTGGGATTCCCAAATCCTCGAAGATCCGAGTGCACATTCACCCCCGTTCTCCAATTCGTCACCCACTCTCCCCAATCCCAACTTAGCCTCTCCAAACTAACTGCCCTAACTGAAGTGCTGAAGTGCTGAAGTGCCCCATTTATTCCTCGCTGCATTCCTCGCTGCATTCCTCGCTGCATTCCTCGCTGCATTCCTCGCTATATTTCTCGCTGTTTCCGACCGTTGCCCCACCGTATCCTCAGTTTTCCGCACCGTTTTCCCTAGTCTTCCCTAAACTCAGCAGCGGTGCGCCTCCCTAATTATTATTTCGCGTCCCCTGACCTTCTAACCTCAGTCCCCAAGCTGCGTATTTGCAACGACTCAGGCACCGAACTGGAAATTTCTGAACCAATTATTCTTCTTACAAGCGGATATGGGTAACACCAGAACCAAAACCTCAAACCCCCACGCTGCTCCGCTTTACCTCCAGGCCCAAGCTCTAGAAATGGGCCCCGGCCACGGTCAGCATCGCGGTTTGGTGCCAGACATCAACCGGTCCAACGCATTCACATCTGAGTTCGTGGTCCAAGACTACGACTACGACCGCTTGCAGAGCAACTTCACCGATCCTCAATTCGAGAACGATCTCCAGTTCTTGATGGGCAACAGCGACATCCAAGCATCCTCGATCCATCATTTGGGGCCTATGGCGCCCGTATCACAATCAAGCCCCACCAAGCCCAAACCCAAGCACCGGATGCCTCGATCAAAATCCCAGAAATCGATGGTGGAAGAAGTCACCCGGGACATTCAAAGCATCAATTTGAGCGACAGCGAGGAGGACAAGAAGAGGCAACCTCGCCAACCGCTTCGGAATAAGAAATCATATGGTGGATTGGCCAGATCCAACAATAAGGCCCAGGCAAATGAAAGCGGTGATCAAAAGCCTCGCAGACTATCCAGGCAGAAGTCGGCTGATTTTAGAAGAAACCGCTCGGAGTCAATGAACGTGGACCGCAAGCTCAACAAGCTGAAGTCAATGGACTTCCGCTCCATCAAAGAAGAACAGCCAAAATCCCAAAATTTGCGCAAGAAGGCTTCCATGAACTCCATATCCGAGCGTGTCAAGCCTCCTCGGGCAATCAAACTCGATGATCTTGACACCGAATCCGAATTCGATGATTCTTTCGTTTCAATTGGAGAAGCTGACGAGTTGACCGAAGAGCAAAAGGAGAAAAGACGTCTTAAAAATAAGAAACGCAAGGAAAGAAGAAATAGAACTAACCAAAACAGAAAAACCCGTGAAGAAACCCCAAATACCATAGAAGAAACTCCTGAAGTATTGGAGAAAGATATTTTGGTGGATGTTGATGAAGTGGAAGATGAAACAAATCCAGACGTCACCTTGGATAGTATTTTTGACGACTCAGGAGATGCAAATGTCTCCGTCGATACTCCTAAACGCTCATATTCAGACGAGGAAAGCTCACCAGTACGTAAAGTGACCTTTTCACAGCCATTCGAGCTCAAAAAGCCTTCAATCGAAGAGACCTTGAGACTTAATAGAAAGAAGTCAATGGAGTTATTAAGCCAAGCTTCTAATCAAGAAGAGAACCCATTCGACATCAAACTTCGTTCCACTAAGAAGACCACGATGAACAGTCGTTACGCAAGCAAATTACCAGAAATCCAACCTATCAAAACCATCATTGGGTTATCCCACAAGCAAATTTTGAACTTAGATGTCTCAGATGTTAAGATCAAGACCATTTTACTGTCATCCAAAATATCCAAATATTCATCTACCTGCTTGAATTTTACAATCAAGTATACTAATGAATTATTCAAGGATGATGATAAGAAAAAGATCTTCTTTTTACTCTGTGTCAACGTGGCATTATACGAATCTATAGGTTTCAAGAAAACCGTCAAAGTATACCCAAACATTCTTGAATTGTTTGGAGGATACAATGAAATCAATTTGGAGACTACAGGTACCAAATTGACCCCATCTAATAAGGACATTCACCAGAATAATCTTGATTATAGTGTTTTATCGTACATCGGAAACATTTTGATCTGGGCCCTTCACCAACAACGTACTGAAAAGGAATTATTGATTGATCCTAAGTACGAGTTGGATTTATCGGCCTCTTTGGTCAGGGAAAACGTGGGAGGATACCACTTGTGGGACAGATTGATCAGAGAGTCCCAAGGAATGAATGCCAAAAGATGGAAGCATATTATAAAGTTCAGGCAAGCTTTTGCATATGAAGAGGATCAATTTGTATTGATCTTAAAATTCATGGGGGTGGACGCTTGATTTTGTGCCAACCCGAAGTTATTTATAACGTTCATCATTACAATATTAACGACATATCGCAGAAAGGGTGTAGCATACGAGTCTCACTTCTCTGAATTATAAGCAGGGCATTATAATTGCTCGAATTCGAAATTAAGTCTCGTCTATGATTTTTCCTGTTCCATTTTATTCTTTATTCTTCACATCTACGATGGGGTGCTGGTCCCAGCACCTTTGCACTCTTTCTCAAGTACCCATTGATCCCATAAACCAACCTCTATGTTGATGCCATTGTCCATCTTCTCCATTAATACCTCCATTGATTCCTCTATTAATCTTACGTCTCCATGACTCAAGTACTCTATTGATCCATTACTCATGGTCCCATGTCCGAGTCAGTCCGAACCAATCCGATCACATGATCTGAAGCACTGATCCAGCACATGTTTGGAACTCACATCTTCCAGAACGATCTACTGACACGAAACACCGTGAGTCATTAGTAAGTCACACGTATAAGACACCTTGGTCCTACCAGAGTCAACGTGCTACATATATCTCGAAACTAAGGTCCCGAGGTTGTCCCTTAGTCGTCATAAGGTCATTTCGAAGTCATCAAAGATTTTTCAACGTCCACGTTGAAATATATCTCGAAGCCACAGTTGAATTGAACTAACAGCCAGGTCATCCTGAAGTCTACGCAACAGTCGAAGTCAAATCTAAGCTGATTTCAAGCTCACATCACTGTCCTTTCGAACTTCTTTCATAGTTTTCAACTAGCCGTTCGCTTTCAACTAGTCACCGTCGCTCTCAACTCTGTCCCACCTCCATAGCCGAAATTGAACATCCAAAAACCATGGAAGTTTTGGTATTCTCCAGTGAGTGGTTCAAGCACCACAGTGAGGACGATGTCTCTCTCCGCAACTTCTCAGATTTACTAAACAAGGGCTACAACAAGCCTCGATACAAATATAACTTGATCACCACTCTGCGCGTATTGGACCACCGCGACTTTCATTGGTCGTTCAGTCTGAAGGACTACTCCAATTTCTACTTGCTAGTTTTGGTGGGATCCGAGTCTCAGTTCGACCTGCTCAAACAGCAGGGGTACCATAGAGAGTTCTTGCGGGCCGGCAACACCTTGGAAGAGGCCTATGACTTCGATATTCCCAAGCAGTATAGTGAGGTGTTCTCTATGGCTGCGAAAAATACTCCGTTCCGTGAGGCCCCACTAGACTTTGTATTTGACGATTCGTGGTTACTTCGGGTGTTGGCCACCATGGGGTTCAAGGCCTGGGCCCAGAAACTGGGCCAGCCGGAGATCACGTCGGAAATCACCGCCTTCACCTCATACCTGAGGGGCATTGGCGTACCCTTTCTCGATTTGTCCATCACCAAGTTCTTGCGGTCTACTGTGGAACTGAAAGGAGAAGTCCTTTCAGCACCACCATCTTCTCCTTCTAATGGAACTACAACGGAACAGAAGTACCGTGTCTTGGTCGATTGTTTCCGAGAACACGAGTTGGTGCCCTACTATAGAGACAAGTGTGGTTTTACGATAGACGAAACAGCCACCGTCATACTCAAACCACAGGGCAATACTACGAGCAATTGGAAGAAATCCATTCCCATTGGACTCAGCAGGGAAACCGTTTATGAAATTTTGTACAAGGACTATATATGGTAGCTTGTTGCCTTAATGGATACTACAACTTAGACACGGATAGTCATTGGGTGTAGTTGTTGGCTTGTAACCATTTGAGAAGAACGTCGGTGTCACGCTCGGCCCAGGCGATTCTGGATCTCATGACATCGAAAGATTGGGCCAAAGCCTGGTCGTAACTCTTGGTGTCTCTGGCCCCGAAGAACTTCTCCATGGCGGCCTTCTTTTCCTTGACGGTGTAGCTCGAAGTACTCAATCTGATGATAGCACTCAAGATCAGCGATCCAGGAGGGAATCTGGCCTCGATCTTGTCGGCATTAGTCAGGAACCAATTCCAGAGCTTCTCAATACCGACCTTGTGCGCAGTCAAACCAATAATAGGCTTGTAGACATCTTGTTGTCTGACAATTCCGCCCTCTTCCAAGTGACCGAGCACTTCATCGACGAGAGCGGCGTCCCTGAAACTACCCAAGGACTCCAAGATTATCGATGCCATGTCAGCACTCTTGGTGTTCTTGTAGAGGGTCAAGAATTGGTCAAGAACCTTCTTGTCACCTGTCTTGGCAACAGTCTTGTAGATGGCAGATCTCAAACTTGGACTGAAAGCATTTTCATCACCTGCTACGTGTGCTTGGAATGCGGATTTGGCGTATTCGACAGCTTCCTTGTGCTCGTTTCCAACAGCAGCAGCAAATAATGAAACCTTCAATTGTTGGGTTTCAAAGGAGTCGTCTTCACTGATGATCCATCCGATTTGATTAAGCTTTTCGCTGATCAATTCACGAGAGAAAGCTTTCAAAGCTTGGTTGATAGACTCATCAGCAAAGAGGAAAGTCTTGGAAATTGAAGCAATTGTAGAAATAATTTGGTTCCACACAACGTAATTGTCTTCCTTGCTCCAGGACTTAACCAATCCCAAGGCACTAGTGGTGTCGATATAACCAGCTGCTGCCAAAGCACCAGCATCAGCAACCAAACCCACACGATCTTCGACGGACAACTTTCCGTCAACACCAGCTTGTCCCAACTTGGCCCAACGTTCACCTTCGTAGGCAGTACGGTAAATACCGAATTGATCAGCATTAACCTTGAAGAAATCGTCCGCAAAACTAGCTTCAATAGTCTTGGATCTGGTGTCCAAGGTGATGTCTTCGACACCCTTAGAAGACTTCAAGGCCAAGAAGATTGGGTAAATGGTCTCATCTTCTTCTGGTTTGACATCCTTGGTGCTCAAGAAACGGTTTTGAGTGACATGGATCTTACCTTGTTCTTCGGTCACCTTTATCACAGGGTAACCAATTTTCTTGGTCCAGATGTCCATAACCTTGACGACGTCCTTGTTGCTGGCCTCAGCCAATGATTCCCAAAGGTCACTGGTTTGGGTGTTACCCCATTTATGCTTCTTCAAGTAGTTGGACACACCTCTGATGAAGGTTTCTTCACCCAACCATTTTGAAAGCATCTTCAAGATAGAAGAACCCTTGGCGTATGAAATAGCATCAAAGATTTGGTTGATTTCTTCTGCTTTGCTGACAGGAACTTCAACTGGGTGCGAAGATCTCAAAGAGTCAAGGGAAAGGGCATGTTGCAAGGAGTCAGCAACGTAAGATTCCCAGACCTTCCATTCAGGGTACAACGAGTCAACGGCGTACCACGACATCCAGGTTGCGAAACCTTCGTTCAACCACAAGCCGTCCCAGAAGTCCATGGTAACCAAGTTACCAAACCATTGATGGGCCAATTCGTGGGCAACGACCTCGGTGACTCTCAACTTGACGTTAACATCAGCTGCCTTCTCATCGATCAACAAGTCGGTGTTTCTGTATGTGATCAAACCGAAGTTTTCCATGGCAGCAGAAGAGAAGTCGTGAATAGCCACCATGTCACACTTTGGCAATGGGTAAGGAATGTCGAATTTCTTGTCGAAGAAATCCAAACATCTGGCTGCAACATTGGCAGAGTATTGACCCAAGTTCTCCAAGCCTGGAGTGGCCCAGACCTTGATTGGGACACTGTATTCGACCTCGCTTTGCACACTTCTCAAGTCACCCACAATGAAGGCGACAAGGTATGTGGACATGACGGGTGTCTTGTTGAACTCGACCTTCTTTCTGTCATTGGGCAACAAGGTGGTCTCTTTCTCGTCCATGTTGGACAAACAGACCAAATCTTTGTCGGCAAGAAGAGAAATGGTGAAGGTGGCTTTGGCTGCGGGCTCATCGTAGGATGGGAAGGCCTTACGACAGTCAGTTGGCTCGAATTGAGTGGTGGCGATGTACTTCGTCTTTCCGTCCTCTTCGTACGACGAGCGGTAGAAACCGGCCATTTGGTCGTTCAAGGTACCTTGGAACTTGATGTATAAGTGAGCTTCGGAGCCTTCGGTCAAGTGGTCTGGAAGCTTGAAAGTGACGGTCTGGGCTTCTTCGTTGAAATCAATGCTGGACACGGGGACATCGTTGACCTTGGCCTCGGAGATGGTGATTTCCAACGAGTTCAATGTGATGAAGTCGGTTCTCTCTTTGACTTGGAAGGTGATGGTCTCTTCACCGGCAAAGGTGAAGGCCACAAGGTCCGGGTCGAGGGTCACGTCATAGTGGACTGGCTTGACGTTGGTGGGCAACACCTCTCTTTCTGTAGCAGGTTGAGAAGAGCACATCCTGGGAACGATTGGGTTCTTTGAGGTGCAATTGCTAAACGGTAGACGTAATGAGCTTTACCCCGACCTGGGGCGGCGTCTCATTATTTATAGCGTTTGGCGTGCGACTGAGCCTGGTGGTGGAAGGTGGAGAAGTTGTTCCGTTCCAGACAGAAAAACGGTGGAACACTATGGAACGGTACAGATCAGCACTCCGATAATGTGCCAATCTTAGCGAATGAATGTTTGGAATCCGAGCCGTTGCTGCAGTAAAACGTCTACTGAAGCAGCCGGTGGTGGAAAATCTGCCACCGCTGCTCAATTGGGTGCAAGCTATGGCCGTGTGACGGTGTGGTCCCGGTGGGAAGCTGCCGCGAAAAGTGCACTTTAGGGAGAGCCTTGGGACCACGAGGCAGCCGCACTGCTGATGGCGAAAAGCGACACAGCAATGGTTGGGCGAGCCATTGTAAATCAATTTGCGACTGGGGACACATGGGAATGGAACGGGATGGAATGGGCACGAATAGGGAGAATGGAGAGAATGGGGAACAGAGAATGGGGACGAATGGGGAATAGAGACGAATAGGGACAACAGGCAGGGTGTGTGCCCGGAGCTGTGCTGGGGGTAGAGCTCGGATTTGTGGGACCGGACTCCGTAGGCGTAGGAGGCCGCACTAATTAGGGGGACGAATGGGGACTAGTTCGGTGGGCCGCTCAGGTTTAGTGGACTAAACCTGTGGTGTTACACTAAAATAGCGGGCTATTTTAGTGGCCCACCGTGCGCAATATTTGGTGTTGGGGCCGCTCCGTGCGCCCAGTTGGGGCACCGGCACCGGTGAAACTTGTGGAAACCGGTGGAAATTGTGGGGCCTCAGTGCGAGATGGCGGTGGCAGTCGAGGTGGGGACACACCAGATTTAGGTTTTTCGGTGGAGGCTTGGGGCGGACACATTGGACCACTTTCCACCGGTGTGGGAAACAATTGACGTCAATTGACGTTTGTCGTGATCAGCAATTGTAGGGAGCACGGATGTGTTGATTTTCTGGTCTACTAACCAGTTGTTGGTTCGTTCTGGATGTTGTTAGGTCGATGGTACCGCCGTAGTGGAGCTCTGCGTCCAGCAACTGCTGGGGCGAGCGATCTCGAAACTCCCGCGTAAGTTTAGTGAGGCAGGAAAAGATGTTGGGGGCGTGCGAATGTTGGAACGGGCAACAAGGAACGGGCAAGCAGGAACAGGCAAGCAAGAACGGGCTTAGTGGGTGCAATTGATTCCACAAGCGGTCACTGAAAATATGGAGACGAAATGGGAATGGGGAATGGGAATGGGGAATGGGAACTGGAAATGGGAACTGGAAATGGGAACTGGAAATGGGAACTGGAAATGGGAATTGGGAATTGGGAGTTAATTGAGGGAGACCGGAACGGATCTTTGAGCTCAAATATGGCTCGTTGGCTCTCTGGCCTTGTAAAAGGTGATATTTCCGCTTTTCTAGATACCATTTGAGCCTATCCTCGATTTTGGCTATGTTTCATCAATAGAGCCTACTCTCTCTGTTCCAAAAACGCTGTAGCTATAAAAGCTCTCAATAGAGATAATAATTGGTGAAGTTCCCTGGAAGTATGGCCCTATTGACTTGCATCCTACAATACTAATAATCTAGTACTACATCAATTTCGCATAATTTTATTCCTGGTAAGGTCCTAAATAAGTGCCCTATTTATTCCGAAATGGACTCATAGGCATGAATAGTCATTTCTTTTGTTGAAAAACTGTAGCAAGATACCTAGGGTATCTTGAATTATCATGAGCGAACTGAAACAGATCACATCTCTGATACTTTGTGCGTAAAGTCAATGCCTCAGTTCACAATGATAAAATGGCTAAGAAGCAAATTGACGTCGAGAGACTCTCCTCGTACATTTGCTTAACCAGTACGTTGAAGGATATGAACTCCACTGTCAGTTTCAATGATGTCACTGACTTCTCCAACGTTTAAGGCATAAGCAGCTTCCTCGAAGCTAGGTTGCATTTGCCCTCTGCCAAAGTAGCCCAAGTCACCACCTTGTGCGTGTGAAGAGCAGTCACTTTCTGTTTTGGCTACTTCACTCAATTTGACCTCTCCATTCAATATCCTGGCATGGTGTTTCTTCAAGATTTGAATGGCTTCATCTCTGGAAAGGGTGATTCCATCAGGAGACTTCCAGGAGCGGGGCTTTCTGGATTGGTTGTTTTTGATCAACAAATGAGAGACGCTGATTTTGCCATCATCACGAACAACAGGCTTGTTGTTGTTGGCTTTGAACTTGCGGAGGTACTCGGTCAATTTTTGCTCATCGGTGCCGAAAGGAGGTTCCCAGGAAGATTCTTTGGTAGCCTGGTTCAAGAAGTACTCACAGCCTTTGCTGCGGGAAACACGAATAGCCCATCCAGGAGGTAAACCGGTAGACATCGTAGGGAATAGTGGCGCCGTTAACTGACAAATGGTTCAGGTCAAGTGATGGCTACACACGTGACATGTCACGTGATGCTATAAAAGGGTACACGGTTTATCCTTCGAAGGCAGACCAAGAAGTCAGCCGATGAGAATTGCTACATATTTAAGCCAAAATTATCACGATGTGAGAGCTTTGGGTTTTCTAAATTGACGAAATTTTCAATTATCTCTAATTTGTTAAAATGTGAGTTGCGTTGCTTTATTTTTGACAGCTGTTGATACTTTACCAAATTTGGAACTTTTCTCGATATTTGCTATCCATTATGTTTATTATGATTTGAATAAATGCAGTGGCCCTCTTCTAGCCACCCTTCCAACAATTTATTGTCGTCGCTATTGGATATATCTTTGGTTCTAATCTTGGGCCTTTGGTCGTGCACACACCACTCATCGCCCATCTCCGCACTTCTATATCTCAACTACATATCAAGGCACCACACCATCAGGGAAGATCACCATGCAATTGAGCCATACTTTAGGAATCGGTGTGGATATTGTCCGGACTGGGAGAATACAAAGGCTCTTAGCAAGGCAAGAACCTTTTGTGACGCGGTTTCTTGAAAGAATCCTCCACGAGGAAGAACAAAAGCGGTTCTTCAAGTTGGAACCATACAAAAAGGTGGACTATGTTTCGGGAGTTTGGGCGTCCAAAGAGGCAATTTTCAAAACTTTGGATCCCATTGACCAGCGTGAGTTCCAATTCAACCAATGGTACCGACATTATGACAAACAAGGCAAGCCTCGGATCCAAAGTGACAACTACCACCAAAAGGACGAACAGTTTCTACTAAGCATTTCACACGACGGAGATTTGTTGGTGGCCAGTGTATTGCGACAGCGGCTCATGAGGCTTGACAGCCCCTGATTTATATTGCATGTTTCATTGTATTTTGTTTGTTGTACGATGTACTTGGAATTGTTATTTCTACAGATTTACTCCCATTCAACAGTGGCAGGAGGCTTGGAGGTGATATCGTAGGTGACTCTGGCGACACCGTCAACCTCGTTGACGATTCTAGAAGCAACCTTCTTCAAGAACTTGGCGTCAAACACGTACCAGTCGGCAGTCATGAAGTCCACGGTCTCGACAGCTCTCAAAGCAATGACTTGTTCGTAAGTTCTTTGGTCTCCCATGACACCAACAGACTTGACAGGCAACAAAGCGGCCAAAGCTTGGGAGATCTCCTTGTACAAACCGTGGGCCTTGATTTCCTCGATGAAAATATGGTCAGCTTCTCTGGCAATCTTCAATTGGGCTCTGTTGACTTCTCCCAAAACTCTGATACCTAAACCTGGTCCTGGGAATGGGTGTCTCCACACCAAGTCGTGGGGAACTCCCAATAATTCACCCAAGTGTCTGACTTCGTCCTTGAACAATTCTCTCAAGGGTTCAATCAACTTCAACTTCATGTTCTCCAACAAACCACCGACGTTGTGGTGGGTCTTGATGGTTTGGGATGGACCCTTGAATGAGATGGATTCAATCACGTCAGGGTACAAAGTACCTTGCAACAAGTACTCGATTTCTTGACCGGAAGCTGGCTTGATCTTAGCAGCTTCATCTTCGAAAACATGGATGAAAGTGTTACCGATGATCTTTCTCTTCTTTTCTGGGTCGGTGACACCTTCCAATCTACCCAAGAACAAGTCGGTAGCATCAACAACGGTCAAGTTAATACCCAAACCCTCAGTCAAGGTCTTGTAGACGTTTTCGGTTTCATTCAATCTCATAAGACCATTATCGACGTAGATAGCGTGGAATCTAGTACCAATGGCTTCGTGCATGATCTTGGCTCCAACAGTGGAGTCAACACCTCCACTGACAGCACCGATGACTTCAGCAGTTGGACCCACCAACTTTCTTATTCTGGCGATCTCAGTGTCGATGAAGTTCTCCATGGTCCAGTTGGTCTTAGCTTGACAGATGTCAACTGCGAAGTTCTTCAACATGATCTTACCTTGGGTGGTGTGGGTGACCTCAGGGTGGAATTGGATTCCGTAGATCTTGTCGGATTCGTGGGCAATGGCAGCGAATGGGGAGTTGGTGGAAGTGGCCACGGCCTTGAAACCAGTTGGCAAAGCGTGCAACTTGTCATGGTGGGACATCCAGACTTGGGAGTGGTCCACGTCCTTGAACAAAGGACATTCCTTGTCCTCAACGTCCAAGGTGGCAGGACCGTATTCACGCTTTTCACCACGGGCAACACCCTTACCGTTGATCCAGGCCAATTCTTGCATACCGTAACAAATACCCAAGATAGGAACGTTCAACTTGAAGATGTCGTGGTCAACGTGAGGAGCACCTTCGGCGTAGACCGAGTAAGGGCCTCCAGACAAGATGATACCCTTAGGGGTCCAGGACAAGTCGGCGATCTTCTGGGTACAAGGCAACATTTCAGCGTAAACATTGAACTCTCTCAATCTTCTGGTGATCAAGTGAGAGTATTGTGATCCGAAGTCCAAGACGAGGATGGTGTCGAAGGACTTGGACACCTCAATGGGTACATCGTTGGTGTTTGTGGAGGACATTTGCAGGAACAGGAACAGTGGTGGTTGAGATAGAGCCGACTTTCAGAGGATGGGAAATTGGGAGATTTTATGGAATTTTGCTCATCGCGAAGAGCCGGCACGAGATCCGAGGGTGGAAAACGGGCGGTCGAGGGTGAGGTGCGGGGTCCGGAAGTGGGGTGGAATTTGGCTGGTCTCGGGTCGCTGCCCTCGGAAGTCTCAGGATGCGATGGTTGTAGGTGAACGTTGGGTGGGTCCATTCCAGCTATTGAAGCCTGTGTGGGAGAAGAGAAAGCAACAATGGGGTGAAGAAAGTCTGGGAGATCACGTTTTCCAAATTAGAGGCTACAAAGTGTTCTAAAAGGGCACTTATAGCGAGACTCAGAGGAAACATAAGTGAGGGTAGAGATGGTGATTTGGTCCCGTGGCCAGTAACACCCGGGAGTCAATACCGGCACTTCTTTCAATCCGACCAGTGGAATACGATATCCGGGGTTACAGTATTGTGCTCTGCAACCACACACGTGATTTTGACTCTGAACTGCGACTAATTTCTGGTAATTTACGCTGGAAGGGCCGCGGAGTGTAACTAGAAAGCGGTGGAGACACGACGGTCGTTGGTGCGATAAGATGCACCTCCGGAGCTCCTCGGGGCTTCCAGAGCCTGGTCACATGATCCAACGGTATAAGGTGCACAGATACAAGCAGGTCCAATTGCAAATGAGGTCTCTTCCTCCCCCAAGAATCACACGGCGCCGCCACTGGCGCCGTGTACGCAGAGCGATCTACTCCATTGCTATACAAGGAAAGTTATCGGACCCTGGAGCGTTTGTTTTCAGCCGAAAGTCGCATCATCACCAGGTGTCAATGATCAGAAAATCTCGTCTTAGTAACAGATTTCGAAAGGAAAATTTCACCGACATGTCTTGTTTCCACCACGGGGCCATCTGGGGTATAAAAGCAGCTACCTATGTCCGCCATGTGGTGAAAAAGGCGACTTTTGTCAGATTACGATCTGTTCGTAAGAACTCGCGGATTAGACTTGAGGTGAATTTCTGAACTAACAAAATAAATCAAGTAGAGGTTCCTAAGGACGAACGGTTGTATTTAATCGCATCAAGAACATCTAGAGAGGGATATGATATTTGCTAACTCTCTGCCAAACAGTACTGGCTAATTATAATAATTAATTGAGGGGGTTGAGAAGAGCTCATGAGATTGATCGTATAAATTGCCTTAAAAAATTAAAACTTAGCTGTTTTGGGCTATGAATGAAGCTTTCTAGCTTCATGGAGTTTGAGGAGAGAAATTGAAGTAGTTGTGAATAACTCAGGGAATGGGTTCGGATCCATCGTAATAATATGGTACATTCAATGAATTGGCTTCAAGATTGCATTTAATTACTGCTCACTATTCGTGCAACCATTGATTCGAATCATGAGTTCTTCTTAAAAACTATTATTGTCAACTAGAAACGAGTCTCAAGCTTCTTTATAGCTTTGCCTCGAAAACTTCACACTACAAAATGATTTGGTCTAAATTATCTAAAACACCACTAAAAATGAGCACGAATTACTGCCGTATGCAATTTGCAAATTTTTTGATAAACAATCTTCAAGAAAATTTAGCTAAATATTCTTCCGCAATTGGTAGACGTCACTCATTCTCCTTCTATAGCATTTGAACTTCGTCGCTTCGAGCCTCTCGATCAGATATACTGATTTAGGTGCAGGATTGGATTGGAATCTTCTCTTACCTTTATTACCTTCGATGTTATCACGTGATCATACACGTGACCGAGGCTTCTCGATGAGACAGATTTTTCAGCTCATCTCCATACAATCTCATCCCAAGGTGAACATGTCTGAAGATAAGACCCAAATTAAGATCAACTTCTTCACAAAGGAAGATGACGAGTCCATAAAAGTCCCAGATGCCCCATTATATGTGCCAGTTTCCTTGAAAAGATACGGTTTGTCCGAAGTGGTGAACCATTTATTGGGTAACAACGGTGACGATGAAGATTCCAAAGCCATTCCTTTCGACTTCCTCATAGACGGAGCATTGTTGAGAACTTCGCTCCAAGACTACTTGACCAAGAACGGGTTGTCCAACGAAGCATACCTCAATTTGGAATATACCAGGGCCGTCTTACCCCCATCATTTTTGGCATCTTTCAACAATGAAGACTGGATCTCCAGTTTAGCATCTATTAACCACAAATCCAAGGCCGTGACTTCATCCAACGTCACCTTAACTGCTGCCAAAATCTTGTCTGGTAGTTACGATGGAATTGTCAGAACCTATAACATGTCTGGATCAGTTGAAAAGCAGTTCGTTGGACATTCTGGCCCTATCAGAGCCGTGGAATGGATCTCTCCAACCAGAATTGTTTCTGCAGGTAACGATAGACAAGTCAGATTATGGAAAGCCTCCAATGGCGATGTGGTTGAGGAAGACGATGATGAAGAACCAGAAGATGGTAAAACTTTGGCCATTTTGGAAGCCCACAAGGCCCCTGTGGTATCATTGGATGTTGAACAATCCACGAACAGAATCTTATCAGGCTCTTACGATCACACCATCGGATTCTGGTCCACTATTTACAAAGAAATGACCAACATACAACCATTGGAGTACGATTCCAATGTTGTTTCCACATCTTCGAAGAAGAGAAGAAAGATGGCATTACAAGACGCTTCTATCAGACGTCGTTCTCCATTGGCCATTTTGGAAAGTCATACCCAGCCAGTCGAAGGGGTCATATTCGATCACAATGACTCCACCGTGGGTTACTCTGTTTCCCAAGATCACACCATCAAGACCTGGGACTTGGTCACTTCTCGTTGCATTGATACCAGATCCACCGGCTACTCTTTGTTGTGTGTTTTGCAAATGCCAACTAAGAACTTGTTGGTTTCTGGATCATCTGCTCGTCATATCAATCTCCATGATCCAAGAGTCAACACTGGAGTAGAACAAACCAGTGCTAAATTGGTCGGCCACACCAACTTCGTGGTTGGTCTCTCTGCTTCTCCTACAAACGACAATTTATTTGCATCTGCCTCTCATGATGGGACCGTCAAGGTATGGGACGTCAGATCTGACAAATCCATGTACACGATCACCAGACAACTGAATGCGGAAAAGGGAAGAGACAAGGTGTTTGACGTGTGTTGGGATAATGAGGTTGGTATCATCAGTGGAGGTGAAGACAAGAAGATCCAAATCAACACCAATGTGAACTAGTCATGTATATTAGCAATTCATAGAGTATGTACAAGTTGTATGAGGGTGTCCTGTGGTTCACCTCTTGGAAGTCCACATGCTTAACCCATAGTAGCCCTGCCACATACTTTCTTTGTTGGTAACATACCCTATTAACCCGTTATCGGTGTATTGGTTAGGGTCCGTTACGGAATTGATGACACTGACATCCTTCCAGCCCATTGATTTACGGACTTTCTTGATTTCTTCTGCATTCAATTCCACCTGGGCTGCACTTCCGTACTTGAGGGGCCCCACGTTGATCCAGAACCCATTTTTGATTTTATTGGATCTGCTGGGACTGGTAAGGCTCTGGATCTTATCGAAATAGTCAATCAAGTTCTCTGCGGTGTCAATGAAAAATGCAGTGACAACAACCACGTTGTCATATGCCTGTTCTTTAGGTATTTCAAAGTACCTGAAGTCATCAAGATGGGTGGTCAAATTAGTTGGTTTGGTTTTGAAAGGTTCCAATGTAGTAGAACTAAATTGGGCCTCTGTGGAGTAGAAGTTAGAGCATGAGTGCATTGAAGGGTAAATTTCGAAGGATGTAGGTTTAGCCAGGGAATCGGGGTCATTTGAGTTTCCAGAATATACGAACTCGTTGCACAAATGCATCAACCCGGAGTATTCCACTGCATGAACTGCTCCAAATCTTGATTCTGGAGGACCCATTTCAGCCAATGCATGGGCAATCTTTCCGAGACCGGAACCCGGGATAATAATGCAAGTTTTGGACCTTTGGTCCTGGGGAACAACATCGTCCAAGGACTTGGTGATGTAGTCCATCATGGGTTTTGTTTCGGAGTCTCCCGAAGGGCTCCAATCCCGCACGTAATGGCTCATGGCCTCGATGACCCTGTAATTGGAAGTGGATGTCTGATTCGATGCAGAATTGGCCTTCAAGAGGTCGAAATCGTGAAACGAAAGCCCGTAATGGGCCACGCCGTAATCTGAAATGTGGGATAAGAACTTCTGGTTAGTCTGAATGGCCAGATCAATGCGCTTGAGCTTCTGCAAGTAGCCCACGTCCTCACAGAGCTTCTGCTGGCGCCAGCTCATCATCCGGAACAACCGCCGACGGCGCTCGTTGTTGGAACGGGCGTCCTCTGAGTACTTTTGCAACGACTTGATCGCCAACAACAACTCCACTTGGGCAGATTCCGACAATTGGGTGAACCGGGAGTATCCGGCGCCAGGAGAAGAGGGAAGCAGCAGCAGAGGCAGAACTCCCTTCCAAGAGTCAATCAACCTGGTGGCCCGAGGAATGAGCGACCGGAACCGCTGAGTACGAGATGCCATGTTGGAGCCAATGAACACAACCATCAACAACGGGACACCGGAGTTGGGTAGTAAAAGAGATAACGCGACGTAGACCACGAGACAGAAGGCGATGGCGACCACGAGGATCTCAGAGTCGGAGATGCGTCGGTGGGAGCGGGAACGAAGCATTGGGGACGGGACCGGTGCAGGGGAAGGAGAAGGAAGTGATTTCGGTGGTGAAAATAGTGGTAAGGATGGGATTGTAGGAGAGAATGGTTGAGATTGGTGGGACTGATTTGGAAGGTAAAGTGAAAAGGTGACTTGGTGGTAGTGGTGGTGGTAGTGGTAGTGGTAGTGGTAGTGGCAGTGGCAGTGGTAGTGCGATAGTGGTGGTAGAGCGTAGGCATTCCTCGCGAGAGATAGTGAAGATGGAAGCACAATTTACCTATGAAAAGAACAGGATATGATATGAAACATGGTGTCTTAAGTCCATTGCAAAGATGTTCTAACATACTACAACATTCGTATACTGCTCTAGTCTATCATTCTTTCTTTCTCGTTCTATTGTACCACGACTTCTCGCGGTGGTTTCAGCGAGACCTTCCGCTGGCGCGACTATTCGCACTGCCATTTCCTCTACCACTTCAGTACCGTTTCCCACTACAACTTCGCACTACCATTTCGGCTACCACTTCACACCATCTCTATTGTCGCGTCCATAACCGGCTACTGTTCATTTGATCTCTTAGAAAGTGGTGAGCCTTGGTGGTACTGACCTTAAGAAAAGACCGCCTTTGAAACCACACTGGTACCGCTAGCAAAGTGAGTGTTTATTGTTCATTAACAGGTAGAATTTCAACATCAAAGTTCAGTTTCCTCCCGCAACATCAAGTACTGAATAACTTGCTGATCTGCCAATTTGAAGTCCTCCTTTCGTATAAAGATCCAAAAGTTGAAGAGTTCAAGCATTGAAGGTATAAGGTGAAAAAAAAGAATAAGTTAATAAATCTTGAATACCCCATAATAATCATACACAGTCAAAAGTGTCACTCCTCAGCTTTAAGCACCCATAGAAAAGCTCTCAAGTAACCATGGAATTCTCATATGACGACGTGACCCCTGTCGAAATCAACACTGAAACGCCCCAATTGTGCCAAATCCTCTACGATGACGATTACAAAAAGGTCATGGGACTTCTACTCTCACTTATGGCCAACAAAGAGTACTCAGAAAGAGCCCTCTACCTAACCGAAATAGGTCTAGACATGTTGGCATCTCACTACACGATTTGGGTGTACCGTTTCGAGATATTGACCAATTTGAAGCGTGATTTGGTGGCAGAATTGGATTGGTGTGAACAAATCACTCTTGAAAACGAGAAAAACTATCAAATCTGGAACTACAGACAGTTGATTATCGAAAAGATTTTGGAAGACCCATCTTTAAAATTCGACCCTCATCGGGAAGGACCGCTAATTAATTCTATGTTGGAAGAAGACGTGAAAAATCATCATGTTTGGTCTTACAGAAAATGGTTGGTGGAAAGGTTCGATCTTTTCAAGGACCCTAAAGAAATTTCATTCGTGGATTCTTGTCTCTTGTTGGATTTGAGAAACAATTCCGCATGGAGTCATCGCTTCTTTCTCAAATTCGGAAAGTATCAACTTACAGAAGAGGAGTTTGAAGCAGAAATCGATTACGTCAAGGCATTGATTGAAAAGGCGCCCCAAAACCCATCACCATGGAATTATTTGATGGGAATATATCAGTTGAAATCCAGATCGTTGTCAGATTTGAAATCCCTTTGTCAAGCTCTTGGGGATTACGCAAACGATGATGTAAAAAGTTCATATGCTTTGGAAGTTCTTGCCAAGATATATGCTGAACAGAACGACAACGCTGAAGCCAAAACCATCTACGATTTACTCAGTGAAAAATATGATCCTATCAGAAAGAATTTCTGGAAGTTTGAGAAGTCCAAACTTGGTGCATAGACTTAATGAATGATGAAGTACTTATTGTAGATTCACAGGCCTACAAATTGTGAAAAATTAACAAACACTGGTAGTTCTCCAGACTCAACTGAAGTATTTGACCAGGTTCATTAAAGGTGCAAAAATGAAGTACCAAATGGTCCCTAGCGGGATCGAACCGCTGATCTCGGCGTTATTAGCACCACGCCTTAACCAACTGGGCCAAGGGACCATTTCTGTGTGGGGAAGAGAAGAATTAACAACCATAATTAATCAGCAAAACTTTAGGAGTGAAAAGCACTTACGGACACGTTTAGGCTAAAATGTTACAAATTCGATGACCAGAAGAAAGCAGAAACGTACAAAGAACATTACGTGACCAAATCATGTTATGGGAAGGAAAAAGCCAACATTTACCGGCAAAAGAAATGACAAGTAATCACCATCACTATTAAGTTTAGTGCAGCACTAATCGGAAGTAGTTTATCCAATTCGATTGCAATTTCTATCCTATTCGACCTAAGTTGTTCCTACTCCATGGGTGATGAGTGCAAGGTGCAAAACTCATACTTCGTGGACTTGCGACTCAATTTCTTTCAAGATATCGAGGTACACTAAATGTATCAGGCGTTGACGATTCTTCCAGGATAGAAGAACTTGACATGAGATGGAATTGGTCTGGGCCCTTCAACTTTTTGGTCCGAGGGTCAGTATCAATTGACACCAAACCTGAAACCAGGACACGGTAGAAGTTGCACTTGGAAATTCGCACCAACATGATGTCAAGAAGTCAGTCAGGACTTGTTGTAGTTTGTAGGAGTTCCTCAATGCGATTCGATTATTTTTGAAACCTTGAAGAAAAGTGTGTGGCAACTGCAGAACAAGGAGAAGCAGGATCGAAGAGTTAGAGTAAGAGTAAGAGTAAGAGAAGGAAAAAGCAAGGGAGATAAGAGGAAGGGACCGAAATTTCAATACAGGATATGCAACCAAATTTTTGGATGCGGGTGCAAGAATTCCCGAGCCGTAGAACTTTAAGGCGCTTCTAGAGGCAAGTGTCCAGGCTTCCATTGACAACGTCGAACGTGATGGCTACTTCTTGGCAGTCCTTCATCCATTCACTTGCCACATCGACCCTGGGGTCCTCAAGGTTAACGCTATGACGTATATTCTCCAGATAAAATCCGGGGTCGCACGCAGCATTGACACATTTTTCAGGAATGAATGAGATTCAGTTGATTTCAAATGGGAGGTATTTGAGATCTGGATAGAATTGGAGTATGGGAATACAATAAGTAGTGGTGGATGCGTTCAGGAAGCTCTAATGATGCAAAGATAAGCACAAGATAGGAATGTCATGGAACCGAGCGGAGATTGACAAGTGGGGTTTTAGTTAATTACTGATCGCTGCAGTTGCAGTTACAGTTCCAATTCGAGAACAGGAGCTATTGAAGCTAATTATAAAATGGGGCGACAGACATTTACAATCGCTGTCTCTATTGGAGTTACTGCACAGGTTCAATACGCTTGTTTCGTTTACAATTACTGGTATAGCTAGAATTACAAAACAGTAAGGAGATAGTTACAGTTACAAATATAGTTATAGTTACAGTTACAGTTTATGGAAATGGTCACAATTACACTTACACTTCACTTACAGGAACTGTAACAAATACAGTTTCAGACATGTTACAGTATAGTTACAATTGCATTTACAGTTGCTATCAGGTTACGCCCGTAGTGAAGGCTCAATCGCTCACCTTCAAATTCCACATTCCTCTCTCCACGTGAAAATGCTATTCAAACATATGAACAAAGCTGTAAAGCAGCGAAGCTGTTTACCTGCACGGGACAATGCCTCCACGGTGTTGTTGCTGCAGTAAAGTCTAAAACATACACAGGGTCAATTTACCAGGCTAAGCAGAACAATACCGGCTATTATGTTATGGTAAGGAGCCCTAAACAGCAAAACAGCAAGACAACAGAATAAGAGAACTACAAAACAACAACAAAACAGCGAAACAGTAAAACAACAAACAGCAAAGCAGCGAAACAGCAAAATCCCACGATTGCTATTGCTCCGATCCCGATTGTTATCTTCCTGTTACAGTAGGATTGGCTCATGCAGTTTGAAGCCTCTGAGTGGGATTCCGCTCTTTGGCTATTGTTAAAGCTAAAGTGCAAGTTAGGATAAATAAATGTGGGAGGACTAACCTGCAAACGCAAAATAGCAGTGAGTGCACCAGTCTGATGATATTATGGAATATCAGGAGGATTATTTGGGGGATCAACAGGGGGATTTTTAGGGATTACCAGGGGCTGCGAGTTGTTTCGGGCCGGTGGAAGAACTATGGACTTCATGTGTGTTTTGATGTTGCAGTAGATATGAAATAATAAACATGTGGTAATGTCCATAGAGGATGCCAAAATAGAGGCACGAAGCTTAGGTAGTAGAACACGAGAAAAAGATGGATATTGCAGAAATTCCTCCATTTGAAAAACCTTCATATTGAGAAATTGTAGTCAATACTTACACCATGAAGAAAATGTTCAAATGAGAGAACTTTGGGAGACTAGAATGGCCAATTGAATGGAAATTTGCAATTTGCACCAGTGCAAATAAAGACTGAAATGAGTTTAGGAGTAGAGAATTGAGGGTTCATGTCCGAGGAGGCTTGGAAATTCCAGCCATAAAAGGTTAAGAGGAAAGGCTCCTTTAGAAAGGATGCTGGCCTAATTGTTGCATTCAAGAGCTGCACCTGAAGCCCATTAGTCAATGGACGTAATTTGTATGGTTAATAGCATCGTTGTATCCTCTCATGACTATTGTAGGAAGTAGGCTGAAAAATGGGATTAGCTGAAAAATGGGATCAACTGAAAAATGGGACTGGCTGAGGAATAGAATTGGGTGAGAAGAGAATTTGGGTGAAAAATGAGATTAGCTGACGAAGAGATGGCTGAGGAAGAGATGGCTGAGGAATAGAATTGACGGAAGAATCGAATTGGCTGAAGAAAAGATTGGCTGAAAAATAGAATCAGTGAAAATGGGATTGGCTGAAAAATTGAAATGGGGAAAATGTATGTATTGAAAGGGAAAGAGTGAGAGGTAAACATAAAATCGTACAGGGGTATTGAATATAGAGCAAGAGAGAGAGCAAGGGGAAGAGAAAGAAAAACACTCGAAGAATTAGAGGAAGACAAGAGCAGGTAAATAGATTAATTGGATGGTGACTGCGAAAAGTGTTCCATTTGGAATGGAAAAAATATCGTTCTCAGTGGTCTGAAAAGCGAGAGTCCATACTGAACGTAAATGCAGAAGAATTAGGAACAGCGGAATTGACAAAAAAGCCCATGAAGTACTCTTGTCCATATACACCAAACGTGACAACGTAACAAGCTCTGCAGGTCAACAAAGGAGCAGGTTTACTGATTCAAGTATTGACAAAGATCGAACAACCGTGGATTGGAAGTGGAAAACCCGCACCACGAAGTTAGACGAGTGCGAAAGTATCATAACAAAGACCAATAGTGAATGATCAATAATCAATAGATATTGATCAATAGTTGATAATTTTGTTCAATAGTCGATAATCGGAGCCAGTGTTTGTGTCACTGGTACTACTTATGTCAATGTCAATGTTTATGTCAATGTCAATGTTTATGTCAATGTCCACGTCAATGTCAATGCGACGGAATTACGGTTCTGGTGCAATTTTGCGACCGGCCAAATCCACAACAACTTCATGAGGTGTAGAACGATGCGAGGAAGTAGAAAGAAGACATGAAGCACCGCGACAATTGCGGATGTTCAGGCAAGAATCAAACAAAGGACGTAATAGGGGAACGGGAGGGAAAAAGGACGAAGAATAGAGAATTAAGCAAGATAATAGTAAGAATCGAGATTATCAGTTGGGGAAGGAAGAATAAAGAGAAGCCAAAGAGCGAAATGCAGCAAGGCGGAAACGCGAGCGAGTTTCACACTGCAGTTGACCTTGAATTGGTATTGCCAATGCACACTGGCACCGGAATAATCGTTGTTGTGTATGAAACACATGGTGATAAACACTGGACATGAATCAATTGGTGATAGGCACTTGAATCAAGTGTATCTATCATCCTACAAGTATAGTTGGGTGTCGGTGCTGCACATTTATAGAACGGTCCCTTGGCCCAGTTGGTTAAGGCGTGGTGCTAATAACGCCGAGATCAGCGGTTCGATCCCGCTAGGGACCATTCTTTTTTTGATTTACGCAAGTGGGGTTATGAGCCCGCGCAGCACATCGCACCTACACATGCCTGCCAACCGCCCGAGTGTAATAATTTGGACAGAACCTGTAAACTCGAAATTTTCAGAGGTGTCTGAGAGTCTGCGACATCGCCGCCCAACCATGGGCAACATCTTATCAATTCAAAGATGCCGCAACACTCAACATTCCAGCGGTTTCTCGCCACCGGGGGCAGCCACATATTATGGGGTGTTGCTTTTGAGCCAATGGGGGCATATGAAGAAAGTGCCGCCTGTAGACCTTGGCCCCAACACTCTCCAGGAATCAACCTCCGACACAATTTCAGGCACAGACAAACGTCGCCAGATAGGCACCGACAGCACACCACAGACACAAGTAGAAAGGCACCGACAGACAATTTCTGCCAGACAGGCACCGACAGACAGGCACAACAGACAGAAACGCTCCCACACAGATAGCCAAAGATAACCAAAAATACCCGCGATAACCAGCGATTAGGTACCGTAGACACTCCAAACTTTAATTAAAAAATAGTGGCATGGCACCAGTGATCTGCCTTTTGTGCCTCTCTGCTACACACGGACAGACACAGATAGCACAGACACAGAAAGCACAGACACAGATAGCACAGACACAGAAAGCACAGACA